>OW386286.2:95236446-95836446 GCA_936432065.2 Rutpela maculata | reverse complement strand
CTACGCATCCATACTACTCGAGGTAACCCACTGCATCCAACTGGCTCGAAGAAACCCACTGTACATCCATACTAGTTGAGGTAACCTACTGCGCATCTATAGTACTCGAGGAAAGCCACTGCGCATCAATACTACTCGGGAAAAACTACTGCACATCAGTGGTACTTGAGTGGTGGTAGTGGGGGTGGGTGCAGTAAAAAAAAATAAATTTTTAGGCCTTAGATTCTTGTATACACGCTAAATTACAATTTTATTTTTTTTGCCCCCTCTAATAATGAGGTAGGGGGTGATTAATGCCAAAAATTTTTTTCAGACATTAGCTTCTCTTGTATATAATAAATACTAATTTTATGGACTCTTACCTGCTTGATTTACCAATTTACCCCCCAACTATTCAACAGAATAAGATGCAAATATAATCTAGTTCCAGATCTCGCTAAAATACAAACATGTACCAAATTTCAAGTCAATATTGGTTCCAGAATAATCGTACGCACAAAAAAGTTGCAGACAGACCGATAGACAGACAAATTTTTTTCGCTCAAACTTAAAATCTCGACGTTTCATGATCTTCTAAGCCTATTTGAACAATGAAAATTTTTTTGTCGTTACAATACAATACGCAGGGCGTGGAAGTAAAAATATAATTTCTGGCTTAACCGCAATTCAATTTTTATGGATAAAAAAGATACTAAAAGAAAAATTAAACCATTTTAAAGCAATAGTGCACGTTTGACGCCATATTGTTGCCTTAGGCTTGCTCAAACCAAAAAAAAAAAAATAGTAATAACAAAAAAGATTAGACATTTTTTGGTGAATAAACTTTTTTCGATACACTGCCTAGCTTTTTGAAAAAATTGCAGAAAACTGTCCCTTAGCACAACTTTGATTTTCTGGGACTTTTAACATGTTGGATAGCCACATCTAAATCTCTTGCTTTTAAAAGTATTTTTTATTTAATTTTCATAAAATCTCTTATGCGCCCTTTTGTTACAGCGTTCAGGGCAGTTGCCCCTATGCCCTTTCCTGGATCGTCCCTGCCATCAATAACTCTCGGTCGATATTTTGTGGCATCTCCGAAACTAAAACAATGATGCCGACAATAAGAAGAGATTTAACGTGAGGAACCTGAAACAATAGTCAAAAGGTTATAGGATCGAATTAAAAGGAAATAATTCAGGAATATTTATTTACACGTTAGGCAGATGTTTGTGTACCGTTCCTAGTTTACGAAAAGCGATGTAAACAGTGGAAATAAGAGTGAAAGGATGCAGAGTTGCACCAAAGCTCTGGTTACTGGTTGCTGTTACTGCCAGAAATAGACGCCGCAGCACATCGCGACGCGGCCATGGCCTCCTACGTGACAATGAACTCACAAGTGTCTTTACAACCGAGCTTGTTTATATCCTTTATCAACCGCCCCAAAGGAGATATTTCTGTACGGAAGAGGGTCCACTATGGAAATAGTCTTCTACAGCGGTGGAATGGTTAGTGGTAGTCTGGCAGACCTGTTAGTTCTACGTTCTCTATAGCGTTACGTTAAATAAAAAAAAACTGTGTTTAACTTGTTAAAATTGATGGTATTATTAATAAAAAATATAATTACCTATTTAGTAAGAACAGCCGAATCAGGAAAAAATATGTACATTAACACTACGCCCTGTAAGTTATTCGAATTTACTGTCAGTTTCAAAAGCTCCACTCACCTGGGTTTCGTGGGTTCTTTAATATTGTTGTAGTATTAAGAAAATCAGAGAAAATAAATATCTATTTTATTTGAAAAACAAATCTCAAACTCCATTACAAAATGACCCCCTATATAACCATTCTACCTCATTTTAGGTATCACCGGTATTTTAACTCCGTTATCAGTTCCACTACATAAGAAACTATTACACAGCTAGTAAAAATGAATATTACCAACGTGTTCCACCCTGTAATTTTTTTTTTCATAACGAAAAAATTTTGTATGTGGAAATAATTATTTATGGAACTTTATTAATATAATATTTGAAATCGTCTATCTCAAAAACCCATAAACGGTATCCAACATCGGTAGTGGGGTGGGGGTAGTGATAGGGGGTAGGTAGTGGGGATAGATAAAGTAGAAAAATATACTAAATCGCAATTTTTTTTCACCTCTTTTTATAATGGGGTGGGGGTAGTAATGGGAGTGGCTAATGCCAAGAATTTTTTTGAGACATTAGCTTTTCTTGAATATACTAAATACCAATTTTATGGACGCTTACCTGCTTGATTTACCTATTTACCCCAATTTACCTCTCAATGGAATAAGATGAAATATAATCTAGTTCCAGACCTCGTTAAAATACATACATGTACCAAATTTCAAATCAATATCTTAAACAGTGTCAGAGTAATCGTGCGCACAAAAAAAGTTACGACAGACATATTTTTTGCTCAAACTTAAAATCTCGACGTTGATGACATTCTAAGCCTATGTGAACAATAAATTTTTTTTTTAAATGTTTTGTCGTTGCTATACTTCCACTGGATGTGGAAGTAAAATATATGTATGAATAAAATATGAAACCTAATTTGTTTAACAATATAAATTCTACACACCCAAAAAAGAGTATATTATTCCTAACAGTCAATAAAGAAATAATTAACCATCTACTATTAGGTTTGTGTCTGCAAGAAATCATCAACTAATCAAAGCCAATAAGCTCTGTCTAACGTGGTCAGCTAACCAATCACGAATTGTTTTCAACCAATCGTGTTATGTCTGACTAGTCCTTGACTGCTGCAGAAACAGACCTAATGTTTACCTATAAGATTTGTGTCATGCGCGCGTCGGCACAAGTAGTGACCTATCAGGGACTGACAGCTAGTGAAGATTCAACTTGCAACTTGCCTGTTGAGCAAAATTTGGCACAGGGACACAGACGCAGAGAGTATATTGAGAGATCAATATTGCTAACCTAGCCTAATACATTCTATTACCCCCCTCCCCCACATTCTCTAATTTTTTGCTGCATCAGCTGGAGAGAGGACAATATATTTTGGTTGATACTTCAGAGAGTCAGACCGCAAAAGGCGAAGGGAAAGCCCTTCAAAACGTTGCACAGTGATTACCTGATTGAATCTGAGGCAGCTAAATTATTTGGACTAAAATTATGAAAATTTAGCTTGAGAAAATCTCATTTTAGTGTGTACAAGGCAAATAAAATGTATCAAAAACAAAATCTGGAAATTGAAATATTTATTTTCCGAGCAGAACTGGCTTGGCTCTTCTAGATGCTATACAGGTAAATGCGGGGGATGCCGTCGCACAAAACTAAAACAATATTTTTTTTTCCAGAACTAGCGCCAAGTGGCATATAATATTGATACCGGCGAAAAGCCAAGCTGTCAATAGTCATAATTGTTTGTCAATTGAACAGATACAGGTTCATCAATTATTTTCTGGTCTAGCAAAGTTTAGTCAAACCTGCATAATTTAATTATTTAATTAAATAATTAATATTAAAATAAATGTAATAATCTGCGACAATTAATTTATTAATTTGATTTTCTTAAAGGTACTTACCTATAGTAGTGGTATCCATAGCAAAAACTCATAAAGTTTAGGTAACAAACACGTCTGAGGGCAATTAAAAATAGGTAACGACTGGTGGTTTACAGCCAAGCCTATTATGTGGTCGAACAAGAAAGGGTTTCTACGTGCTCTAGGGATGGTCGCTTGTGCCAAGTAAGGTTGGACGTTATTGACATTTACATGGTTAATAATTGTTGTTTTTGAAGTAGCTTAAAGGTTTTTACATTTCGCTCCCTCAGATTGGTTCTGGGAACCATTGTGGGTCAAGTTGGAACCACCAAGGAGGCGCCGGGAAAGAGCTTTGATGAGGCCACGCATTTAATAGGCAATCGACAGATGACGTTATACTGTCAGACGTGCCATACGGCAAAGGGAAATCAACTAGAAACACAAAACGTTTGCCAAAACATTGTGAAGAAGAAGAAATATAGATGTGGCAGTTGGATTTTCTTTTCCCTCGACATTTACATAGCAAGTTTACGTGACTTTCCACTTATTTTATGTTATAAGTAGTTGACTATTTAAGCAACATATTTTACAAAAAACCACTGCCCAAGGAATCACTACTTCCATATCCAGATTTTCTATCCAAGTCACTCACAACGAAAAAAATTTGTATGTGGAAATAGTTGTTTATGGAACTTTAACAATATAATATTTGAAATCCTCTACCCCAAAAACCCGTAGAACGATACCCCACATCGGTAGTGTGGTGGAGGTGGTGATAGGGGATGGTAGTGGGGGTGGATGAAGTAAAAAAATATTTAGAGGTTTCTGGTTCTTGTACACTAAATCATATTTTTTTTCATCCCCTTTAATAATGGGGTGAGGGTGGTAATGAGGGTGGCTAATGCCAACATTTTTTTTGAGACCTTAGCTTCTCTTGTATATACTAAATACCAATTTTATGGACTCTTACCTGCTTGATTTACCTATTTACCCCAAATTTACCAGAACCCTTTCGACGGAACAAGATCAAAATATAATCTAGTTCTAGATCTCCTTAAAGTACATACGTGTACCAAATTTCGATATCTCAAACGGATCCAGAGTAAACGTGCGCACAAAAAAGTTATAGACAGACCGACAGGCAGACAGACTGACAGACAGACAGACAGAATTTTTTTTTGGCTCAAACTTAAAATCTCGACGTTTCATGACATTCTAAGCCTATATGAACAATAAAGATTTTAAAAAAAATTTTTGTCGTTATTATAACTCCACTGGATATGGAAGTAAAAACTGCACTGTTTGCGGAGAACACCAAACTTGCCGTGTATCATGTCCAGACCCATTGTCAATGTTTAGAAAGGGAAACCCTAGCAAAATGGCGGTCATATTTCCCAAAATGGTCCATTAATTTTTTTTCTTTAATATAATAAACTTACATGTTTAATCACGTTTTTAGGGTCTAAAACGTTGTCAGAAGTTAATAGGATGAAGTATCCAAAATGGCGAACAAGATGACCACCATGTAAGTTTCATATTTTATTAACCCTAGAATACTAACTTTCATAAATTTGACAAACACAATTTTGAAAAATAACAATACGTGAATTGAAGTACGTCCTCTTCAAGGTAATGTTGTCTTGGTTCACTATGCAAGATGGCTAATCGACCATGTAAAGGACTTGGAGAAGCTTCCATTATCTTCACCAGCAGTTCATGCCGAGTTTAAGACAAGAAATTTTGTTAAACGGAAGTCGTCCAATTTCTTTTCTGTTATTTCAGTTGCAGTAAACCGGGACAATGAACAACACAACAAGAATGTGAAAAATGATGGTAGTGCTATTGGCATTCTTCAAGATCCAGTTGCATTGCGAATATTAGCAGGCTATGGCAGGTCCTGAAATACACAGATTGGTCAAATGAAATCACGGCCTGGACACAAACCATTACATTATGAACAGTATCCCTCTTTGTCAGCAAAGTTCATGAATGAAATTGATAGATTGAGGACAAGCTTCAAGGGTGCTGGTAATTCTTTTGAGGAAACCTCAGGTGATCTAATATCACTGGAAAATCTCACGATTGCTGATATTGAATCAAAAAATGCTGAAGGATTCTGAACGAAAATGTATTAAACTCTATCAATCATTTGTTTCCAAAAGACTAGTTCAAGGATCCACTGTGAGCATTTTTGCACTTATGAAGGCACATGAACTGATAATTTTTAAGCCCAAGAAATTTACCGGTACTGAAAAATATGCAGAGTAACGTAAACCTCTTTCAGAGATGTCTTACTATTAGTATGAATAGAAAACTTCACATGCAAAGTTTATTCAAGTATGAAAACAGTCCCTATCCTCCAAGTCTGTCTTCTGCTGATCAACTACGACATGCAATTGAAAAAGCAGATTTACTTGATCCTCTCGAAGAAATAGTGAATGAAGATGATCGAAGATTTACGAAGATTTACGTGCGAAGCCATGGTATGTGATGGAGCTCCTTTCATTAATTCAATTCCGCCAGATGTTAAAGGATCAAGTAAAGTTTTCCAAACTCACCAACGCCTCAAAATTGACGTGAATGTCTGAAACAATAACAATAAGGATCTCTTTTCTCTCCTAGAAAGATATGTAGTTGATAATGTGCGAACTACCAAGGTCGTCATTAACATTGGAGATAAATATATCAGTTCTGAAACCGCTTCAACATATCTTGTTAGACTTACTTGCACTCCTTTTGGGGACTGAAGATGGATGGTTTACAGTGCACACAAGAGATGCGGTCATGGTGTTCAAAAAACCTGATGTTCTGGTTTTTGTCATATATTTCTTCTTTGTATTGAAAACTTTGGGCTTTGAAGAACTATAGATTTTATTGAACTTTGATTAGAAACAGAGATACATTCCTGCTCACACCTTTCCCTTGGCGCTTGGTTCAGAGAAATCGGTTGTTCTGAGGGGTTTCCACGCAATGACAAGGTGTGACACTGTTTCAGCATGCATCCCACATGGGAGTGCTACGATAAAGCTAATTCTGCTTTTACTGTCATTTTAAGTCAGAACTGCTCCATGAGCTGGAACAATTTGTAGTTTGCATGTACCACAAAAAATCCTTGGGCATTAGGGTGGTCCTTAAAAACTAACTTTTAAAATTTACCCGAGGCACCCTCTTATTTTGTTCTATGATATAAAAAAAGACTTCCATAAAAATTTCAGATTTTTAAATACTGTTTCAGAGGTCGCTACCGAGTCTTGAATTTTCAAGATAATCGAGAATTTTTGCAAATTTTTTTTCAAAATAAATCAAATCAACATCAAAATAACATTGATCATCAATTGAATTAATAAAATAGGACAGTACATTTTCCCCCACTTTCAACCCAACTCAACTGTATTTTATTAACAACTTTTTTATTTATATTATTTTATATACCGAGAGATTGAGAAAGAGTGAACGTGACGTCACACGGAAAAGTCACTAAAATTATCAAAATTGATTTATATTCTACAAACATTATTAAAACTAATTTCCTATGTTCTCTAGTCACTGTTACCAATCTGATGCCTATCATTTTCGTGAATGTTATTATTATTGGTTTGTGTTTGATTTATCATTTATCTCCCTTTCTGACTAATAAATCAGTGTTTTTCAACGCAATCAGTTCACTGTCACTTGTGTGGCAAGTTAATAAAGAAACTCGCATTTTGTGTAAATACTGTAATTGACTATATTTAAGGTTACTGTCGCCAACGTAAAAATGTTGAAAGTACCAGAAAATAGTATATATGTATGCAGTATGTAGGCGGCACAAAAACAATCTTTAGGGAGCGGCACGTTCAGTCTTTCTCGATCTCCCTGTATATATAACATTGTAATTGCTGTACAGTTCTACATATTAATTACATGTTTAATGAACATAATTTTTTTGTAACTGAATTATTTATTAATTCCTAACAATTTTTTTTTTAATTTTGAAACTTTACGGGGCGGTAGCAACCCCCAAAACTGAGTTAAAAAATCCCAAAAAATTACAGTAATTCTTTTTAATAGAGTAGATCAAAATGGCAGGGTGCCCCTAAGAAAATTAAGAAAAAAAATGTTTTCCCTAATTTAAGGACCACCCTATTGGGCATGATCCTGAAGGCGAGACAAATTTTTTTCTAGTCCGAGGAGAAACTGTTTGGCAGATTCCTTCCTTTCTTCCTTTGAGAGCTGTTTATCAGGGCGTCCATATTTGGGTCGGTGCATGAACCCACATGGACGCAGACATTCAGATAATTGGGGATGGACGAAAGATGATTTATACTGGCTAGTGAAGCGATATCCGACGATATGGCAGGGCTGCCGTGATCTTGTAAAGTGCAGATGCAAAGCAGGGTGCTCTTCAAGCTCAAGCTGCAGGTGTAAGCGCTCCCTAGTAGAACCTCTCCTATGTCTCAATTGCAAAAATTGCACAAACACGAGTAGATAGGTACTTTGCAGTCTGAAACGAACCAATGTCATTGATTTCACATCTGATAGCGATACATGTTAATTAATTTTTGGATGTTAATTATGCAATATTGATTTTTCAGTTTACACCTAAGAACACACGGAAGAAGATACTCCGCTCGATATTGCCATAGATGATGTGGTTATAGACGATGTGGAAGAATCTGGGTTTTAATTTTATTGCATATAAACAAATGTTTTACAATTATCTTTGCTATTTCAATTAAAACAGTATTTTCAATATTCTTGGGGCGTTTTTTTTTTAAATATTCGTCTTTCATTTACTACACCCTCTCATTGGGAGTCAAATATTACCTTCATCATACAACTTTATATATATTTATAGAAACATATTAAATATTATTCATCAGACAAAAAAGAAAAAAAAAGAAAAAAATGCGTTACAATTGTTACACTGTGACCATTTTGGTCTCCATGTTGGATATTTCATTCTATGGACTTCTGACAACATTTTGTAGCCTCTTTGCATTCAGCATCTCAGCATCTATATGATTAGATACCTAAGCTTATTATATTAAAATAATTTTAAAAATAAAATTTTATGTGGGCCATTTTGGTAAACATGACCGCCATTTTCTTAGGGGGGTAGATTTCAGGTGGCTCCCCCTTCCTAAACATTGACAAGGGATCTGGACATGATGCATGGCAAGTTTGATGTTCTCCGCAAAAAGGGCAGGTTTTTTTTGCTTACTCGGCCGACTATAGTCTCCCGTACTATTCGTACATTGAGTTGTAAAATGCAATCATGACTCATATTTATATGGAAACATAAAATTTTATTATACAAATACTGCACATATTATCTATCTCAACTATGAAGATTAATGAAGTGCAGTAAGCGCATTTTACATCTGACAAATATTTCCTCTCGGCGGCCAAATGTATAAAATTTAATGATTTTAGAAACAAAATAAACGGCATATAAGTTGTTGGTTAACGACTAATACGCTGAAAAGCTGAAGTGGTACAGTAACTTGTATGTGTGTACGTAAATATATTTTTATTCTATAATTGGCATCGAAGCTGGGCGGCATCTTTTTATAAAAGTGCAACCTATTACCCGAGCAGTACTTCACCTGCTTTTGTGTACATCGAAGACCGTGAAAAAACCACAAGGGGGGTCTGTGAGCGTATTTTTACGACCGGAATCATATCGACTCCTTATGAATGTATGTTAATTTCGCGTGCGTTTTAACGCCACGCGCCAATCTACTTAAGCCCAACACGTGTTCAACATTCGCAGACACAACACAGCTTGCGCTAGCAGCCGCAAATAGACCTCCAACCCTTACTTATTTTAAAGATTACTTTTATACATATTTCACTCACTTCTGAGAGGAAACTGAACCCTGCGTAAGTAATAAAAAGAATTAAGTACTGCAGTATAGGTATTTTTAGGAATTAATTAGTACAGACAACTTGCAATTACATAATGGGTTTTGTTGTGAAAACTTACGATACATTAAATAGAAATGTAAAATTTAAATAGAAAATGGATAGAATATAAACTGTTCCTCATTCCTGATATCCTAATGTTTCGAAATTTATAAATCAAGAGCTAGGCTACTGGCTGATGGTTCGTCCAAGCCAAGAAGGACAAAAAAAAATTTAGTGACTCGTTTAGTGATAAATATCTGCGTGTTCGAAAATTCCTGTCGTTAAATAGATGATGACAGTTTAAGCAAGAATATGAAAAAAGTTTGTCCCCGGCAATGCTTTCTAAGAAAGCTACAACCCTTTGAAGGTGGAGTAGGTTTTTATTTAATATTAGGGACCCTTTGTACTACAACGGTCAGCAATGTGAATAGGTAATTTATTTAGTATAATAAAGGCTATTGTTTCATGGCATTGGCCAAAATGAAATTCTAATAGAGGCGTCGGAAACAGCGGGCTTTATAATCGAATTTTCTTCCACTCTCTTCTTAATTTTGTGACGGAATATAAACTACTGGCCAATTGAAACAGATCAAGCGAATTTTTAGGTTGAATTTAAATTCACTTTTTTTGAGAAAGATAATAGGTAGCGACAATCGGTTTTCAGGATTTAATAAATAATTTATTTGTGAAACAGCGAGTTTTGCCCGATTCTTTTATTTTGAAGCATCTACAGGGTGTCAAACTTTATATCAATGAAGATGATGTGGGGGGTTGAGTTTTTAATAAAAAACTGTCCATACATGAATAATTTCTATGGTGTCACTTCGTGGTGTGTGGCGTATAGCATTAATGGCGTCAACAAGATGGCCGCCAGATTTATAACATCGACATTTAGCAGTTATTTATTAGCCAATTTTCTTTTGTTATCACTCATATTAAAGATAATTAAAATGTATATAAAAAATGGTATTTTAATATCTTCTCTTAAGTGAACAGTATTTAAAATATTTTGGTAAATACGGTTCTGGAACACAATAACTGTACCTTTTCTTTTATATTATTATGAAATATAACCAATATATATTGCTAAGAAATCAGGGTTTGTGAATCATGACAGTAGTCATGTTAGAATTATATTTTGACGTTTCACCTATGATTACAAAGCACATCTTCAGTGATCTTTACTTCAGGAACTTTGAGCACTGAATAAATGCAATTTTGCACGGCCGAAATATTTTCAATAAATACATTATCTACAAAAAATTATTTTATTTTGTTTAAAAGCCGAATGAAATTACAGATCTAAATAATGAGAAAATGACAGTAGTGTCATTAAATAGGCATCCAAATGAAGTCATTGATGACGTTTATCTTCAATCATAATTTTTGTCATAAATATATAATATTCTCTACATAACATTAAATATATTATTTTACTGAAATTTAGAAGTAAATTGTGAATTAAATAATAATAAAAATGATAAATATTAATAATTTAACTGAAAAGTTTAATAATGGTATCCAAATTATCTATTATTAAAAACGAACCGTTACTGTTTACTTTAAAGTAAATGTAATAGAGTCAATATGCCATTTGAACAATTGAAACAATTCCTACACGGAATTTTTTGTTTGTAGGGTGCAGAGGGGGTCGCTACAATCACCAAAAAGTTTCTTGAATTTCGGAAATATGTCTGCCCCGTTGTTCCGACGTTAATAATATTCATTATTAATTTTGCATAATCAATACAATTGACTTGCATTAGTGTTATTACTTTGAAAGAATGAATTTTATCCGAATTATTTGAGTTTTCACTGATCTGTCAACACAAAAATTTATCTCTATTACTAATATGATACTATATGATTTACACTCGCCCAAAAATGTGAAAATATATGCTTCACTGCAATTTTGCAATTTTCTCTGTCCCTATTGCTCCTACGTAGTAATTAGCCATTATCAATAATGTAAATTATAAAATTTCCTAAAACGTCTGTGCAAAAAATTTTCTTTCACTGTCAATTGTTTTTACACAACAGCAGCTCTAAAATTGTAGTATTTTTCAAACCTCGAACTGCTGCAATTTCAAATTCTTGCCATTCTAACGGCTGAAAATCGTAAAATATTAACAATCCAGAAAAATAGTTTAAATAAAAGTTGTAGCTTTTTTCATTTTCTACAACGCTGGTAATACCTAATTTTAGGGTAGAACTACAAGAAAGGAGATAATTGAGAGAAACCTGTTTTGACCGTCATTTTTTCAACATGGCGTCCGTAGCGACAACAATATTTTTGTGGAAAACATCAATTAATAATTGTGACAACCCCCTCCACACTCTGCACACAAAAAATTTCTTGTAGGAATTATTCACGGTTACCCCTAGTTGTTTTGCCCTACAGACGGTATTAACAGGTACTTTAAGAACATTTTTTATAGAAATTTTAATTATCTAACGTCGCATAAATATACAATATTTTCTAATTAACATCAAATACATTATTTTACTCTAATTTGGGACTAAATCGTTAATTAACTAATTATAAAAATAATTAAATAATAATAATTTCCTTGAAAAGTTTAATAATAGTATCCAAATTATATATTATTAAAAACGAACCGATACTGTTTACTTTAGAGTAAATACTTTAAGATCATCTTTTATAGGCACTTTAATTATCTTTAATATGAGCTCTCACAAAAGAAAATCGACCAATAAATAACTGAGATAATGTCAATCTTTTAAATCATATTGGCCGCCATCTTGATGACATCATAAATGCTACCTGCCACATACTACAAAGTGACACCATGCAAATAACTTTTCAAAAGGCAATTTTTTATTGAAATATCACCCCTACATCATCTCTTCACTAACTTCGCCACGGAACTACATATGCTCATCTGAGATTTTTTTCTAAAAACCCGTCATCTTTCCATTTTCTTGCCGTTAGGCCTTGTAAGTGTTTTGTAAGAGTCTACCTTATGGTAGTTTCCTTAAAATGATGGTAATAAGTTCACGGATTGGGGAACCTTTTTTGGGTCTTCAAAATATAAAAAACGAAAGCCCAATTATTTCCGGAACGGTTAAAGATATCAGATTGAAATTTTTCACACTTTTAAAGGAACTAAATGGCTTTACCTATAGATACAAAAAAAATATTTATTTCAAATTTTGTTGATTTTGTATTTTCCACAAAAAAATACAAAGCCGCTGCCCAAGGAATCACTACTTTCACTTCCAGATTTTCTATCCAAGTCACTCACAACGAAAAATTTTGTATGTGGAAATAATTGTTTATGGAACTTTAATAATATAATATTTGAAATCCTCTACCCCAAAAACCCATAAAACGATACCCCACATCGGTAGTGGGGGTGGATAAAATAAAAAAATATTTTGAGGTTTCTGGTTGTTGTACACACACTAAATCACATTTTTTTTCATCCCCTTTAATAATGGGGTGGGGATGGTAATGGGGGTGGCTAATGCCAAAATTTTTTTTGAGACCTTAGCTTCTCTTGTATATACTAAATACCAATTTTATGAACTATTACCTGCTTGCCTATTTACCAAAAATTTACCCCGACGGAACAAGATGAAAATATAATCTAGTTCTAGATCTCGTTAAAGTACATACCGTGCGTGTAGCCGAACGCTAGGCATAGGGAGTAAAATTACAACATCGCGCGTGCCAGCTGGCTGAAATGAAATAACAGACTGGAATGCTCCGCTCGACGGAGGAATTTACGGCAACTATGTTGTCATATTTATCGCGCTACGTGGATGTACATGCCTAATGGGAAATTTCACGCACGGTATGTGTATCAAATTTCAAGTCAATATCTCAAACGGTTCCAGAGTAAACGTTCGCACAAAAAAAAGTTACAGACCGACAGACAGACAGAAATTTTTCTTCGCTCAAACTTAAAATCTCGACGTTTCATGACATTCTAAGCCTATCTGAATAAAAATTTTTAAAAATGTTTTTGTCGTTACTATACTTCCACTGGATGTGGAAGTAAAATATACGATAAATTGTGTGGATGTCTTTTTAATGGAATAAAATGGAATCTAAATTAACAATAAGACAAAATATTTATTTAGCTATATATATAAGCACTATTATTATATAAAATGTTAACTAAAGAAAAACTTTTTATTACTAATGAAGCAATAAAAATAAAATGTGTATTAGCATGGAAAAGATATTTATTCACCATACTGACAGCACAAAATATGCACTTGCTATTTATTATTATTTTAAAGGAGTCGTTATAGGGTATTATAATAATCTACGAAACTTAATAAGGCCTAACGGCAAAAAAAATGGGCGAAATGACAGGTTTTTGGAAAAAAACCTGTTACATAAAATAAGAGAGCTATCAAAAATTGGAGAAACTTCATTTTTCCCCATAAACCACTGACTAAAAAAATGTGCATTAAAAAAATATTAAATATTTCTTGTGGAATCTCCGGAAGTTATAAAGTTTGGTAAAAACAACACAGCTTTCTTTCACATCCTGTAGACGTGCTTCAAAATAAAAGAATCGGGCAAAACTTTCTGTTTCACAAATAAATTATCTCTTAACTCCTGAAAACCGCATATCGATATCTATTCTCTTTCTCAAAAATTGTGGACTTAAATTCAACTTAAAATTCGCTTGGTCCATTTCATTTGGCCAGAAAATTAAAATAACCTGGTCACGTAACAAGAGGGGCAAAATACGGCACGTTGCAATTGATTATTTAGGGGAAAATACGAGGAGAGAGGAGCGTGGGAAGAAGAAGAATCTCGTGGCTGCGAAACCTAAGAGCAGCAGCCTCCAAAATCAGAATAGCCATGATAATTGCCAACCTTCGACGTGGAGATGGCACCTAAAGAAGAAGTTGAAAAGATTTAGATGAAATAATGCAAATATTATAAGGTAAGAAAAGACGAAAAATTCAAATAAATAATATTAGGAAAAATTTAGATGTAATGATTTGAAGTTGAAAAAGTTTAAAAAACATTATAAGATCGAAAAATGGAAAAATCGTGAATGTAAATTATATAGATTAAAATAAAAATAGAAAATAAAATTCGAAACATTCTTTCTTTTGTAATTTAGTACTATTAGTAGATTAGATGAGTACTACTTATGTTCAATTCCTGGCATCTTTAGATTAGATTTCCTCCAGTTCATCTTCTGAAAATGAGGAGGAAAGTAAGGTGCTGTTAAAGAGAAGAAAAATCAATGTTTCAGAAAGTGAGGAAGAAGCTGACCAGCTTACATTCAATTCGAAACGCTGTCGTAATTATAAACAACGAAAAAAATTAAATTTCATTTGCAAGTACTAGTGGTAGTACTGCAGTTGATTCTTGTTCTTCTGTTGAAAGTGTTCAACCAAAAATGCTCTATATTGTCAACGTTATCGGTACCTACTCCATGGTAATGGAAATAATTTTTTTCGATAAAAATTTTAGGCTTGCTTCTTTTGTAAAAAATGATTTTATTTTTATCAGTTTCTAAAATATACATATACATCTAGGCATCACATATATGGTTTGTGGTATCACGTTATAAATGTTATAACTTATTCTGGCTATGATTCTAAAATTTTGCAGGCGAATCATTTTGTATTTTTATAGGATGATTTTAGGTATTAAAATTATTACACCGCCTAATTTGTTTCATAATTTTCTTTATGAAATACATAAAAAATGAGTTAAATTTAGGAAATTATATATTTTGTACTATTCTATATTTCTTCCTTCTTTTATAAGTTATCATTTTCTTCTTGTAAGCGGCTTTGCATAATTTGATACAGTAGTATGCTGGCATTACAATTACACATAAGATCGCAAAATATTTTTATAAAAATAATAAGATCTTAAATACTACATTATGCTTTCTTGGTGACTAAGAAGGATTCCATTTAAGTTTTCAAAAATTTTGATTAAGTTTCAAATTAGAACACTTGCAACTGTATCAGATGTTTTTAATACGGCTAAGATATTTGCGTGAGATATAACGTCTATGAATTTGTCCTACGCTTCTTTTTCTTTTACTCCTCAAAATAAGATGTAAATTTTTAATTACATTATTACCCCAGGCATTAGAGAATTTTACCTGGAAAAATTCATGGTAGTTCTGGAAATAGGTTTACTTCATGTTTTTTGGCTCGCTGAATCCAAGTTTTTAACTTCCTACCAAAAATTCCCCACACAGCCCCCTCAAATTTAGAGAAGAAACCCAAAAATTGGTTTTTGATTTTTTTTATCGTTTCTTTCTCGTTTTAGAGAAAAAATATCCAGACATTCAAAAAGTAACAAAAATTTACAACAAAAAAAGTCCTTTGACATTTTGACGTACGACAAACAAGAGGGGAGCGAGTGGGTCCCGAAACATGCGCTTCGGCGCAGCGCGTGCCTTTAGGTGTCATACGGCAACTCCACAGTTGCTCTCTCGTCTTTCGATCTTCTCCCTTGCCACACCCCCTCGAGCATGCTGTTGTCGAGAGGCCCTTTCCTTTCCCCCCGACCCAGGACACCTGTTTGCTGCTCGAGAATTGATAGCAACCTGTTGATCGCGATCGCAGTTTTTTTAGGCGTTTTATCCTCACTTTATATTGTTTATTGTTTTAAAAAACGTTTTGTTTCGCATGAAAATTGTTTTCACATAATATTTGAAACATTGTTTCATTTGTGTGCAACCGTTATCGGATGACACAACAACAAAAAAAGATTTGCATCCCCTCGCTCAGCTGTTCCGGATTCCAAATACAGATCCACAAGCTATCTCAAAAGCTGGTGATCAATTTTTTCTTCGTTTGTATGGTTACAAGGATGAAAACATGACTTTGAACGGTTTTAGACATTAATGTTTCATCAAGACCGCGTACAACAGTAAACACAACATTGCCTCTTTGCCCCCAACTGAAGCTGCTGCTGCGCAACACTCATTGAGAACGTACCACCAAGTCCAACTAACTTGTAGCATTATTGCACCTATGTATTTCGTTTGTTTTTACTGTATATTTCAAAGTTGCAATCTTACTTTGACTGAAAGAACGTAAATGACGTGTAACATAGCGCATGCAGCCCCGCGGCGTCGAGGCTCATGTTTTGATGCGTGCTAGTGCTTCCCCGTTCGTTCGACGTTAAAATGTCAAAGGACCTTTTTGTTGCAAATCTGCCTACTTTCCGAATTTCTAGGTATCTTCTTCTTAAAGAAGAAAAAAGAAGGAATGTTTTGGTTTTATTTTCAAATTTTTGAGGAGGTTGAGGAGGGAATTTTTGGTGGGATGGTGGGAAGTTAAAAATTCGGATTCGGCGCTCCAAAAAACTTAAAGTAAGCCTATTTCCAGAATTACCATGAATTTTTCCAGGTAGGGGGCCTATATGGTCTCTAATGCCTGGAGTACATAGATCACCGAAAAAATTGACTAGAAACCTAAAGAAAATGGCAAGATCTTGAATTTTCAAGACACGAATGTCGAATTTGAACGTTGGTACAAACTCACTTGGCGGGAATAGTCGTTAGCATCATTATTGTAAATAATTTAATGCTCTTCAAAAAAGTTTTTACCCAGTTTCTTTATTTTTCAATATATTTAAGAAGAACCGTAATAGTCAAATGTTTTGTCCATAAAATTGCCCGTAATTATTACTTTTGATGAAAAATCTGGTAAGCAAATTTTTCCATTTATTATTATTCTATTTATTACGTACTAGACAACAACGGGTGTAACCTGTTAGGACTCATTGACAGTTCGAATATCTAATATGGCTAAACTGTATTAGTTAAAATGACAGCAAATTTAATAAAATATGCATTTATTAGATTTAAATTCAGTAATATTAATACATTCAGTATTCAATTTATTATTTGCTGTTGTATAAGTTTTACGATTTTGGTGTCAAATTTATACAATTAGGATAGTTATTGACCTCAGAAGATTTTACATTTTAATCTGTTTCCTGTCTCTAAATGAATCTATTAAATAAAATATGCTGGGTCATTTTAACGCTCACTATTTTATTTGACCAAAAATATTGTTCTACTGGTATGCAACGTACATTTTTTTGTAAGATATGATTTTTCAATATTCTGCTTAAATCTCGCAGCACAGTGTATTTGAGGCAACCATGTAAATTGATACTAGAGAATATTGCATCAGAAGATAAAATAGAGTTTATAGCGTATATTAACAGCACATATTTTACAGTTTATTTGTTAACATTTTTTAGGAGAAAAAAATGGGTGAGTAAGTCAGGATGTCGCATGTGTTGTAACAATTTCATTGATAAATAGTTGCAGATTTGCATGCGGTTAACCACGTTATAAGCGGTGTGTATATAAAAAGCGGTAACTGAAAGTTAAGCTCTCGTGTAGCGGAAGCGAACAAAAACAAACCAGGAGCACGTGTTGAGTTCCTGCAATAGAAGGAGTATATCAGGAACACTGCGTAAGCTCATGAACTGCAGGACAGGATGTATATGTGTGTGTGCTACTCAAATACTAAATAATAGACTTTTTTAGTTTTACACATGTTCCTTAGGTTTACTTTTCTGTTAATTAAAGTTTCTTTAAATATTCATCAGCAAGTTGTTGCCAAATAGTATAGTTTATAAAATCTTTCAATTCTGTAGGTGGTTTATAATTTTTATTTTAATAATACGAAAGTCAAAGAGTCGTAATAACAATAACCAATCGTCTTAATTAATGTACCTCTATAGTCAAAGAAAATTGCTGACATAATTCCTTTTAAGTTGGAAGCAATTTATCTGCTGCGAAGGAAATTGAAACATTAATTGACAAAAATAAGATTATTACATAACGAAGAATACAAGGCCCCTTATACTACACCCGAATTCATTTCATTAAATTTTCAACATTCCACTGGATATTTTATTGTTAATTCTTATGTATGACCTCCTGATTACGAAAAAAATATTTGCGCCCAAAAATTCCTAATGCGCCAAAAGTCATATGCACTTTTTAACGCGCTTTCACGAATTTTCTTCTTATCTGCTCAATATATCTTGTATTAGTAATCGAATGGAAATATCAAAAAAAGTGGTTTATTTGGAGCAAAATCCTTAAAAATATAGACCTGTCCGTTACGATAGGTCATCTTGGATAAAAATAGAAATCACCAAAAATGGTCGAAAAAAATCAAAATTCAATAAGAAGGAGTAATTTCAGCAAAGTTGGCAAAAATAAAACTCATCTATGGTCAAATATAATGCACTAAACCCGGACGCTCTAAGTCAAATAGAACGGTCAAAGATGGCGGACGAAATCAAAATTTTTAATTCTTCGTCAAGTATCAAGGAGGCATTGTGCTTCACCTTTTTTTCCGATTGTAGGTTGTTTTAGGTACTTTAATGGGATAAATTTAATTTTTTTTTTATTTTCAAAAAATTGAATTTTCTACAGTTTTCAAAAATGCTTTTTTTTTAACCCGCCTCTTTTTCAACCAATTTTCATTGAAACAAAATTAAATATCCTATAGATAGTAACGTATAACTTTTATACAAAATGCAAGTTTGTTAATTTGAAAAGGAAATGTGTTAAGCATGCGTTAGGTAATAATAATAATATATGAATATATGATCAGTGTTCAGGATCAAACAGTCATAACTAGAGTAGTAGTTTGTTAATTTTAGGTGCATTAAAATAAAACATTACAAAGTAATTTCGAACAATCATATTATGTAATAACTTTCAAAAATATTAATACCTAATATAAAAGTTCTTATTAGATCTAGGCCGACAATATTAAATCCATCAAATAACTAGTTATAACTTATTCCTCCTGTGGGTAACTACCAGGTAATTCAACGTCATTAATTTTTATTGAGATTGACCATTCTGACTCAAGCGCGAAGCATTATACAAAGATACAGGTCTGCCTTCCTAAAATTATACAGTCTCTGTGTCAAGTTAGCTGCACTTTTTTGAAAACAAAAAAAAATGGACTTTCCCCTTACAGTACCTAACTGGAAAAACAGTGATATACTTGAAGAATTAAAAAAATTTATTTCGTCCGCCATCTTTGACCGTCCATTTGACTTACAGCAACCGGGTTTGGTGCATTATATTTGACCGTAGATGAATTCTATTTTTGCCAACTTTGGTGAAATTGCTCCTTCTTATCGAAAATATATTCAATTTTGATTTTTTCGACCATTTTTGGGGTTTTCTATTTTTTCCAAGATTGCGGATTGACCTATACATATTGGACAGGTCTACATTCTTTAAGAATTTTATTTCAAATAAGCCAGTATTTTTAAAATGCCCATTCGATTATTAATACAAGATATATTAAGTAGGAGGTCATAATAAATAAGGTCATAATACATAAGAATCAACAATAAAATTTCCAGTGGAACGTTGTCGCCAAAAATAACTAATTCAACTGCACTGTTAAAATAATGAGGTCATTTAGTGAAATCGATAGTTTTATAAATTTATTGAAGATTATGGTTCTCTAAACATTAGCTGCTTATGAATTTGGTGTAATATTTTATTTGTATTACCTTAACAATTTCTATAGCGTTTTCCATACACTGCACTGATACTGAATTTAACTTTTCTATTCCTCTAAGGGCCGGTTAGGGTTAGGTTATTTTGCCACCAGGTTAAACGCTAACTCCAGGATAACCTGTTTATTTTGGTCCAGGGTGAAAGTAACCTCAGGTCAGGGTTAATTTAGCTCGATCTTCAATTGGAAGTTAAGTATGCGTTAAGTAAGAAAAAAATTGTTTCTTGTGCAGAGCTGCGTAGAAAGCGAAGTTGTTTTTTGCTGAAATTCTGACAATGTAAACGAAATAATTCTTTTGTAGATTATGACAATATGGGCTTTTTTATCAGGTTTAGGCTAAGGAAGACTGCAGTAATGTTTATCTTGGAGCAAAATGAGGCATTAATAGAGTTTACAAGAAATAGGTAAAAAAGTTTTCTAATGTAGCTAAAAAGCAAATACTAAAATCTATTTTATTTTATTGTGGAAATCATTCAGCTTCTTTGTCCCTCCAAGATACTGTAGTCGTGTGTAGTTAGTTTTTTACCTCGGAACGCGCCAACAGACAGACAGACACAGACCCACAGACAGACAGATAGACAGACAGACTGACGGAATGAAAAGACTTTAATTTTCTTAATCTATATAGTCTGAAATGTGAAAATCCAGAAAAATTTAAGATGGTGATTTTTTCATAATTACAATACTTCCCTTCGGTAAGCAAGGGAAGTAATAAATCACTTTAAAAGTAAATCGATTATTTCACGACGGATATATATCCTAAACCACCCCGAATAGAGAGAAAGATGGTATAAATATGTCAATTCTTTCGAAGAATTGGTATTTTGCTAATGAAAACTTTTATGATTTTATTACCTTTAAACACATTGTCTTCTTGATGAAAGTCACGTCATTTTTCAAAATGAAAAGAAATAATTTTTCTTATTATCATTATTGTTATAATATAACAAAATAACACAAAAATAATATCAGCAGTGTGTTCCTCGTCTGTGCCATAAATGAACCAATTAATCATTTCCTTTATAATGTAAGCACAAGACAAACCATGCACTGCACCTGTTAGTAAAATCTGAGATACCAAATATAAATTTGTTTATCCTTTGACTGCTTACGGGCTGCAGACAATGACATTAAAAGAACATCGTTTTATGGGGGTATATCTATCTTGGAACAATAATTTATTATTTCTATATTTTTGTAATTATTTATTGAAAACCTCAACGTTGTGTTGTGTCAATTTTGGCAGTCAAAGAAATCAAACAAGGTGGAAATAAAAGTTGACAGTGAATCAAGGAAAATGAAATTAAAATTAAATTATTTAATAATGCATTTATTCACAGAGAATAAAAACTCACATGATTAACAATAATGACAAATGAATTGCAGTTTTTCAAAGCACAAAATCAACAGGGGAGGAGGCATGCAATTTTCAAAATGCTTGAAAAAGTGATCGTAATTTCTATTGCGCTGAAAACGATTATAGGTAATAAAAGAAATTCAAAATAAAATTGAGTTTCCGTAAAATAAATATTTAGATTATGCCGTAATTCGTAAACAAAACCACGTGACAGCAAACGATTTCTTGGCGTCAATGACGTCAGCCGTTAGAGCCGGCATTGTGATAGTGTGAAAGAATATTATTTATTAATCCAACAAGGACGCGCATTCTCTCGGTCATAACTTAGTTTTTATGCTAAAGAAAAAATTAACGTGTCGAACAGCTCAATCAATTTTCTTTAATATTGGTGTCCAAAAATTTTTGGAGAAAACTGATAATTATCGAGATATTCCAGAAAATGAAAGAAATTCCACGTTCTCCTAGAAAATGCATGTAAATCTTAAAAAAAAACATTTTTTCCAGAAACATTCGTTTTGAAGGGCCGACATTAATGGATTGTCTAGGTAATTCATGATGTTAAGTTGGCATCGTATTTGAGGTCGATTTTAGTTAATTACCGATTAATTACGGTGACAAAATGGCGAAATTTTACCGAAAATAAAAAAGTCCCCGCTTCCGCCCCTTCTAGTTTCCTCATTTTTGGCGTACGACGAAACATAAAAAGAGTTTTAGCAAACTTAATTCTATTTAAATTTGTTGGAGTAGTTTCTTGGCCTAGTAGTCAAAGTTATAGATTTACCTAGGTTTTAAGCAAAAAAATGTCGCTTTTTTGCCATACATCGTCGACATTTCAGTAAATATCTCCAAAACAAAAAAAAAAAAACATCAAAATTCTGATGAAACTAAAAGATTCGTAATAAAACGAACTCGTTTTACGGTATATTTTATTTCGAGCTACCTCTTACCATTTCGGGGATATCGGCGAAAAAGTAGAAAATAGTACAAATGCATGCATGGCATGCATTTCAGAGTCGAAAAATCGCGCAACAGTATACAGTCTTAAAACGTCCATATTTTTCGAAATACGGAAAGATGGAGAGTTGAGAGTGGTACTTAACTCTGCATCGTAAATTGCATGGCGAAATTTGAAAATTCGGCCAGAAAGGAATCAAAAATGGCATTTTTTGACGTTAACTGATTGACGGTAATCGCAGCGACGTTTTTGGAAAATCATATCGAAAAACGTCACAGTTTCTGCACCAAATAACTGCCGTTTTGAAATATTCAGATTCTTCACCGAAGAAATTTTCTTTTGATGCTTTGTCGATTTTCATTATAAAAAAAATCATGCGACTTCCCCATTGTAGCGTCATCGTTTTATAGTGCGGGAGCCAGGCGGTTTTTTCGGAAAGTCATCGTTTTATGAGCTTTGTGATACTTTTGTCGATTTATGGATGATAACGATTCACAAAATCGACTTCTGGTCTCCCGTCAGGTTCGTCACGAACACTGTTTAAAAATCAGTGAAATTATGTCATCGTTACAAGGCACATTTTTTTGTGTACACCTTTTATGCCTAAAATGAATAAAATAAGATTGCCAAAAAATTGGCGACGTCAGAGGGCGCAGCCAGGAGTGCAGCCAGGGTCAAAATTGTAAAAAACGGAGATATAGCACGTGATGTTTACAAGCTATTCTTTAGGTTGAGAATATTTATTTAAATGTTTTAAAGACAGAAAAATTCCCAGAAAGAAACTGTCAGTATAGCTAGCCAGAAAGAAAATATTTAGAAATTTTGAAGAAAATTTGATTTTTTTTGCATATTTCATCTCAGAACTTGTGTAACGATGAGTTGTTACACAAGTTCTGGCTACTATACACTCTTAATTAGACAAGAACTTAACACTTTCGGCTAACTTGAATTCCTACCGTATCTCAGATGTATTGTATCATTATTAAGCAAGGGCGGATCTAGAAATTTCAATAATTTTTTTCTCGTCTGTGGCACATGGGACCCATACGAAATATGGGAAATAACATCTAGAGAAGCACTCCTCCTAAAAAAATTTGAAAAAGCAGTTTGCGAAAAATTTTTTCAAAATTCGAGTTTATACAGATGGACTTCTCAGCATTTAAAATAAGTCGATTTTTTGTTGCCCAGTTATTAAATTCTTTAAGAATTGTTTGGAGTTGGGCTTTGATGGTATCTGGTTCAAAGGAAGACACAATTAAACTGGTATCGTCAGCATACATATAATTACATATAATTTTACAATATTCTGACATGTAGTTCGGCAAGTCATTTGCAAACAAAAGAAAAAGAAGAGGTCCCAGGACAGACCCTTGGACGACTCCTAGGTCAATATCATAATTATTCGATCTAGTTTGGTTCAGTTTTACAGTAATTTTACGGCTAGATAAGAAAGATTCTAATAAATGTGACAAGTTTCCACGTATACCAAGATTATTTAGTTTGCATATTAGTATATCTCTTTCTATGGACTCGAAAGCTACACTGAAGTCGAAATAAATGCCAGCTACGAATTTACCCTGATCTAACTCTGAATATATATAGCTTAAACCATCAATGCATGCAGATTCGGTAGATCTTTTAGGGAGAAATCCATGTTGTGCTCCGGTAATTATTTTGAATTTAATTAAGAATGCCAGAATCCGTTTATATAATATTCTTTCCAAAATTTTGGATACAACACTTAATATAGAAATGGGTCTGTAATTCACAATATCACCCTTATCTCCTCGTTTGTAAATTGGGAAAACTATGGCCGTTTTAAGTACAGATGGATACTCACCACTGACAAAGCACATATTATAAAGATACACTAATGGAATTATTAAAGCTCACCTACACTTTTTAACACTTTGCTTGATATGCCATCTTCTCCTGTTGAGCTGGTTTGTTTAAGTTCCGCTATTGCGGCAATGACTTCCTCAGGTTCGATTTCGGGGCGGTAGAGTGAGTTGGACACTGTCCCTCCTTGGTAATCAGGTAGTGCGTAGGGTTTTCCCATTTTATTTTCAATGTTACAACGGATGAACTAAGATTTTTTTAAAAATATTTTGCCATTGATACTCGTCTTCGTTACTAGTTTTAAATTTTCTAGCTCTTCACCGGAATATTGTTATCCCTATGTATCTATTTCATCAAGAATTCGATTAAAAATTCCAATAACAGTAGGTTGCGCCCAAAGGTCATTTTGTAAACACATTGACCTAAAATTAATCAAAACTTATTTAAAACCGACTCGGAAATTTGACTGATTTTGCGATGTTTTCTATTGAACAGGATGTAACGGCATCTTCCATTACATAATTTTGTTGGTTTTGCTAGTTTTGCCAAGCAAACATCCAGAAAAATAAACCTAAAACTTGTTTTGTTGCAATATTTCCTTCACAGTTATTATTATGGTTTTTATCATGTATCTTACAACAAATACATTTTGAATATGATTTTCGATAATATTGAACTCGCATGTAAATGTTTGCATTATTGTGGGTTGATGGGGGTCGCAAATTTTAGAGCTCTCTTATACGTCATTTTTATCCAAAGCCGACCGTGTTCTCTAGCGACGCACTGTATATTATTAAAGTGTATATTGAAATTTCAGGTTAACATAAATGTTTTAGGATTTGTGAAATAAGTGGAACTAATAATAAATCGGATTTATGCTTATCTAATAATAGTTTAAGACAATCAGTGGGGTTGTCGATCGGTGTTTATAAAAAGGAAGAATATAAATTTTATGTCTATTTTGGTCACCACCTCCACATCCGCCATAAGCTCAAAGCACACACACAACTTTGAATTTATTTCAGTGCAGTATCATTGAACATGAATGCCATTTTACGATGTTCTTTGTTCCCGAATAATTCATGTGGTTTTTATTTGTCTTTAACACTGAAGTGAAAACAGCATAGAAATTCTTAATGTTATTGTTTCAGTTTCTAGAATGTTTCCTTGTTAAAAGCCGAATCCAAGAAAGTTCATAGTGACGGTGTCAATGACCACTTAACATACATTGTATGGCTCTTTTCTCGGTAACATTGATACGAAAATAATAAACAGTGAGTGTATTTCCTTAAATATAACAGGTTGTATCGGGAGAGCTTGGCATCTCTGACTAAACCAAAATAAAACGGTTATAACAGTTGTTACCAAAATGTTACCTTTCTTTTGTCCCACGAACTAAAATAAGTAAACCTTGCAGTACTTTCTACGCTAAATTTAGAGTCTCAAAATTCTTCTTATCAGACAGGGTTTTTTTATTCTGGATTACACTAAAAATAGTATAAAGATACCTACCGATTTTCAGCTAAATTTGGCCTCAGGAACATCTCCATTCGGTGTCCAGTAGTCTCGACCAAAATATTGGAGCTGTATTTGCCTTGATACCATTTTTACATATCAAAATATCCTGGTGAAATCTTTCACCATGCTCATCACCGACTGCCCCGAGATTGCCAGGAAAAAATTTAAGTGTGTGCCCAAAAAGTGCATTTTTTTTGCTCATATCGCGCCCCAGAGCTTTGTATGTAGTCAACAGTTTTTTCACTAGCTCGTGGCAGTTTTATAATTTGTGATTTCTTAAGAAATTGATCTTGCAAATCCTCTTTAATTGCAACTATGCGGTTTTTTTAACTTCATTAAACTCGAATTTATCATCTCGAAGCAGTTTTCTCATCTAAGGTCCTACAAATATATCCTCCTTAATTTTAGCACCAAGAATCCTGGAAAACTTATCCTTCACGTACAGGAATCCAGGGCCGGTTTTGTCCACACCATTGACGGCGTTTGTCATCGGAGTATGCTTTATGCACAGAGGTAGATACATCATCTTAGCATCAGCAAGAGGAAAATTGATAACATTCTTATTGTCTGGGGTCAGTGTTTTTCGTTTTGGTCATACGATTCCTTCATGTTGGCTGGATGAGCCAAGATAATGCAGTGAAATTTATTTCCGTTGTGGCATTGAACCGTTTCAAAGTTTACCTTTGACAAATCAATGAACAAAGGCCACTCGTCTGCGTTATATTTATGGCCAAGTGCCTTCATAATAGAACAACATCCTGACAAAACACCATACCACCTTCGAGGAGAAGGATATTTGATTTCTTCATAGGCACGATAAAAACAAACTTTAGCTTCAGCCCTCATTTTACTCTCAAGAGGATTCTAACCTGAAGTCTAAAAGTTCAGCTTTCTTCTTAGAAAGTTTAAATCGAGAGGTCACTAAGATCTCCTTGAATAATTAAATATGGTTCAATGTGTTAAATGTGAGGTAGGGAAAATTTAATATTTACAGTATGTTTAGCTTTTGATGTTATATCAGTCATATTAATCAGGCAGCAGTAGCAGCAATCTGTAACGTGATGTTTGAGTTTTATAAAAATCGGAGGAATGGCAAAAGGAATCTTTTGCCAGTTTTTTGCCGGAACGAACATGTAATTTGACAGATTAAATAGAAATCATAGTCTAAAAATTTTCTTTGCAAAATTTACCTATTTTAAAAAAAAATCTTTGTACAAGATTTAAAAAAAAATAAAATGAAGAAATACGTTATTCAATAATGAATGGAAATTTTTCTGTTACATTTTGTTCTGGTGACAAGAATCATCTGTAGAATGCCAAGAAAGGTAAAAATGTCGATAATAGATAGTTAAATCATTTAAGATGCGAATTACGTAGTGAATATACCATCTTTCGGAGGGGATGTAAATTAGTCGCTCCCTTGTCTATTAAATGTATGGCAAGTAAAAGGCCACAATTTTCTAAAGAGAAAAGGTTCGGCAAAATTTCTCGGTTGGGGGTATCTCGTCTCTTGGCGTCGGTGATAGGCCTTGGTACCGAAAATAGGCTGACGTTAAATAAATAAATTTAAAAAAGCATGTTCGAAGCATTAAAGAAGTTTGCAACTAAACGAATGAGCATTACGAATGCATAGGGATGCTCTTTTGATAACAGGCACTCTCAACTAACACTTTGAAAATTTCTAATTGTTTTATTAGTATATCTAACATTTATCAAAACCTGGATATCAATAAAGGTCCTGGACCTGACAACATACCACCAGTCATCCTTAAGTTTTATCCTATCCAGACATTTATTTACCATATTTACCATATTTAACTTATTACTATTATCACACCTACTTATATTATAAATCCGGAGATGTAACTAATTACAGACCCATCTGCCTTTTGAATACCATTCTCAAACTATTTGAAAGCCTTGTTATTGATATTCTAACACCACAAATATCACCAACTCTGACAATCAATTTGGCTTTCGCTCGAGAAGATCCACAGAATTAAATTTGCTCACTTACACTGACTTCCTGTCACTTGCTTAGCTCTGGAAAATGGATTTCAGGTTCACACTGTCTATACAGACTTCGCAAAGTCCTTCGATAGAATCAACCATCAGTCTTTGTTGAACAAGTTGAATTTGGTGGAAATAAATGGTTCCCTTTTGAAATGGGTTGAAAGCTATTTACTTGATCGGACACAGATTGTTCGAGTTAACAATTTCTAATCAAAAAGAAATTCAAGTCAGGTCGAGTGTACCACAAGGCTCTCATTTGGGACCCTTGCTCTTCAATAAATTCATCAATGACATCCATGAGTGTTTTACTAATGGTAGTTTCGTCTTATTTGCCGACGATATTAAATTGTTTTCCAAAATAACCACTACTGAAGATTGCAACAGATTACAAACAGATTTGAATAGTCTTATTACATGGTGTCACCATAATGGTATGGAACTTAATGCAAGTAAATGTCAGACTGTGTCTTTGTATCGTAACAGGATCCACTCCAATATGTGTACTACATTAATAACACCTCTTAATAACGTTTCGGTTATTAAAGATCTGGGTGTAATACTAGACCCATCATTAACTCTAACATCTCACTCATGTTTCTCAAGCTGTTACCAAATCATTGAAAATGTTGGGTTTCATTAAACAAACTTCATGTCACTTTACTGATATTACTTCCATTAACCTACTCTACTGTTCACTTGTAAAGCCACATTTAGAATATGTTCCATGTGTTTAGAGTCCATATTATAACATACACATTTAGAAACTAGAACAGGTTTAACATAAATTCTTGCGCTATATCGCTTTTAAATTCAATATAAATCTTGATTATAATAATTTGGAAAATGATGTTCATATCAATTCTCTCGAAGTTCACCGGAAACTTAAAGATCTTAAGCTACTATATAACATAATAAATTCGAATGTTTTCTCTCCATACTTGCTCGAAATATTTGGTATTAATGTTCCATCAAGAATTATTCGATCAGAATACATTTCATGAATCAGCTCAAATTACGAGTTCAATTCGTTTGTTGCTAGGTCTTCCAGACTAGCTAATAATTGCAGTAATCACCTTGATTTTTTTACCGAATCAACAACCTTTTTCTTGCAATTAGCAAATTATCCTTTTAGCCCTTACAGCCAGTTTCACAATCGTTGGTTATCCCTTTTGGTTGACTACCCTGAATCTGATAAGTACATATATACGTTTCACAAAATTTATTTTATGATTAATTAAGTTCAAGTTTTGAATGGTTGGTATAAGTTTCTGAAGTTTTTGACAGATATACCATATATATTTTAAAAATAAAGGAGAAACCAACTTCTGTAGTTTATAAAATATGTTCATATATAACGAAATTTCTGTCGAAATGACATTACAGCTCCCTTTAGTATATTGTTTTATTAATACTTGGTATTTTTTCACTGCCTTCCGATCAGTTTAAACATTTTAACTTAATATCTTGTAGGTAATTATACTTAAAACAATCAGCGCCTCTGTGAGGAATTTTGATAATTTGACGGTAGGATCGGGGGAGAGAATCTTCATCTTTGACCCAACACCGGTAACGAGCGGTTGGTTTTTCAGAACCTGGCTGGTTTGATAACATGGGAAGGTATGGTCTTGTACATTTATTTCTTTTTTAATTTATTTAATCCTTTTAGTTTTCAATTATTTTATGTAGGTAATTTAATTGTATGCATATTTTAAGCTTGTGAGTGGACATATTTTTCAGAATAGTTTATTAAATATAATAATTTGACGTAGGGGTTAATTAATTATTATTATCGACCCATTTAGCATTATTTTTATGTACTTTGATTATTTAAGTGATTAAATAATTATTATCGGCCCACTTGGCAAATTATCTCTTATCTCTAATTGTGTAACGTAAGGGTTAAACAATTATAGATTGACCCGTGGTGGCCATTATATTCTCTTTTGTGGTTCCTAGATATTTTTTTGCTGTTTGATGCGTTTTTCTAGGTTAATTACATACTGGTGTGGATGCACTACATGTGTTTAAGCACATGATGTTGGTTCAGAAATACACGTTGGAAATTCTGGAGTTATATGGTACCTAGTCTGGCAACATGCTCAAAGCCGAATCTGTCCAGATTGTCTGTTGCTGGGACAACTCTTTTATTTAATTATCTTTTGATTAAATCTGTAGAGATTTAAAGCACTCACCGAACGTACGTCCAGAGAGTGCTAGAATTTGGGGTTTCTGAACTAACAAACCATGTTCCTTTCTTCTTGTCTTTTGTGTAGCTTCATTAATGGATTAATTATATCACTATATTTTGCTAATCATTAATGTAAGTGTCGGTTTACTATATTTTTCCGGTTAATTGCTGGTAAATAAAAATATATCTTTTAAATATCTATACTTATTATCTAAGATTATTACCTATGTCTATTTGTCCACACAAAGTTTTAAAATATATTTATCTAGTAATTTAAATGTCACAAAAATGCACAAGTTACCATCACTTCACATGTTATAATTGTTTTGTCTGATTTCTTGGAGTAAAATTTAAGGAATTATTTAAACAAGCCACCAGTAATTTCTTTTTTGGTCATTTTTGACTTACCTAAATTTTAAATAATTTATTATTTTTTTTTGGCTTTATTTTAAAAGATAACCTTTTGGCCTTTAGCCTAAAAGAGTTATATATTAAATTTTTCCTGTTTTTCTTGCAAAATTATGTTAATTACATAATACTTAATATTTAGTACAGAGTTACCTTGTTTGGATATTTGAATAATATTTTCCTTACCTATTTTCATATAAATTTCATGTCTTTAAATTCTTTACCGCAGAAAATGATATTTTCAAATATTCCTAATTTTTTGTTGTCAAAATTTATCTTAACTAAAATATCGCTTATTTCTTTTATGAAAATTATCTAATAACTTTGGCAGAGTATTTTTATCGTAATATCTATTAAAATTTTTGTTTTTTGGCAACTTACACTTTCTGCCTAGCTTAGTGTAGTAAAATTTGTAGTTGATCAATTAGTTTTTACGTAGTTTGTTATCCGAGTAAATAGTGCTTAATATTGAAATTTGTTTCACCTATCTTGTCCGACTTGTTACGAACGGGAAAATAAATAGTTACATTTATTTTCTCCCGTTTTATGTAAAATCCCTGGACCAAGTGAAGAAGAGTGCCCCAGTACAAATCAACGTCCATCTTATGTAAGGAATTTGGTGATCTGGACAGCATCTCCGTTGAGAGAGGACAGAGCTTTTACTCCAAGATATAAGGAGGTTCGTTTTTGGCTTCACCTACCGAGCTTTCGGCAGCTTCCAGCCCCATAAGCCTACCACAGTCACCTAATTACGTAGGAATTTGTACTGTCAATGCATACATTTTTGGTCAGAAGAACTTATGTAAAAAATCAGTCAAAACGTAATTTTTTTATCATTTCACCTATCAAAATTTTTCTTAATTTAAATTGTCAATTCTTTACATGTATTTTATCTAGTCATTAAGTTTTTGTATATCTTTTGGACAGAAATTGTAAATCTTTCTTAAATTTGTTTTGTAATATATTGTTCAAATTTTACTTACTCTGTGTTATTATTCCACCGAGAGGAAACATTCTAACGTTGCATTAAAATAATGATAGAATTCACTTTAGCCAACGGACCAACGACCACAACATATATTCCTAGCAACTATCAATAGTGCAAGTTTTGCCCCTCATTGTCTGTTTATCCTTAACACTAGTTTTTATATAAAAATAGTTTGTAGTATTAGTTTAGCTTAGTCTTTTACTTCCACATCCAGTGGAAGTATAGTAACGACAAAAAAATTTTTAAAAATTTTTATTGTTCAAATGGGCTTAGAATGTCATGAAACGTCGAGATTTCAAGTTTGAGCGAAAAAAAATTTCTGTCTGTCTGTCGGTCTGTCTGTCGGTCTGTCGGTCTGTCTATCGGTCTGTCTGTCGGTCTGTCTGTCGGTCTGTCTGTCGGTCTGTCTGTCGGTCTGTCTGTCTGTCGGTCTGTCTGTCGGTCTGTCTGTCGGTCTGTAACTTTTTTTTGTGCGCACGTTTACTCTAGAACCGTTTGAGATATTGATTTGAAATTTGGTACACATATGTACTTTAACGAGATCTAGAACAAGATTATATTTTCATCCTGTTCCGTCGAAGGGTCGGGGGGTAAATTGGGGTAAATTTGGAGTAAATAGGTATATCAAGCAGGTAAGAGTTCATAAAATTGATATTTAGTATAGACAAGAGAAGCTAAGGTCTCAAAAAAAATTTTGGTATTAGCCACCCCCATTACCACCCCCACCCCATTATTAAAGGGGATGAAAAAAATGTGATTTAGTGTATGTACAAGAACCAGAAACCTCAAAACATTTTTTTAATTTATCTACACCCCACTCCCACCCCCTGTCACCACCCCCACCCCACTACCGATGTGGGGTATCATTTTATGGGTTTTTGGGGTATAGGATTTCAAATATTATATTATTAAAGTTCTATAAACAATTATTTCCAGATACAAAATTTTTTCGTTGTGTGACTTGGATAGAAAATCCGGATGTGGAAGTAGTGATTCCTTGGGCAGCGGTTTTTTAGTTTCTTATATGATAAGTTCGATATGATAAGTTCGTAATTCGACATACAATATCCAAAAGTTTTTACCCCCGCTTTATACTCAATCTACTGAATACTCAATTAACAATCATTAAAAATTACATTTTATCACCCACCATACCAAAACAAGTGTTAAGTCACTTATTGGGAAAAAATGTTTATTTACAACCATTGCACCAATATTACCATTACACCCAACTCGTAACTATTGTAAATTGTAACCTACTTGTAACTCACTGTTATTTTCTCCTTTTCGTAAATAAACGTTATTATTATTATATTCTTACTCACCACTATCTTCAAGAATATATTAATTCTCTCGTTTTTATTTTGTGTAACAAGCATTTATTTAAAAATACGCTGGCGCCCTTATGGCCTAATGCAACTCAGAAACCAACTTCACAAAAAAATATAAAAGACCTATTGACCTGCGTTGAGCTAGCAGGGGCTAAATTAATGCACCTCTTGTTTGGGAAAATGCCACAACCCAACAAGGTGTTGTTATACATTATGATTGTGTTATTACTCTGTTATTACATTAGTTTGTATATCTGAAATGTTTAAAGAAATAATTATTGAAATTATGCAGTGTATTTTTTCCAAATGTACTTATTTAGTTATACCAGAGAGAATACGTATTGTCTCTGGTTATACCTACGCATTTCCGGAAATGAAAAATAAATATGTATCGATAAGAATGGTGACAATTACTTCCACGTCCAGTGGAAGTATAGTAACGACAAAAAAATTTTTAAAAATTTTTATTGTCCAAATAGGCTTAAAATGTCATGAAACGTCGAGATTTTAAGTTTGAGCAAAAAAAATTTTCTGTCTGTCGGTCTGTCTGTCGGTCTGTCTGTCTGTCTGTCTGTAACTTTTTTTTGTGCGCACGTTTACTCTGGAACCGTTTAAGATATTGACTTGAAATTTGGTACACATATGTACTTTAACGAGATCTAGAACTAGATTATATTTTCATCTTGTTCCGTCGAAGGGTTGGGGGGTAAATTGGGGTAAATTTCGGGTAAATGGGTAAATCAAGCAGGTAAGAGTCCATGAAATTGGTATTTAGTATATACAAGAGAAGCTAAGGTCTCAAAAAAATTTTTGGCATTAGCCACCCCCATTGCCACCCCCACCTCCTCCTTATTAAAGGATGAAAAAAAATGTGATTTAGTGTATATACAGGAACCAGAAACATCAAAATATGGTTTACTTCATCCACCCCCCACTACCACCCCCTATCACCACCCCCACCCTTCTACCGATGTGGGGTATCGTTTTATGGGTTTTTGGGGTAGAGGATTTCAAATATTATATTGTTAAAGTTCCATAAACAATTATTTTCACATACATAAGTTTTTTCGTTGTGGGTGACTTGGATAGAGAATCTGGATGTGGAAGTAGTGATTCCTTGGGCAGCGGTATTTTACTCTTGGAGAACTATTATTACTGCATGTGTACTGTAAATCTACCGGTAAATCTAGATATATAGATTTAAAACAATTTAATAAAACTTCGTTAATTTGTTTTATTAATTATACAGTTTCAAATTTTAGGTATTAAAAAACATGAAACTAATAATATAAAGTATTAATGTTTAATTGAAACAATTATAACAAACGTGATTGTTTTTCTTTCTATGGTTATTAGATATTTAGATAGGTATACCCAAAAATTGCTGAAAATATCCATGTTCCAAACTGGAAAAATAGTGTTTTCGTAGTTTAAGTTGAACAAATATTTGCATTTGCACTAGCGCTGCAAGCAACCTGCATCTTGATGTTATATACTTTTGGTTAACCACGAATTGTTGGTTTACCAATACCTCTCCTACTGTTTTGCTTAACCATAAGGTAACAAAGACCTTGAAAGATATTGTGAAACGGATTTCTATAGTAAACCTATGGTCAAATCCGAATCATTAGTTAACCAAAAATTGTGAAACTGTGTGTTATTAATGTGATATTTATTTACTTTGATTTGTCATATACCTTTACATATACATTTGTGTTGTATAAGTCTACTTTAAATATTTGTCTGTGTCTAGTATACCGTAAATTTTATATTTTTGTACGTACTCTTTTTATTTTATATTTGTTATATTTTGTATGCACTAACTTTGATATTTTTGTATACACTATTCTACATTTTAAATTGTATTTGGGAAATGGCTAAGTCCATTTCCCGTAAATAATTAAACAAATAAATAAATTTTGTTGTCAAAACGCAGACTTTTCAAAAGCGAATAATAAGTATCAAAAAAATTAAAATTTTCAAAGAGCCTCTTTTTGCTAGGTAAAGATTTAAGTAAATATGGATAGAAACAATAATAGTTACACAGCTTGGTAAAAATATACCACTAAACTTTCACGTCAAGAACGTTAAAACATTTTTTAAAATGAATATCCCCAAATTTCATTTAAATTCATGGTTCCTCATTAAAAAATAATGTATAACTGTATAGTTCTCTTTTACCGTTTTGCAGATATTTACTACCAATATAACAAAAATTATATGTGAAATTATTTAAATCAATTTTATATAAATTAGTTTCCCAAATTTCTTTCAAAAATATGTTAAATATTATAATCATTTAAACAACATGATTAAGGAAAGCATTTGCAATCAAAATAAGATTTTAAAACAGGTACAAAATGTTTGTTGTAACATTAGTTTTGACATACATAAGCATTTTCGAAGAAATGACCCCACAAAAAGACTCCCTAGCATCAAATTCTAGCGAATCCTATTATTTTTAGGCCCCCAAATGACAAATGAAAAAGAAGACGCCCTACAAAACGCTAACGTCACCAAGGAACCGATGGAAAAGAATTTTGGTGAGGTCGTACGTTTATCAGAAAACCAACCGTGTTAAATGACGTGATACTGTCAGACGTGGCATACAGCAAAGGGATGCCAACTATAATAATGAATAGAGATGCCTTCCAAGACGTTGTGAACAAGGTGAAGAATATAATAATAAGTGATATTTGTACTAGTATCTAGAATGAATATTATTTTTAGCTCTCTATTATATTACATTCCATAATTTTGTCTGTATCTTTCTACCTTACCATGTAATTGGGCATATGCTACATTAAGTATTGTGATAAGTGAATATAGACCCTGTTTTAATAAAATCAAATTTGATATATTTGGGAGGTCAGTGACCTAACCTACAAACATTGTAGTAATTGATAACTGGGTGGAGTCTATTAGTAAAAGAAAATTAATTAATTCTAAAATCCAGAATATTAATCAATTTAAAAATTTAACAACTGGGAACAATTCAGATTTCGGGGCACAGGGCACGTGTAAGCCAGAAGTCAGGTTAAGGGTGATTCTGGCGGTACCCGAGCACGCGCCTTCTTCCGGTTCTTCCCAAACATAAATATATACCTATCTTTTTCTTGTCCCTTATACTGTTATTTACAGCAGTCTGCTGTCTCTATCGATAAGAGCATGTCTAGAAGTGTGTCTGGGGAAATCCAGACTTCCTTGACACAACCCTGTTGATCTCTCACCCCAGGTTACGATGGCGAAGTGTCTGAAAATTTCGGAATCCCGTTTACATATTTCACTAATGGCTGTCTACGAGATGTCTAGATGATTTCTTAACTTCCTTCGGCCCTCCACCTGGCCATACATGTGCGGTTGTCTAGGTAATGAAATTAACGGACCATGTTACAAATAAAAGAAAAGTATGTTATAAATGTGGTATTTAAAAATTATATTTAAATGGAAAATACGCGCGCCTATTTCTCATTAAATTATTTATTTTATAGGCAACCGGCGACCATGTTGTAAAATTGAAAAGAATTGCTTATAATTATAATAATAATAATGTTTATTTATAACAAAGTTTTACATTTGAATATACAGTAAAATGAAATTGTGTGTGAAAATAGCGTAGTGTTAATAAAAGATTTTAGCTAATACATTGTATCCTTTGAATATAAAGAATGTGATGAAAGTATTAGATAGGTTGTGTCATAGCTACCTCAACTACTATATAGCCAAAACATTTTCTTACCATGCTTTTTGTAATTTTTTTAATTTCTAGATTGCCTTTCTCCTTATTTCTAGTGTTGTGTGAATGGAAGATAGCGTTGCTTTCATGTCTCTTATTGAATTGACGAATTAGCATGCAATAACCAAACATTTGCCTAACATCAAATAATTTGCTTTCATTATATAATGCATCAGTGGGGTATAATGTACCTCTTTTAAAAATGATTTTAATTATCCTTTTTTGAATATTTTCCAAAGGTTTTATATATGACACACCTACCCCACCCCAGCCAACTATACATATCTTATTATTGACTCAACGAGTGCTTTATAAAGGACTAGTAAGTGGTCAAGTATTAAAATTTTTGTAAGTTGTTTAAATATATATAAGAGCCCTCTTAATTTATTTACTACTGATTGCACTTGATAATTCCATTTTAAGTTTCCGTCTATTACGATATCTATATATTTTATTTTTTCTGTGGATTTATTCTATTTTTTCTTCTTGGTTCTTTATTTGAAATTTTTTATATAATGATCTATCTCTGTTTTGTGATGTTGAGGGTAAGTAATACGTTTTTTGTAATTAATAGTGAGTTTTTTTACTCTCAAATCTATTTTTAATATTTCGAAAGTCTGATTCTACTATTTCTTTTAACAATTCCCAAGCTTCAGATGAGTAGAAAATTGCTGTGTCATCAGCGAATGAAATAATGGTGCCTGCCGAGTTTAACGTAAGTATAATTTAAATAAATAGTAAATAATATAGACCCTGGTACAGTCCTCTGTGCTCATATTCTACAATTTGGTGTTCACTAATGAATTATTGAACAATAAATTAAAATTGAAAATAGTCTGTCGAAATATGAGCACAAATAAATGTAAAAAAATACAATACATATACAAGAATACTTTTTACTTATTTAAAATAAAAAAAATAGTAGTGAAATAATTTAAAGTATAAAAATTAGACCACACTTACAGGATTTGAACTGAAGTTAATATTGAATTATTAAATAATTGTAAAAACAAGAAATAGTAGAATCACGACCTACACTTACATTCCTATATTATTATAAGAATGATTGTCAAAAAAATACTTTCCATAAGAAATATGTCGAGCGATAAATATTATGAATTGTGTACAAATCGTATGGTCACTGTTTAGCCAATTTTACAACTAATTAAACAGTTATTCATTATATCAAGAGCGGAAAGTGCTCTTTGGTCTCTCGAGCATTAATATGACTAGTTGAGGCGTTGAAACCTGCAATCATGCAAAAGTGGCAAGAATGCTGTCTGCTCGAAATATACACATTATTTTTTTCACAACTGTAACAAAATTGGCAAAAGAGCACCGACTTTTCTTATTATTACTTTAAAATAGAGATTCAACTTTCTTTTTAGAAGTTAGGTATAGCACAAAGTTTCTAAGGAGAAATTCATATACAATTTGCCTCGAGCAGAAAATATCACTTTTCGCACATGCGCGGAAAGTAACTTGCCACCACAGTGTGCTTGAAGGTGGAAAAATTATGATGAAAATGAGTCCAAAATCGGTTTGCGCAGGCTGATTCTACATTAAAAGTAGATTCAAAATTTATGAAATTTAAAATCGTAGCTGAACCCTTTCGCGTTTTATCCACATTTTTGGATTTTAACCCTTTGCAATACAGTAACTCGTATTCATCAACTTTTTCTTCGAGCACTTGGCACTTTTAGAAATAAAACTATCGTAAATAAGTTTATTATATCTTGTAAATACAGTTCTTTTTTATTAAAAAACTTACTGAAAAATTGATTAAAAAATGTATATTTGAGGATTTTGATCTAAAAAATGAAAAGTATCCTTTAAGTATATGTACAACTTGTTCTCTCACACTACTACTTGATGCTAACAAGGGTAAATTTCAAAGATCATTTAAAAAAATGCCTAATTATACAGATGTCATATTACCAAAGGATACTCGTACATCACAAAATACATGCAACTGTTATATATGCTTGACTGGTCGTTTCAAAGGCCACGTTAAAATTGATAAAGGTAAAGGACATAAAAGAAATTTAGAAAACAAAATTGATGTTTCTACGGGACTTTATGGGCGTTCAGCAATAGATAGCCTGCCGATTTCATCTACAGAAGAGAGTAAAGATACTAGAAATTTGATGTGTGGTGATTGTTTTCAAGAGATTGGAAGGGGTAAAAGTCACATTTGTAAAAATAGCAAAGAAAATGTATTAAAAATTGTAGAAATGCTCACTGAAAAAAATTCAAAATCAAATTCTAAGTACTATTATTAAAAAAAAGGTTCAATCTGCTAGTCTTACAACTAAGAAAAATGAAAATTTTAGTTTTAATGTATCTGCTGGTGGTCGAGAGACAAAAGTTGTGTTAAACCCGAGTATTAAAAAAAGTGTTTCATTTGATGAAGAGAGCTTAGATACCTTTAGGATTAATTTAGGAGTTTCAGGTAATCAAATGAGAAAAATAACTAATTTTGTAAGATGTAACGTAGGTAGAAAGTCTATTCCATCGTAATATACAAAGCATTTATCAGATAAATCTAAAGTTTTAGACAATGTATACAAACACGGTATATACGATTTTGATTGTGAAAACGACTCGAGTAAACAAAAACATCCTCGACCTGTCGTTTATGCAGACGCTGAAGAACTCCTCGATGCAGTTATTAAACATCGAAAATTGCAAGGAAATGTTATTTTTAGTAATGGAATATTGTCGAATAAGTTTTTTTTAATTAAAGAACTGTATTTACAAGATATAATAAACTTATTTACGATAGTTTTATTTCTAAAAGTGCCAAGTGCTCGAAGAAAAAGTTGATGTATACGAGTTACTGTATTGCAAAGGGTTAAAATCCAAAAATGTGGATAAAACGCGAAAGAGATCAGCTACGATGTTAAATTTCATAAATTTTGAATCTACTTTTAATGTAGAATCAGCCTGCGCAAACCGATTTTGGACTCATTTTCATCATAATTCTTCCACCTTCAAGCAAACTGTGCTACGCTGGCTTAGCTCCAATGTTAATTTTCACTTCTCAGATGAGAGACGGAAAAGTCTACTTTCAATGGCAGTTGTCAAATAAAAACTTTTTGTTTTGCAAATATACGACAATACAACGAACACTTTAATAGTATATTATATTATTCAGCGAGCGTATAATGTTAGCTATTATTCAAGAGGGTGAAGTGTATCGTGTAATAGCGATTATACGCGAGCAGAATACTATACTTTATCATCGACTTAACTGTTTAAATCGTTTAAAGTTGAAAAAATACAGTAAGTTCACAGTAAAACTTTGTTTTGACGTCAAACACGAAAACATGCGGACTCTCTCTTGGATATAATGGACTCGCTCGTTGGTTATGAAAATTGCGAGTTCCTGATTCAAAGGTGCGTTATAATGAGATTATGTTCTTTATACGTTAGGTTTATACGGATTATACGATAAAGATTGTACGATAGTCGTGAATAATAGTATTCAACGAGCATGTAATGATATCCATTACAAGCCAGTAGAATACTATACTTTTTCTGCGATTTCTCAACAGAAAGTTGCACTTTACTGTTAGTGTGCCGAATTTTACCATCGCTTGAAATCATTTTTTTACAGTAAACTTGTGCAAATTACCAAAAGAAACTTGATAGTAATTTTAAAATATAAAGCAATCTATATGTGCATGAAAATTTATATTTTCATGACAAATGAACTTGAGTTATGGCCTACGCGATGTCTTTGATTGATTGACCAGCATACGGTAGGCATTACTGCCACTCCCGGGAAACATGCCGGCGCACAGTGGTGCTTTTTTTGAAAACAGGCGTCAAAAATCGGTAACTTAGCCAATTTTCGATAAAAATTTGCGAAACTTGGCGTAGTTTTTGGCGAAGTTGGATATGCGAAGTATTTGGATATGCTAAATTCAGTTTTGCTGCAGAAATTTTTTTTTTCAATACGGTGGCTTCAAAATTTGTGTCAGAAGAAGCAAAAAAAGAAAAATTCAATAAAATAACCCAGCCACAAAAAATAGTCGTGCTCCTGGACTTTGATCCGACTAGTCCAATGTATCTTTTGATAAACCCAAACACCCTCAAAATTTTGAGCTAGAGCGAAAAAACACTCTTAAGCGGGACTTACATTTACGAGTACTCGGATCCGAGTCGCACTACTTGTATGAAAACTCGGACATGTAAACGCCTACTCGTAAGCAAAGTAGGCGTTTACATGTTCGAGTTTTCATACAAGTAGTGTAACTCGGATCCGAGTACTCGTAAATGTACATTGAGTACTTGAATGGGGTAGCCCCTCATATATGGTGCCAATAAGTACATGCAAAAAGTACTCAATGTACATTTACGAGTACTCGGATCCGAGTTACACTACTTGTATGAAAACTCGGGCATGTAAACGCCTACTTTGCTTACGAGTAGGCGTTTACATGTCCGAGTTTTCATACAAGTAATGCGACTCGGATCCGAGTACTCGTAAATGTAAGTCCCGCTTTAGGGTTTCTGAGGTTGATGATTTCAAATTTCCACATGCCAAAAGCCAAAAATTGATTTTTAGGGTGAGAATGGAGTAAAATTGGGGTTGAAAGGGGTGTAAAAATAAAAATTTGACCAAATACGCAATTTTCGTTCTTATATTAGAAATATAATTTTGATGATTTCAAATTTCAGCATGCCAAAAGCCTAGAACTTATTCTTATGTTGAAAATAAGACTAAATTAGTGCTTAAAATAGGTGTAGAAATAAAAATTTGAAAAAATACGTAATTTAGATTCTGAAATTATATTTTTAGGGGTTTTGAGCTTGTTGAGTTCAAGTTTGAATCCGATCTCAGAAAGGTTCATGAGCTCTCAAAATTTTGAGCTTTTAGCGAATAAACAACCCTAAAATAGGGATCATCCCTGATTTGTGGTAACAATAAATACATGCTAAAAGTAGTTAACAAGCCCAAAAGTATTGTATTTAAATATAGATTTTTGATATATCGCAAAGGATTTTCTACTCTGAGGTGGTTAAGCAACCCTCAAAATAGAAGGAAGCCACTTTAAAACGAGGCAAAACTAACCTAAATTTCAGGATATATAAATTCATGTGAATGAATGGTAAACAATATCAAAACAAGGAAGAGTGTTATGTTTTATATTTAGCTGCCATCTCCCTAAATAATGTCGGAACAATTATTCTTAGGCTAAAAAACACCCCCGTTTTTGCAAAGAATATACACTATCATACCATCATAGAGTATATAAATGCTAAAAACTTATATAAAGTGACTTAAAGTTTATCAAAGTACATATGAGTGTAAAAACTACTCTTATATAAAATAAAATACATGATTATCATTAAAATATGGAAAATGTGGAAGTTTTTGCTTTATACATTTTTGAATAGAAACTAAAGTGACTTTAAACACTCTCATGAAATTTATTTTTATATTAGGGTGGTTTTCCTCTATCTAGGTTGCTTAACCACCGCAGAGTAAAAATCCTTTGCCATATGCCAAAAATCTACATTTAAATACAATACGTTTGCGCTTGTTAACTACTTTTTGCATGTATTTATTGTTACCATAAATCAGGGATGATTTACTCTATTTTAGGGTTGTTTATTCGCTAAAGGCTCAAAATTTCGAGGGCACTTGGGCTTTTCTCAGATCGGATTCGAACTTGAACTCAACAAGTTCAAAACCCCTAAAAATATAATTTCAGAATCTAAATTACGTATTTTTCAAGTTTTTATTTCTACACCTCTTTCAACCACTAATTTTCAACCTAAGAATCAATGCTAGGCTTTTGGCATGCTGAAATTTGAAATCAGCAACCTCAAAAACCTCTAGAAATATGCTTTTGGAATGAAAATTACGTATTTTGTCAAATTTTCATTTTTACACCCCTTTCAGCCCCTATTTTATTCGACTTTCACCCTAATAATCAATTTTTGGCTGTGGGCATGTCGAAATTTGAAATCAGCAACCTCAAAAACCCTAGAATTGTACATTGGAAGTACTCTTTGCATGTACTTATTGTCACTATATATGAGGGGCGATTTTACCCAATTCTAAGGGTGTTTTTTCGCTCCAGCTCAAAATTTTGAGGATGTTTGGGCTTTTCTGAGGTCGGATTCGAATTCAGCGTCGAAAAATACATTGGACTACTCGGGACGAGTTCCAGGATGAGGACTATAGCGTTATCGCTATAAATAAAATTAAAATCGAAGTAAATATACGTATATTTGTTTTTAATACATGTTCATATTTTATGTGATTTTGGTATTTTTAAGTATATTGATATTATATTTTTATATAGAATGTTTTTTATTTTTCCTAGCGACTCCATGGAAACTTCTCCATTATGGATCGAGTTTTCCTTTTTGTTTCTTAGCGACTCCATGGAAACTTCTCGCTTTCCAGTGAGTGAGTCGCTATAGTCGCTATATACACCCCCTCGTTAAAAAAGAAAATAGTCAATCAATCAACGTGTCGATTGCAAAACGTACTTTTTTAATCGGGGTAGGCAAAGTGTCACATCTGTTAACTAATACAAAAGCCGGTTTAACCCTATCAATATTGACAGTTATGACTTTGGCTCCTTTCTTAAAGGTAAGTAACTTATCTGAACGAGATAAAACTTTAAACGGTCCTTCATATAAAGGAGTAAATGAACGTTTTAAACGTTCAATGCGAACGAAAATAAAATCGCAAGAGGCAAGATCTGAACTAACAAAAGTTTTGTAATTGCCATGCGAAGTTGGAGGAACAAATTTTAAATTATTAAAATAAATGCGTAATTTGTCAATGAAATAAGGAATATCTGGGGAATTATACGATTCAACGAAAAATTCGCCAGGTAAACGAAGGGTTTGACCATATATGAGTTCAGCAGGTGAACATTGCAGATCTTCCTTGGGAGTTGTCCTAAATGCTAATAAAATGATGGGTAATTCATCTGTCCAATGTGATGTATTGGCTCTAGTTAACAAGGAAGTTTTAAGTGAGCGATGAAATCTTTCAATTAAAGAGTTGCCCTGGGGGTGATATGCAGTTGTACGTATTCTATGAAAACCTAAAAACTTTGCAAATTCATTAAATAATCTTGACTCGAATTGTACTCCTTGATCAGTTGTTACTGACAAGGGAACACCGAATCGACAAACAAAGTTTTGAAATAAAGTACGCGCAACTGTTTCTGCTGTGATGTCGCGAAGAGGGTACGCTTCCGGCCACCTAGTGAATCGTTCAATCACCGTAAGAATGTAAGAGTTACCTTTGGATGGAGGTAATGGTCCTACCAAATCTATGTGGATGTGGTCGAATCTGATTTTCGGGATGGTGAAGTTCCCGAGAGCACTTCGCGTATGTCGACTTTGACAGCTTGACAGTTAATGCACGATTTTGACCATAAATTGCAATCTGTGTTCATTTTCGGCCAAAAATAGTTATTTGAAATCAACAGTCTAGTGGCTTTAATACCAGGATGAGATAAGTTGTGAAAAATATCGAATATCGTTCGTCTGTAAACAAGTGGGACAAAAGGTCTGACTTTTGCACGAGAAACATCACACCAAATAAAATCATTTGAATCTGGAATTTGTATCTTTTTTAAAATGAAATTGGTTTTAGTTAGTGATGATTTATCTGACAATAAATAGTTGAGATTTGAATCTTTCTCCTGAGCTTCACTAAGCAACTTTAGGTCAAAGTTAACATTAAGGAAGGGAGAATTTTTAAGTTGAAGTGGTAAAATATCTTGTTTTAAGGAAGAAGTGTCGTAAATACGTGACAATCTGTCAGCTATTACATTATGTTTTCCTTTAACATGTTGTATTTTACAAGAAAATTGAGCTATGTATTCTAAATGACTTATTTGACGAGGAGATCTTTCTGCTTTTGTGAATAAAGCGTTGATTAAAGGTTTGTGATCTGTAAAACAATTAAACTTTCGACCTTCAAGTATAAACTTAAAATGTTTAATTGCAGTGTATAATGCTAAAAGTTCTTTGTCAAAAACCGAATAATTGGTTTGTGCTGTGGTTAATTTACGGGAAAAGAATGCTAAAGGAGCAAGAAATCCCTTATTATTTTTTTGCTCTAAAACTGCACCCATGGCAAGGTTAGAACAATCGACTGAGAGAGATAAGATAGTATCGTCATTATTGCAAGGATGAGCTAAAACTACTGCATTACTTATTGCATCTTTGGCTTTCGAAAATCCGTCTAAACATTGATCAGGCAAACTATTTATCTTTGTAATTTTATCATGAGATAAACTGTTACAAAGAGAATATAGGGGAAGTAATATTTCAGCAAAATGAGGTATGAAACGATGATAAAAATTCACCATACCTATGAAACGTTGTAGTTGTTTGAGAGTTGTCGGTAAAGGGAAATTATTAATGACTTCGACTCTCTCAGTTGATGGTAAAATACCTGATGAAGAGATGTGATGACCTAAAAAGGTTAAATTGTCAACTCCTAAGATACATTTAGATGGTTTAATGTTAATTCCGTATGTGTCTAATCTCTTGAAAACCTTTTCCAAATGTTCCAAATGTTGTACATCTGATTGACTTGCGATTAATATATCATCCAAATAGACGAAAACGAAAGGTAAATTGACAAGTACTTCATTCATAAAACGTTGGAAAGTTTGACCGGCATTGCGTAGACCAAAAGGCATGCGGGAAAATTCAAACAGTCCGAATGGAGTTGTTATAGCTGTCTTATAAACGTCATTTTCAGCGACAGGTATCTGATGGTACGCTCGCACTAAATCAACCTTGGAGAAAATAGTGCAGTCGTGCAACTGAGAGCTAAAGTCGTGGATATGAGGTAATGTATATCTGTCTGGAATGGTAATCGTATTTAGTTGTCGATAATCTCCACAAGGTCTCCAGTCATTCTTCTCTTTTTTCGCCACTAGATGGAGTGGAGAGGAAACTTGAGAAGATGATGGTTTGCAGATACCTAATTCTACCATGTTATTAAATTCTGTTTGAGCTATTTTAAATTTAAGATTGTCTAATCTACGAGGTCGTGAAAAAGGTAAATGACCTTCAGTAACTATATGATGTACAATAGAATGTTTAATAGGTAAATTGTAATCTGGTGAACTAATTAAATTAGGAAATTGTAAAAGTAATTTGTTATATTTATCTGTCAAAGGAAATAATTTAAGTGTATCTAATCTATAATCGTCTAAAGGACTATTTTTAATAAAACAATTAACTGACAAATTAGTCTTGTTATCAATTATTCGAGCTCCTTTAAGATCGACAACTAAACCAAAATGAGACAAGAAATCTGCTCCGACTATCGGTATGTCAATGTCTGCTATATTGAAAACAAAAGGAAATAATCTACGTAAGTTTAGATTGACTTTTAACAATTTCTTACCGTATGTAAAAATGGTTGAACCGTTAGCCGCGGTTAATATCGTATCAAAATTCTTTTTTAAATCTGTGAAAGCATTGCGTGGCACCACAGATAAATCGGCACCAGTGTCGATTAGGAAGTTCAGGTTGTTAGATCTATCGTAAATAAAAAGTCGACGACGTTTGCTGTTAGAAATGTCAAAATCAGACGTCATAAAATTATCAAACTTCAGTCATCTTTGAGAATTATCAGATTTTTTACAATCCTTACTGAATTTGCACCATTCACCTCCACAACGATAGGCATTGGCACCATAAAGTTGATGGTAGTAACAAATATTATTGTCTCTACGATCAAATTTATTGGAAACATTATTACGGCTGGGTGAACGATTGCGATTAGTGGTACGAGTTTGTGAATTGCTTCTACTTTTGCAATTGTTGCAGCATGAAGTAGAAGGTTGAGACTCGAAGGATTGATTGGAAAGTCTGGATTCTAAAGAGTTTAATCGAGAATTAAAAATTTCTTGTTTTTGTAATACTTGATTAATTGAATCATGGAAAGTGATTGAAAAATTTTTGATAGTGGTAGTTAAATCTGATAACGGGGTTGACTCAGAGTCAAGAGGATTTTTGGAGTACGATGCAACCATTGAATTTTGACAGGACTCCCAGATCCGATCCGCAATATCTAGAATCTCTTTTGTGTCTGTTTTCCCTGAAGCTGTAATGGCAATATATACTGTTTGAGGCAAACGTCTTTTCCATAGCTTTATCAATAAATCTTGACTAACCATGCTGAATCCTCCAACCATATTCAGCATGGATCTATAGAAATCTGAAGGTTTCAGATCGCCCATTTGGGAACCCGATAACAGATCATTCAGACGTTTTTCCTCACTTGATGATAAACGCGAAATTAAAACTTTCTTTAAATTTATATAGAGATCCGTTTCCGGGGAATTAGATATTATATCGTATATATTATCTATCACATCTAATGGCAAATTAGCTATAACCTGATCATACTTTTTCTTGTCATTGACAATTTTTGCAACAGAAAACTGTGATTCGATCTTGGTAAACCAAATTTCTGGTTTTGATTTCCAGAATGGGGGTAGTTTGACAGACGTGACATAATGGGTTTGAGGAAAATCCTCGTCTGAAGGTTGTCTTGGCATAACTAATCGATTGTGATTGATTGATTGATTGACTACTCTCTTAGATAAAAAAGGGAATGTACTTTAACTCACTCACCGACAGATGACAGTACTTGTAATGTACAACTTCAGTTGATTGAATTAGGAAATTACCATAAATTATTTGGAACCTCTATTCAAAATTCATCGGGAAAATTCTTCTCTTCATAAAATGATAAAAATCATCTTGGTCAATTTATAACGGTAGTTGATATATTGAATCTCTTCTTGAAATTATTGATAATAATTGTCCCAAAACAGGAAAGTGTTGTACTTCGGTAATTATATCTGAGATATTCTTCTATCTTTTGAAGTGGAAATGATTTTATCTCTCCTTCAAATTAAGTAAATAACGTAGATTTCATCATGTAAGTTATATGATAACTTCGGACATATATATCAATCACTTCTGGTATATATTTATCACGTTGGACATAAAATTTTCACTTCTGGCATATATTTATGACGTTGGACATAAAATTTTCACGTCGGGCATATATTTATCACGTTGGACATAAAATTATCGCGTCGGGGTCACCAAATTTATAGCGTTATCGCTATAAATAAAATTAAAATCGAAGTAAATATACGTATATTTGTTTTTAATACATGTTCATATTTTATGTGATTTTGGTATTTTTAAGTATATTGATATTATATTTTTATATCGAATGTTTTTTATTTTTCCTAGCGACTCCATGGAAACTTCTCGCTTTCCAGTGAGTGAGTCGCTATAGTCGCTATAAGGACTTTTCTTTGTTTGTTTCTTCTGACCCAAATTTTGAAGCCGCTATATTGAGAAAAAAAATTCTGCAGCAAAACTGAATTTAGCATATTCAAATACTTACTTCTACCAAGTTTTGTAAATGTTTATCGAAAATTGGCTAGGTTACCGATTTTTGACGCCTCGTTTCAAGAAAAGCCCCACTGTGCGGCGGGTCGGCTACGTCTATGCTGGGTTGGATTTGGGCCAAGCTTGTTGTCAGCAGTGAGAGCCACATGGCGCGTGATAAAGGAATGTGGGATGGGAAGTGTAGGTGTTTGTGAAATGCGTTACCGCATTTTGTCATGATCTGAGTGTTTATACTCCTGTCTTTGTGTTTTTGTTTCTAGAGTTCAAATTATTCTGAATCCTTTGTTTCTCCTGTTTTTAATTTTGGGAAAGCATATATTCCAGTAATTCATTGCGTACGTTTCTGTATTTTTTGTTATTGTTTTCCCCCTTATTCATGTTGACGATTTATGTAATAATAATAATAATAATAATAATACCTAATAATAATAATGTCTTTATTTTCGGTAACAATGTACAGTAATTAACAAACAAGCAATCAAATACATTGAGAACAAATAAATTACCGAAAAAAGACGAAGTTCACAATTAACTGTGCTCTACCACTCAACCTAATATATTATAATAAAGCTAAGGACAATAGTAACTAATAAAGTACTTTCAATTTTCTAGGGCTAATATGACACATTTGACAAGATAAGTATAAAAAATGTAAATATAACAAAATAAGACAAGAAATGATAATTGACTGATACAATTAATCCTCCAAGATTACTAGTTACTATATTTGTGTGATATATTTTTTTATTTCTTTTTTAAACTTAGATAATTTAAGGGATTTCATTTCAAGAGGAAGACCGTTATAAAAAGAAGCAATATTGTATCGAAAACTTCGTTCATAAAGACTGGTTTTATGTATAGGAGGAGTAATTAAACCCCGAAATCAGACATTAATGTTGTGGACATCACTTCTGAAGGTAATCTTATTGTACAAATATGGAGGTGCCTTAAAGATTAATACCTTGTGATACAAGCAGAGTGTATGTACTTTAAATCTATCCTTCATTTTAAACCAACCGAGCTACGAGAATTTATGAGAGATGCGCTGAAATTTTCGTATTCCATAAATAAAACGAATACAAGAGTTTTGCACTCTTTGAATGCGGTTCAAATGATCTTGATCCAGACAAAGCGAATATACGGGAGAGCAATAAGTGAACTGGGAGAGCACGAGAGCATCACATAGTGATTTTTTGACCTTTGCCTACAAATGACGGATAAAGAAGTCTAAGAGCATTGTAAGCATTCTGCACATTTTTTTGGGTATGCTGACGAAAACGTAGTGAGGGGTCAAGAATAACTCCGAGATTTTTAGCACTATCTGACATTTTTAAAGGCGTATCATTAATTATAATTTTAAAGTTATTTCTTAATGTTAAACAATCTTGTTTTTTTCCGAATAGCAATAAAACAGATTTCAAAGGATTTAACAGAAGTGCGTGCTTGGAAGACAGCTCAGCTAATGCTTTTAAATCATTATTAAACCTTTGCTTGGCAATTTGTGCGTCTTTTAAAGGAAAGGAATGATAAATTTGAGTATCGTCAGCATACATGTGTATTTTTGAATATTTGATAAATTTATGAAAATTTGATGCGTAAATTGTGAAAAGTAAGGGTCCTAAAATGGACCCCTGTGGTACACCTGTCGACACAGTTCTGTTAGCAGAAATAACACCCTTCAATCGCACTTGCTGGCTACGGCCTTCCAAGTACGATGATAATAAACTCGTAGCATCACCATTTGCACCACTTGACCTCAGTATCTCGATGAGTATTTCATGATCAATTGTATCAAATGCTTTACTGAAGTCAAGCAGTGCCAATGCCGTTGCGTTGTTGCCTGAAATATATCATCTGTAATAGTTAACAGTGCCGTTGAGCAGCTATAACCTGGTCTGAAACCTGACGTAGTTGTTTGATTCTTGTTGTTTTTCCCAGTAACTCTTCTCAGACTTCTTCTGTTGGCTTTAGTTGCCACATATTTAACTCCATATGTCATCGTTGGCAGTATGATGCCTATGTATTCGAATGGGAATTTTGCATAATATTTGAAACCTATGTTGTAGAGTATTATCTTCTGTAATCATCTATATTTTGTAGCGAGTTGATTTTAGGAAAGGATATTTATATGGTTGAGTTCCATTCCATAGTGCATTAACTCTTTTATTTTCTCTACTCCTAATGCAATATTTCTTCTAGCTCTAACCATTACTTTTAGCAGCCCATCCTTTGATGATAGATTGTCCTAGGGCCAGTGGTTCATTTCTTGTATTAATTTTGTTCGTTTTTCTTTGTGTTCACTTTTTTTTCCTAGTTTCTTGGTCCAATGTTGCAGTGGTATGTATTTCCTTGTGTGCGTGTTATTGTTTTTTCTGTATTTTTTCAGATGTCTTGTTCAGTCAGATGGTTTTTTCCTATGTTTTATAAAAATGACTGTTTCTTTTAATTGTTTCATTTATGTTCCACGTCTTGTACTGTAAATGTGTCAATTAAAGTTCCTTTATGCAGGAAAGCGTATACACAAAGGTTTATAGTTTATTTTTAATATTCTTTCTGTTTATGTTATGTTTCTGTTTTTATGTTTATTAAAAGTATAATAAATAAAAAATAAGTAAAAAGTGGGTTGATGAAAATTTCAATGAAAAATCGATTTTTGAAACATCTGAAATTACATATTTAACCGTCCATAATTTTTTAGTTTTGAATTTACCAGTAAGTTTTAACCAAGTATTTCTCTGTCTGCCTCTCTAACGGTTCATGTTTCAGTGGCGTGAAGAAAGTAGAGAAACCTAGGGCATGAGCAACCTTGATCTTCATGCTGAGAGCAAAGGAAGCTGAACTAGATAAATGCTTGGGTTACAAAATGTCGAATGAGAGAACACTATATTCTAAGCTTTAACTTTGACATCTGGATTTTTACAGTATTTGAGAAAAATCTTTTTTTGTGTGTGTGTAATTTATAAGTAGCGTCTCAATCCGTGCAACCCGTGAACGTGCATTTTGGCACAGTATTCCGTTTTGGAATAGATTCCACGTGAAAAAGATTTTCGTTTATTTATTCGGAACTTGAAGTGCTTCACCATGATTATCTTGAAATGATTAAAGATTAAAACATCAAAGTCCATCAGGGGTACGAAATGTAAAAAAAGTCATCTCTACCTAAACTCTGTCTCGACTCAACAAGCTATGACCTACTAACCAATAAAACGAACTATTTGGAAAAAGGCCTTTGTCATTATTCGTAGTATTTTTACACTTTGATATTTCTAAGCTTCGAAACGTATTCCGCCATCTCTTATTTGTTATATTCCGAGTTAAACTTAAGCTATTTGTTATAGGAAATCCAAAGCATAAACTTAAATTAAACGAAAGGTCCGATTTACTAAATCGATTGAAAGAATTGCAATTCAAAGAATGTTAGACAAACGAGACGTATACTTATAACTAGATTCGAAAAACATAGTCCATCTCAAAGCTTAGACATTGTCAAATCTAAAAACAGTATGAATAGTGACAAAGGTCTTATCCCAAATAGCTCCCTGTATTGGTTAGTGGGATGCGTTACCGCATTGACATTCATTTAATATAAATACAGCATATATTGTTAAATTTACTTTAGTTTTAATCATCCCCAGATGATGCTCACATGATTGGGCGAAACGCGTCTTCCAGTATTTTGGTTTGTAGAAACTATTTCATCGCCTGTGAATTCTAAGATACAAATATAAATTGCAAGTTAGAAAATATAATATGAAAAGCGTTAGTTTTCCTCGCTTTCGTAGTAAATAGATAAAACAATGTGTCAAAATAAAGTTCTTATATAAACTGTTGTTTTTCTTTTCTTTAATAATCGTGTCCTGCTAGATTTACCAAACGACCTACGTGTGGCGGGTGCCACTGGAAGTTTTTCAGTTTGGGATTGTCTGGATAACAGCCCGGTGATATTAGGAAAATGTTTCGGAAAGTTTTGGAGCTAGCCAAAAATTAGTCTACTCCCTATAAAATATCCTCAGGAATCCGAAAAAAATAGTGTTGACCTCTGAAGACGGCGGCTTTAATTGTTATTTAAATTTTTGTAAGCAAAATGAATTTTGCAACTTAGTTTTTTGCATATATCTTCGCTTTTAAAGGTCGTAGAAAAACGTTCACCCGTCAATTTCTTCGTCATGAGCTCCTCTATAAGGCAAGTAAACGCAGAGAACGAATCTTTGATTGTTAATAACATTTTATGGCAAAAACTGAAAAAATTGAATTTTTCCATCCTCGAACTTTGAAGTATTCTAGAAACAAACATAAAATCTGTATGTTAACGATATTATGAGAAATAGTACATATTTCTTAATAAAAATGCACTTTGTCCTGTTGCAAAATATTAATTATTTTTTTACAATTAATTTATCAAAAAAAAATTCAAACTGTTATATTAAAAGATCGAATTAATATTTCAGAAAATACATTGTATTTGACATACATTTACATAATCAAAAAGAATATTGCAAAAAAATTTTAATTTGCGACTTTTTTACGCAAAAAATCAATTTTGCAACTTAAACAAATGTAAATATATCAGTGAATTTTGCATAAAATTTACTGCAACCAACGGCAATTCAATTTTCATAAAATAACAAGAAAGAAAAATTGTGCTCCGATGTTTTGCAGCCGAGAAAGGAAGAATTCACGTTTTGTGCGATTAAGGCGAAATTTGAAAATATTTTTACTTGAAAATTTAACTGAATATTCCTCAGAGTGTGTGTTATCACTTACAAAAAGTGCCATGTCTATATATATAAATGAACCATGGGAAAAAAAACGAGAAAATTGAATCTTTGGCGCTCGCGCTGACCTAGGCGCCAGGTCCCTCTCCCCCCTTCACTTCCAGTGGCGTACTTGGACAGTTTCACCGCGGCGGCAGCTTTATTTCTCTTTTTCTCGGCTTCAGGAGTTGTTTTTTTTAAATCAACTTATTTTTTTCTCAGCTTTCCAATCTTTCGATTATTTTTCAATCATTCAATTACGTTTCTTCATAAAATAAATATTTGAAGATTACATACAATTTATTTGATAATACATTGATGAGTGAATAGTTTTTACTCTTATAGGCGTCTGAATTTAAGATGCCAGCGCCAAAGTGGAGAACTCGTGAACTAATTATAGGCTTTTTGTTTGTTTATATGGCGAATACTTATATTGATTTTGTTCTGTTTATTGTTGTTTTTGGCGTTAAAAATAATAACATTAATAATATATGACCTAAAGATTTTGTTGTAAATGATTTGCAAGATGTTAATGGCATTATTCAGCAAAATTCATATTTTTTTAGGTTATCTAGTTTTTCCCTTGAAAAGTACAGTTTCTTCGACATAAACGTGTCTGGCCAGTTAAATATTAATAAACTTAAATATTTCTCTAAATATATATATACAGTTGTAGTTTAAATCACTTTTTTTTTCAGGAAACATGAGTGACATTTAGGTTAAGCATATTGCAATGTATGGAACATTAGTGAAGCACTAAAAATGTAAAAATTCTAAGTGTGTGTATGAAGGGGAATATGTCTTAAATGTAGGACATATTATTTTGTGTGGTACAACCCATATTTAACACAAAACTTTAAAATGTGTATGCTCTATGTTTACAAACAAGTGTCTCAGATTCATTTGAAATTAGTGGTAGGGTACATTGAATATAAGTGAAAAGATATTTATTAATTCTTTAAGTAAAATAAATGAAACAGTATTTTGTAAAATATGAAACAGAAATATTCGGGGGTAAGACATAATAGTGCATGGTGCAATAGTATATATTACTTTTAAATATACTGGAATTACATATATTTATTTATTTCAAAAATTTCACTTACAATGTGTGATTGTCTAGGACATTATTATTGCTACTCGGGCCACGGTTATTTACACCAGCTTTTCCCCTCTCAATGCCTGGTTAAAGGTGTCTACATTAAAGAGGGTATGCTTTGAACATTGCAGTGCAACTCAACTTTCACGAGTTGTCCCTGCAATCTACAAAGGATACCGACTAGGTTGGCTTCAGCCAATTGTAGCCCCTTTAAATGCTATCATATTTTTAATAACTTAGCATCTCAGTTTATCATTTACTTATTGTTGATATCATCGTACACTAAAGAGTCAATGACAGAAAAGCCCATAATTAGTTTAACTATAGACCACCAGGTGGCATACTCCTTATTTTCAGACGCCTATTGTAGTTAAAAATTAATTTATTGAATATGCAAAATAAAGTTTATTTTTCTGTCCTCATTTTTTTTTAGGTTGATTTCCTGTGTCGGACTCGCTGTTCGTTACGTCTCGCACTTCTGTGTACAGACAATCATTGCCATCATCCTCATTATTTAGATCATTATTTCCAATAACTTCCTCATTTTCTTTCATTTCATATAATTCAAATTGACAGACATTAATATTGATTTAATTTGTTTAAAACATCGAAATGAACATCTAATTTATAACATAACAATAATGCGTGATTGCTTAAATTATAGGATGTTTGTACAAATTATAAGATGTTTGATTATAAACTACTGAAATTATTTTATCTAATAAAATAATAAAGCCGCTGTATCACAAAATATTCTTTTGCGGAGCGACATAATTGAATAATTGAAAAATAATCAAAGAATCGGAAATTTGAGAAAAAATAGGTTGAATTAAAAAAAAAACGTCCATCTAGCCATTCCTGAAGCCGAGAAAAAGAGAAATAAAGCTGATACCGCGGTGAAACTGTCCAAATACGCCGCTCGCACTGAAGAGGGGATGGGGACCTGACGTCTAGATCAGCGCGTGCCAAACATGCAATTTTCTCGATAGACCAGTGCCAATAATTTTTGAAAAAAATAAAATTCTTAGCAGTATATGGGTGATGGAAAAATTTAAGATTAATGGTATATAAACTGGGAAAAATCGATTGGACCGCAACAGATAACCGGAAGTAGGGTGGGGATGCGAAAAGTTGTGTTTTTAGGGGTAAAACGTTTTTTTTACGATTTCTGACAAAAGTATACCTCCTATCGAAAAAAGTTTAACACAAAAGTCGTAGATAATTGAGAGATCTACAACTTTTATTTGAACCATTTTTTTATATAACCTCAAAAATATTGAAAAAAACGCCAAAAACCAATTTTTTGGTTTTTTATTTTTATCTTCGACAAAAATAATTCGATTTTGATGAAATTCTGTGAAAATGTACATTTTTATGCCTCAAAAAAGCTGTAATTTTTTTGAGGCATAATATTCATTTTTTGATTTTTTTGCGAATTTAATTTGAAAAAAGGCCTAATTTTCGATCAAAAAAGTTGATTAACAAAGTTTTGATTTTTGAAAATTTCAGGGCGGTATTTTTTTCGTTGAAACCTCTACTTTAAGATGGTGTAAAAAAATCATACTGTTACTGTGAAAAACATTGTCAAAAATGGAAAAAATTAAAAAAAAAACACTTTTTTCAAGATCGATTTTTCCGTAAATGTCACTAATTCTTCATTGTAAATGAAGTGTTGAAAGTGGTGCAAAACGGTAATTTCAATGTAATATGTAATAAGGGAACTTTAATTAACCGTTTAAGGTTCGGACTGCTGAAAACCGAAATATTTAAACAATAATTTTACCTAAGAAATTGCTAGAAATGACCATTTTTAGGCAAGAAAAAAACTTTTTTATGATTTATGGGCACATATACATTGAAACAATGTTATTGACATACATATTTCAAATTATTCAAAGTTGAAAACAGTTAAACGGTTAACTAAAGTTCCCTTATTACATATTACATTGAAATTACCGTTTTACACCACTTTCACCACATTTACAATGAAGAATTAGTGACATTTACGGAAAAATCAATCTTGAGAAAAGTGTTTTTTTGGTTTTTTCCATTTTTGACAATGTTTTTCCACAGTAACACTATGATTTTTTTACACCATCTTAAAGTAGAGGTTTTAGTGAAAAAAATACCATCCTGAAATTTTCAAAAATCAAAACTTTATTAATCAACTTTTTTGATTGAAAATTAGGCCTTTATTTCAAATTAAATTCGCAAAAAAATCAAAAAATGAATATTACGCCTCAAAAAAATTACAGATTTTTTGAGGCATAAAAATGTTACATTTTCACCGAATTTCATCAAAATCGAATTATTTTTGTGGAAGATAAAAATAAAAAACCAAAAAATTGGTTTTTGGCGTTTTTCTCAATATTTTTGAGGTTATGTAAAAAAATGGTTCAAATAAAAATTGTAGATCTGTCAATTATCTACAACATTTACGTTAAACTTTTTTCGATAGGAGGTCTACTTTTGCCAGAAATCGTAAAGACCATGTTTTCCCCTAAAAATACACCTTTTCGCACCCCCACCCCACTTCCGGTTATCTATTGCGGTCCAATTGATTTTTCCCCATTTATATACCATTAATCCTAAATTTTCCCACCACCTATATACTGCTAAGAATTTTTCAGATTTTTGACCTCTGAAAACCGGTTTGGTACTGGTCGGTCCATTTGTTTAAATTGCAAAATAGATTTTTTGCGTAAAAAAGTCGCAAATTAAATTTTTTTGCAATATTCTTTTTTATTATGTAAATGTACATCAAATACAATGTATTTACCGAAACGTAAAATATTAATTTGATCTTTTAATATAACAGTTTGAATTCTTTTTTTTACAAATTAATTGCAAAAAGAAATAATTAATATTTTGCAACGGGTCAAAGTGCATTTTATTAAGGGTAAAAATATGTACTATTTCTCATAATATCGTTAACATACAGATTTTATAATTTGTTTTTACAATACTTCAAAGTTCGAGGATCGAAAAATTCAATTTTTTCAGTTTTTTACCATAAAATGTTATTAACAGTCAAAGATTAATTCTTTGCGCATAACTACCTTATAGGGGGAGCTTATGACGAAAAAATTGACAGGTCGAACGTTTTTCTACGACCTTTAGAAGCGAAGATATAAGCAAAAAACTAGGTTGCAAAATTAATTTTGTTTACAAAAATTAAATAAAAAAAATTAAAGCCGCCGATTTGAGTGGTCAACTCTATTCTTTTCGGATTCCTTAGGAAATTCTGTAGGGGGTAGACTAATTTTTGGCTAGTTCCAAAACTTTCCGATACATCGTTATTTTTGAAGCTAAAATCACTGGAGTATTATAATGGAGTGAAGCTTAATATACATCTATATCTACATTTTCATCTCGATGAGCGAATTGACGTGTGTTTTAAATAGTTATATTCGTTTTGGCTCTCAAGCCACTGGGAATAGATCATTGTAAAATGAAAACACTATACAACAACCCACAAGATAAAATAAATCAATTTCATACAGGATGTGTTTAAATTCCTTGAACTCAACAAAACACAAATGGCGAATCCAATGAGTCAGTGGCAGAGAGTTAAGATAGGTAGGTGCAGCAAGAGGTGGTTGTGGCCGACAGCCAAAATGCTTCAGACGCCGTCGTCAACGTCCCGACGCATTCCAGAGCCGAATTTAGCCGGCTTGAGTAACAACACTGGCATCCATTCAGTGCGAAACCTGCAGATGTCGCAAAGTAATGTATGTATTTCTAACACCACGCAAGTACATTTAGAATATTAAAATTGCTTGATACTTACTTTCGGTATGGATGAGAGTCGTTTTTATGTTATTGCACAGGATTTTGTTTGATGCATTAAAAAGTAACATAGAAAGTAGTTAAAATAATATAACTCGAAACTTTACTGAATTTAATGATGGCTATTTTGGCGGTTATTGTTTATAACTTGATCCGTTTAATTAATTAATCTCGAATTCAAATTTTTTATCATTACTAATTACACAAATGCTGAGATAGCTTATATGGTCACTGTTTACGGATTGGCTGTCGGAAATGCATCGCAAACAAAAAGTATATATTAATTAAGATATTCAGAACGCAGAATACCTTGTTCTTTTCCAGTTTTGTACCCTGATGGCACTTTCATGTATATCCTCCTCATGTAACTCGCCTTGTAGAAATGCGTTCTTAACACCCATGTGATATGCAATTAAATTATCTTCATTTATGATCGATATAAGCATTGCAAGGTGTGAAACCGGTGCGTACGTGTCTTCGAAATCGTAGCCTTTACGTTGTGAACAACCTTTACTAACCCGGCTTTATGTCGATCAATTTTACCATTTTCATCACATTTTTTCTTAAAAACCCATTTGCTATCGATGGCCTACTTTCATCTGGTAGTTTCATCAATTTCCAAGCATTATTATTTTCCAGTGCCTGCAATTTCTTCATTTACAGCGTCGATCCACACTTCCTTGTTTTCTCTGTGTTCAACGTCCTGATAACACAATGGAACATCTTCTACGAATCCTTCCGCGTTGAATGATTATATTGCTTCATTTTTTAAGTACTTAGGTCTGACATGAGTACTGCGTTGCATAACTACATATTTTTCTGTTGAATCCAAGGAAACTATACAATCACTGTTGTTCTTCCCCTCTTCGCTGTTTTCTTGATGACTTGTACATGCCGCCTTATCAATTTTGGCTTCCAAAATATTTTCTCGGTCTACGTTACTGTATCCAGGAATCCAAATGTTGTAGTCTAACGATTCACAATCAACTTTAGATTAATCAAAATTAATAATAATAATTTTTTTCTAACACTTTTCTTTTTACCGGACACCAAAGCCTATAACTCTTCGGACAATAACCAATCAGCAAAGACTTCTTTGACCTGGACTCAAATTTTCCAGTTAAAAGTTCCTAGGAATGCTCAAATAATCCACACAACCAAACACTTGAAGTTTCTTAACGCTGAAATTTTCACCAAACCAGGGGTTAGCAGGAACTTCCCTTTTATGCGTAGTTGTTGAACCTCTGTTGATCAAATACACTGCGGTCAGTGCAGCTTTGGCCCAAAAAACTTTTCCAATCTTCGAACTTAAGACCATACACCGTCCTTTGTCAATGATAGTGTGGTTCGTTCTTTCCACGACATCATTTTGCTGTGGAGTGTAACGGATTGTAAATTCGAATTGAATTCCTTTCTCTTCAAAACAACTCTTCATATCGTTAGATATATATTCTCGGCCATTATCACATCGAAATCTACTCGTCTTCAAACTAAAGTGAGATGTTGCCATAGCCTCATAAATTTTGAAATGTGGGAACACTTCCGACCTTCGACTTCAGAGCGTAAGCTGCAGTAAAATGAGTCAAGTAATCTGTGAAAGTTGACAGATAATGTTTTCCATCATAAGACGTTGTATTCACCGCGCCGGTCCGAAGAGATCGCTGTGTAATAGTTGTAGTGGCCGTCTCGCTCGTACTTTTTGGCCTGTCTCTGTTGTGGGAAATTCTTCCACCTCCCTAGAGATTTATTTTGTACCCATTCATTAATGAATGTTTGTATGCGTGGCTTAGCCACACCGCAAAAGGGTTCGGGTCCTACTAGGGCCTTAAATGCTCCTTCCTGGGCCAGTTCATCAGCCTTCTCATTTACCCTGTGTCCCTCGTGTCCTGGTACTCATGCCACGGTCATTTTGTTCTGACTTTCTAAGTCTGTAATGGCATTTATACAATCCCATATTAGTCTTGAATCGATCTGCATGGAATCGAGTGCCTTTAGCGCTACTTGGCTGTCGGAAAAAATGGCAATTGACTGGTTTACAGTTCCTTGCCTCATTACTTTCTTTGTACACCACTGCATAGCGGCCACTTCAGCCTAAAATATTGTGGCGTGTATTCCTAGACTTTCGGGATTTTCGTTTTCAACCTTATCTCGTAAATCCCAGCTCCGACTCCCTGTACTGTCTTGGAGCCGCCCGTTACCAGATCGTTTGCGCCGATATTGGAGAACTGTTTTTCCAGTCCTCTCTGTCTGGTATTCTGGTTTGAACATTTTTATAGAAGTTATATTTTATGGGCGTTGTGCCTTGCATTAGCCTGTTTACCAGGTTTTTTATCCCCTTGGATAAAAAACTGAAAATACAAATATTGACTATAATTGAATTACTTATCTTAAGATGTCATCGCTTTTAACTTTGTACTGAGCGTTGTTATTTTATGTTATTGAATGTATTGTATTTATTACCCGTATCTCCGCCACTGATTAATTGTAGAGCGTCATAACCACATCTTAAAGCAACCTATCTAATTGAACTTAGTGCCAAATTTTGTTCAAATAGGTGCCCTAGTAATGACAATACTCAATTTCTTCTGGAAAATTCAGCATCCCGTAACTCCAAAATTAAGAATTTTTATGCTCATATTTATATGAACTTTTCTTCTTAAGATTAGCTAAGAAATAACGCCCTGAAATATTTTAACGTACTATATCCTGCGTAATACAAAATAAAAAAGTTGTATGCATTCTAAGTTATACTTATCTGAAGATGGTCGAAAAAAATCGAAATAATGAGCAGTAGTTTGGTAGAGGTAGGTTGAAAAGAGACCTTGTTTATCCACCAATATCGTCTTCTCAACAATCTAAAACATAACTTGCTTCCTTTTGATACCTACAGACAATAATGAGTGAATCGTAAAATTGAGGCTGATAAAAGCAATGGAGGTGTGTTAGATGATAACAATAATAAAACCTAATAAATGAAATTTTTTAAAACATGTATTAAAACAGCACATCTAAATATTTTTTGTGGTGATATACATTACAAAACAGAACACAAGAAAGGAAATAAGGAAAAAACCGCTGCCCTAGGAATCACTACTTCCACATCCAGATTTTCCATCCAATTCTCTCACAACGAAAAAATCTTGTTTGTGGAAAAAAATGTTTATGGACCTTTAATAATATACACCAAAAACCCATAAAACGATATCTCACATCGGCAGTAGGGTGGGGGTGATGATAGGGGGATGGTAGTGGGGGTGGATGCATAAAAAAAATATTTTGAGGTTTTTGATTGTTGTACACACACTAAAACATAATTTTTTTTTCTCCCGTTTTATTAATGGGGTGGGGGTGGTAATTAGGGTGGCTAATGTCAGAAAAATTTTTGAGACCTTATAGCTTCTCTTGTATATTCTAAATATCAATTTTATGGACTCTTACCTGCTTGATTTAACTATTTACACTCATTTGCCCCAATTTACCCTCCTTCCACGGAATAAGATGAAAATATAATCTAGTTCCAGATCACGTTAAAATACATACGTGTACCAAATTTCAAGTCAATATCTTAAACGGTGCCAGAGTAATCGTGCGCACAAAAAAAGTTCCAGACCAACAAACCGACAGACCGACAGACAGACATTTTTTTTTCCTCTCAAACTTAAAATCTCGATGTTTCATGACATTCTAAGCCTATTTGAACAATACAAATTTTCAAAATTTTTTTGCCGTTACTATACTTCCACTGGATGTGGAAGTAAAATCCCTTACAATAAAAACCGCTGCCCAAGGAATCACTACTTCCACATCCAGATTCTCTATCCAAGTCACTCACAACGAAAAAACTTTGTATGTGAAAATAATTGTTTATGGAACTTTAATAATATAATATTTGAAATCTTCTACCCCAAGAACCCATAAAACGATACCCCACATCGGTAGTGGGGTGGGGGTGGTGATAGGGGGTGGTAGTGGGGGGGTGGATGAAGTAAAAAGATATTTCTGGTTCCTGTACATACACTAAATCATAATACACTAAATCAGAATTTTTTTTCATCCTCTTTAATAAGGGGGTGGGAGTGGTAATGGGGGTGGCTAATGCTAAAAATTTTTTTGAGACCTTAGGTTCTCTTGCATATACTAAATACCAATTTCGTGAACTCTTACCTGCTTGATTTACCCATTTACCCCAAATTTACCCCAATTTACACCCCAACCCTTCGACGGAACAAGATGAAAATATAATCTAGTTCTAGATCTCGTTAAAGTACATATGTGTACCAAATTTCAAGTCAATATCTTAAACGGTTCCAGAGTAAACGTGCGCACAAAAAAAAGTTACAGACAGACAGACAGACAGACAGACCGACAGACAGACAGACAGAAATTTTTTTTTCGCTCAAACTTAAAATCTCGACGTTTCATGACATTTGGCCTATTTGGACAATAAAAATTTTTAAATTTTTTTTTGTCGTTACTATACTTCCACTGGACGTGGAAGTAAAATAAAGACCGAATTAAAGCTTTTCATTACTTATAAGGCAGTTGTATCTTGAAAATCGATTTGTGTTCATTGCAATTTTTCTTTCGTTTTATATCAAATATGTTTGATTCATTATAGTTATAATGGATTACACTTAGACGAAAACATTATTAGGAAATCTATTGGACCTGAAAGGATTTACTTAAAAACTCAGTAATTTTCTATAATCATGCAGTGTGTCTCCGGATTGTGTTTGCGATAGGTGTAATACACAAAGAAAAAAAAATAGTACGGCTTTCATTTTCTGCAGTCTCGGTCTGCTTGACGTAAAATGGATTTTTACCAAATTTCAGTTAAAATGGGATTTACACGCGGAGTTAATCTAAGAAGAAAATAAAAGAAAACAAATCATTGTAGGTAAACTAGTCTTTCTGTTAATTTTACGGAAAAATTCTATTTGGATAAAATATTTGGAATTGAAAGTTAGAGCCATATGCCAACTTTCGTTGCATTTAAAAAAAAATACTACTTAAAGTAAATAGCTTTTTGTTTTTTAACACAATTAACAATTTCAACAAATTCAACTAAAAACCTATTCAAATAGTACCCCACCTAAATTACTACATAACTCCACCCTTCTTCTAATTCTTTGTAACTTCTAATTTCTTCAAGAGGTATTCTTATTATTATTATTATATTATTATTTTTTGTTCAAATGCAATGAAAGTTGGCATATCGCTCTAACTTTCAATGCAAAATTTTTTATCAAAATAGAATTTTTCCGTAAAATTAACAGAAAAAACAGTTTACCTGCAATGGTTTATTTTCTTTTATTTTCTTCTTAGATTAACTCCGCGAGTTAGATCCCATTTTAACTGAAATTTGGTAAAAATCCATTTTACGTCAAGCCCAAATGCAGAAAATGGAAGCTGTACTATTTTTTTTTTGTAAACTACACCTATCGCAAACACAATCTGGGGACACACTGTATATCAAGTTCGCTTTCCAAAAAGAACCGATTTATTATGAAAACTTATTTTTAAAATGTTATAGCTGGAAAAATTTGGTTGTTTTGGTCTGAATATATTTACCAAGGGATTTTCGAACTCACTGACTCGAATCTTATGTTTAAAGCGTTAGTCGATGAAATGGCGACTTCAAAATGTTCGAGCAAAGCCTAAAATATGTAAAATTCTGTAAGTATTAATATATATTTTATATTAAACCTCAAATATTATAGTGTAGGGGTTTTTAATACTTTTAACAACTAAAATGACATTAAACGTAAAAAAGTACAAGATTCTGAATCCAAAATGACCGAATCTAAGAAATGATATTCTATATTCGATAAACTGAAAAAAAAATTGTCCGAAATTTAATCAGTAACTATAACTATTCAATGAATAAAGTTAAAATATTATAATATGAGGATTATTAATAATTTGAAAGTGTATTTTAAATTAAAAAAAAAACAATAGGAAAAAGTAAAAAGGAATTAAGCACAAATGAAATTCTACATTCGGTATTTTTCAACTTACTCGAGTCAAATAAAAAAAAACAAAAAGCATTTTCAAGATAAACGTAGTACCTAACATCTCCAGTATGATTTTTTCAATATCTATACTGGAAAATATACATAGTGTGCCCCAAATTTTACGGGTCAAAATTTTTTATTGAAAAATTAACAAAAATTTTGAACCAGCAAGCCTTGCAAATTATTCGGGCATTAAGTGTTACCGAATTTGAAAGTAACGATGACAGTGGGTGGTGGAAAAAGTGATTTTAAATAGAAAATAAAGAGTGACTTTTTTTTCTTTATTTAATATTTATTTGAAAAGTGTAATTTGAAAACCATAAATCAAAATGTCATTAAATTTAGCTATAGAGCTTCTAAACCGCTGATGAATAATGTTGTATTAATTTTATCAGTAAAAAAATCCCTTAATATCACTTCTCGAAAAAAAAAAACGATACTGTTCTTCTTAATAAGAATACACGCCAATGACTGAGATAATTTGTTTTACTCAAAAAAACAACTAGTAAAAGTTTTGATACCAATCAAAATTTGGTTGAAATTGGAGGACTAATAACTGAGCTACGAAGGTGTTACCGTGAAAAGTAGAACACACTGAATATACTAATGGTTAAAAATAGGCTATTTTTGGGGAAAAAATGCTGTTTTGTGTGCAATAAATAGCTTGTCTGGAAGCATCCGATTGAGACGTATCAAGAAACAAATTCAAGATAATTCTATCAACTTCAAATTAAGGTTCGTGCCCTACATTCCTAAAATACGTATATTACCAATATTTGCATAAATATTGTTAATGTTGCAAAATCTTCAAAATTTTTCCAAAAAAGTGATTTTCCCACACGTATAGCAAAAAACTAAACGTTCAGAAAGAAAATGCCTCAGCGACAGTTTAGCTATAATAGTATAATTTTAAGGCAACTACATTAATTTTTTTTTTCCGATTCATAAAAAATTAAACTTGATTTTTTGAGCCACTCATTTGATCACTAAACACTTTGACAAAACTTTTATTTTTATGTGTTTATTTTTGTCAGACTATATAGAGGTTTTTTGAATGAGATTTAATCAATATAATAGGAATAACTTTATTTTGGTATTCTTATTTTAGCATTCTAAATTTTTTCAGTACTTTCTAAAGTTTAAAACAACCTTTTTTATTATCTGATATTTTGCCAAAATATAATTTCAACAGGTTTTCGTTGACGTTATTCAGTGGGATCTTTGAACCATTATAAGCATGATCACTTGCGTCGTCATCGTTCCAGATTGCTACGAAGTCAACACTTTATTTTTAGACGCTTCTGATACACTAATTTTATAAATATTTTCCTCAGACTTAAAAACTTATTCATGCTAGAGAAATATACTTATTCCAAACCGAAATAGAAGCACTTCAATACAAAATGTTATTTTTCTCTCGCTGAATAATAATATCTACAAGGCAACTTTATGTAATAACGATAACACCAGTAAAAACATTCTCGCGTTTTAAATACGGATCCTCACTTTGTTTTCAATGTACATTTGGGATAGATTCTCGTAATATATCAAGGTGGTAGGGATTTCGGCTCCGCAATTTTTTGTACACTAAAAGGACTAATTGATCAGATATTTTGCTTTGCGCAGAACTTGCAGAATAGAATATCAGCAAGAAATGCATTATAACTTCACGAGCATTTATTTTTAATTTTTTTTTAATGTCTTAACTATTTTAACGGTTTGGTGAAGTTTAGTTATAGCTATTCCACCACTCAACCAGGACACGCACACATAAACAACAACAACACAACACCCATTCCTTGCGGCATTGCCATCTGCCGCAGCTGAATCTCGAACTCAGGAGAGGAGAGCGACTAGCCGCGTTGTCTCTCACACAACCGCGGTCTAGCCCACTGTTACCACCTCAGAAGCACGCGAAAAACACCACTAAATATTCATACCATAGCCAGGATTCGAGCCGGGACTCCGTGGTTATTTAAGGGGTCGCAAACACTGTAAGCAATACGCCACTGAGTTCAACAAAAATATACATCCGTACTGTTGCGCAAAATGCGTTTTTTTGGCCACCATCTTGAAAAAACATGAAACAATTTTTAAAAAATCATAAAAAATCATGTGTGGCATCAAATTACAGGAAATTTCATGCTGAAAAAGAATATAGTGGTTGTTAAAAGTAAAACGAAATAACAAAATGGTGGCTGAAAAACTGAAAGATTTTGCAGTTTTGAAAAACATCTTTTTATTAATTTAAGCGGCTTAAAAATCCTAAGTAGCTTTAATTTCAATCAAAATTTAAAAAAAAATGTTAAATTAAGAAAAATAATTTTAATTTTAATTTCACATTAAACAAAATCTAAAATTTGAAAAAGTTATACAATATTTTATTTATAACAAAATCATATTTATTTCATTAAAATCAAACCATCATTCATCTTCATCTAAATCTTCATCTTCATCTAAATCAAAATTATATCCTGTATAGTCCTTTCTACAACAGTTTTTACAAACTACCGAACATGGAAGTCCATATCGGCGATATGTACATTTCATGGTGTCACATGGTTCTTCACTGTAGTTTGGCAGGCACATTCAATCATATTTAAGAGTTTGTTCGATGCTGGGTTCAAGCCAGTTAATATCGGCTGAAATTCTCCATCAACCAACTGCCAACCCCATAGTGTAGGATCGGGGGTTGGCATATTAAGATTTTTCCAAATAAGACACTGCAAATTCACTCAAAGCAGATGGTATTTCGCTGTATTTTGTGTTGGAGGCAAACGAACTATATCAAATTCTTTTTTAGCTGAAGCTATTTTCCTAATGTATTTTTCATAACGAAGCACATTTAGGTTGCTTTTGTCAATGTTACCTCCATATAACGACACAATTACTTTACGGCCAATTTCGACCAAATCTTAGTAACATCTTCGGATGATCCAAAATGGGAAGCCCATTCGCTTAAGATTTTGGACTTTATTTTATTCTTGAAAGCAAAAGATTTACTTTTGCCAAAAAACGCACTGATGGTGTCACACCCTGTTAATGCGTGAACAAAAAGTAAAGTTTTGCAAACTTCCTCTCCAATAGATCTTTGCATGGCTTGACTGTCACGAACTTTATCAGATTGTGTGGCAGACTGCATTAAAATATTGTTAGAACAATGATATAGTAGCAGGATTAAAATATTAGCATCATTAGCTACTACAGTTACATGTTTTTCTTGGGCTATGTTTAAAGCTTCTTTAATGATTAGTGTGTCTGCATCAGCTTCTGCATGAATGACGGAATGACCTCTTCCTTGAAAATAACTCCCCAATATATTGATAAAGCGTTGTTTGTTTGTAGAGTTAGAAAGAAATTGGTTTTTCTTAATGATCACAGACGAATTTTCATCAAAGACTACTACAACAGACGACTGCTTCATGCGCAATCTGTGCTCCATATCTTTTATATTTACTTTTTCATACCCATCAAAAATTATTGTCACTTTTCCATACCTTTTGTTGACATAAGATTCGTGTTGCCTTATGACATCACCAAATGTTGCAGAAGCGGACCATGGTAACTGGTGAATTAATGCACATCATCAAGAACGTAGGAAGTACAAAGATTACTTACCTTAAACAGATAACAAAGAAGATCAAAATCTAATTACTGATGATTTTTTTTACATTTTTTATGTTTTTTCAAGATGGAGGGCAAATAAACGCATTTTGCGCGACAGTATGGATGTATATTTTTAGTATGTTGATTAGGAACGTTTTACCTACCATTTACAACAAGATTAATTTTTGTTGCAATTACTTCTACTATACTAGCTAGGTAGAAAGAGATTTAGTTGGTTATAGTTTATCGAATCATGACAATGACTTAACTGTAAATAAGATACTTTCTTAGAATTTGTTTAGTATTAATCATCTATGGGTAATAACTAATGTGGTGAATGAAATGCTAGTTTAATTTAGAGAATAATATTGGATTCACTTATGTTTTGGTAAAAGGTGACCAAGAAGGGTAACTATCTTATTCAGGTAGCCAAATGTGTTTAAATTTGTTATAGAAATGGTAAATATTGCATAATTATGGCACGTAAGTCTTCCTACAACCTGATTCGGTATATCAACCATGTTCCCTAAGAATATAACCGTAGTTGTAACATTGCAGAGCGAACACCCTACCCGGCCAGGACTGTTTACAATGTATTACTATTTTGAACACTGGAATAATAGGAAGACTATATGGTTATAATATGAAATAAATAAAGTATTTAAGAATTTTATGTTTTTTATGCTTTCATAATTATTGAAGAATTGTATTTACGCACTTACCAGATGAATCTCATAAATCTAATATTATTTAATGTGAAGAAACAAAAAATAACCTATTCTTTATGTATACTGTTGATCTTAATGGGGAAGTTGAATGATTTTTTTGTTATAATGAAAATTGATTAAGCATCAAAAAAATATAAAAATGTAAAATTTACGATTTTTTGAATGTTAATTCAGCGAGAAAAAAAATAATGTCTTCGGTGAAGGATTTGAATATTTCAAAACGGCAGCTATTTTAGTCCCTTAAAAACTAAAAAAGGCAAAATGCCCAAAAGTTCTGCGACCGGACCGCAAGACATCTTTCCCCCGTTTTCGAGGGCGGGGAACACGATGGTGACAATATTTTCCGACCTACCCTTCAAACTTTTCCAATTTTCCGATGCTAGGCATTTTTTTATCGGAAAATTTTATTAACGAAAGTTGTTCAGAATTATCCAAAAACCCTAAATCCAAAATTTAATCAAAATTAAAAAAATATTGAAATTTTTTGAAAAATATTGTAAAATTCATCACAATTGCATTTGAAATTAAACCAAGCTGTCAGGTAGTTGTCAAGTAATTATTAGCTTTTTTTAATATTTTTTAAATTTATCATTTTTTTCAATTTTTCTATTTTTTTTTTAATTTGATGAAAATTGAGCTTAAGGTTTTTGGAAAATTCCGAACAACTTTCATTAACAAAATTTTCCAATAAAAAAATGCCGAGCACCGGAAACTCGGAAAAAGGGTGGTTTTTTCGGTTTAGGGGTGATGGTTGGAGGGTATGTCGGAAAATATTGTTACCATCGTGTTCCCCGTCCTCGAAAACATGTCTTGCGGTCCGGTCGCAGAACTTTTGGTGTAAAAGCTTTACCTCAAGGGACTATTTGGCGCAGAAACTGTGACGTTTTCCGATATGATTCCCCAAAAACGTCGCGCGTCGCCGCGGTTGCCGTCAACAATCAGTAAACGTCAAAAAATGTCATTTTCGATTCGCTCGTGCCGGGCCGAATTTTCGAATTTCGCCATACAATTCGATGCGGAGTAAGTACAACTCTCCCTCTTTTTACATTGACATCATACGGCCGTCCCGTCCCGTCCCGCTGGTGTATTTCGAAAAATATGAAAGTTTTAAGATTGCATCTTTTTGCGCGATGTTCGACTCCGAAATGCATGCTTTATTTACTATTTTTCGACGATATCTCCGAAACGGTAACAGCTAGCTCGAAATAAAAAATACAGTAAAATGAGTTCGTTTCACTACGAATTTTTTGGTTTCATCAGAATTCAGATATTTCTGTTCGTTTTGGAGATATTTACTGAAATTTTGACGATGTACGGCAAAAAATCGGAAACTTTTTGCTTAAAACCAAGGTAACTCCTTAACTTTGACTTCTAGGCCAAGAAACTACTCTAACGAATTTAAATAGAATTAAATTTGCTATAATCTTTTTTTTATGTTTTGTCGTGCGCCAAAAATGAGGGAACTCGAAGGGGCGGAAGAGGGAAATTTTTATTTTGGGTAAAATTTCGCCATTTTGTCATCGTAATTAATCGGTAAATAAGTGAAATCGATCTCATATACGATATCCACTTAATATCATGTATTACCTAGACCCCCATTCATCTCGACCCTTCGAAATGAACGTTTTTTTTTTTAGATTCACATGCTTTTTCTAGGAAAACGTGAAATGCTCGAATATCTCGATAATTATCAGTTTTTTCGAAACATTTTTAGACACCAATATTAAAGAGAATCGATTCAGATTTCCCACATGTTTTTTATTACTTCCATATCCAGTGGAAGTATAGTAACGACAAAAAAAAAATTAAAAATTTTTATTGTTCGAATAGACTTAGAATGTCACGAAACGTCGAGATTTTAAGTTTGAGCGAAAAAAAATTTTCTGTCTGTCGGTCTGTAACTTTTTTTGTGCGCACGATTACTCTGGTACCGTTTGAGATATTGACTTGAAATTTAGTACACATATGTACTTTAACGAAATCTAGAACTAGATTATATTTTCATCTTGTTCCGTCGAAGGGTTGGTGGGTAAATTGGGGTAAATTTGGGGAAAATAGGTAAATCAAGCAGGTAAGAGTCCATAAAATTGGTATTTAGTATTTACAAGAGAAGCTGAGGTCTCAAAAAGAATTTTGACATTAGCCACCTCCATTACCACCCCCACCTCATTATTAAAGGGGATGAAAAAAAATTGTGATTTAGGGTGTGTACAAGAACCAGAAACCTCGAAATGTTTTTTTACTTCATCCACCCCCACTACCACCCCCTATCACCACCCCCACCCCGCTATCGATGTGGGGTATCATTTTATGGGTTTTTGGGGTAGAGAATTTCAAATATTATATTATTAATGTTTCATAAACAATTATTTCCACATACAAAATTTTTTCGTTGTGAGTGACTTAGATAAAAAATCTGGATGTGGAAGTAGTGATTCCTTGGGCAGCGGTTTTTTTTTCTCTTGCATAAAAATAACAAATTTATGGCCGAGAAAATACGCGACCTTGTTCGATTAATAAATAATATTATTTCAGACTATCACAATGCCTGCTCTAATGGCTGACGTCATTGGCGCCAAGAAACCATTTGCAGTCACGTGGTTGTATTTACAAATTACGGCATGATCTAAATATTTATTTTACGGAAAATACATTTTAATTTGACTCTCTTTTGTTATAATCGTAATGGAAATTACAAGCAAATCACTTTTTCAATCATTTTAAAATTTCTTGCATCTGCCCCATCCCCATTTTACCCACTTTACTCTAAACTGGACGATAGGCCTCTTGCACAAAATATAATTTTGGCATTTTTAGAATCTTTACTTAATACAAAACACAGTGTGTAAAGGATTTTTTCTTATTTTACTTCCACATTCAGTGGAAGTATAGTAACGACAAAAAAATTTTTAAAAATTTTTATTGTTCAAATAGGCTTAGAATGTAATGAAACGTCGAGAAAGTTTGAGCGAAACAAAAATTTTTGTCTGTCTAACTTTTTTCGTGCGCACGTTTACTCTGGAACCGTTTGAGATATTGACTTGAAATTTGGTACACATACGTACATTAACGAGATCTAGATCTAGATTATATTTTCATGTTGTTCCGTGGAAGGGTTGGGAGGTATATTGGGGTATATTTAGGGTAAATTGGTAAATCAACCAGGTAAGAGTTCATAAAATTAGTATTTAGTATATACAAGAGAAGCTAAGGTCTCAAAAAAAATTTTGGCATTGGCCACCCCCATTACCACTCCCATTATTTAAGGGGATGGAAAAAAATTGTGATTTAGTGTGTGTACAAGGACCAAAAACCTCAAAATATTTTTTTACTTTATCCACCCCCACTACCACCCCACTACCGATGTGGGGTATCGTTTTATGGGGTTTTGGGGTAGAGAATTTCAAATATTATATTATTAAAGTTCCATAAACAATTATTTCCACATACAAATTTTTTTCGTTGTGAGTGACTTGGATAGAAAATCTGGATGTGGAAGTAGTGATTCCTTGGGCTGCGGTTTTTTCTTTTACAGACGGTATTCAACATTAAAGTTTGAATAAATCCGTTAGGCGCTCAAACAACGAGAGACGTCATGTGTCAGGTTACACACAGCGTTAGCGTACATTTTAAGTTAATTCCATTCATGATCCGTGATCACTGATCAGGTATCTGAATTTGAAAAAATTAGACATAAACACAACATTTGTCTTATCCATTAACATAAAAACCTAAGCAAACATTTTCTGTTTGTGCCAGTTAATCGGAAGGTCACAAAAATGAACCAAGAAAAATTGGAAATTATTTAGGAATGTGAAGATTATGACATATTATTTTCTTTTAATTTTATTGGCCAAATAAATCAAGCTTCCGACACTGGGGCTATAATAAACTATTGTTTATTTAAACTGGATAAAGTTGTCTCGGTACTAATAATCCCAACTAATACTTTGCATGCTAATGGGGAACTTGCCCATTTTTTAAAATTTCATTAAAGTGTGTGTTTATATATAAAAACACGCCACACCGAATATCAGCTCTTAAATCGCAGTACTTACTTTGCAATAAATAATTAAAGTTGAGATCCTCGCCACTCCTCACGAAAAGCACTGTGACGTCAGATCGAGAGGGCTAGTCTCACTTGGTGTCCCACAGATGGCGAATTTTAGCCGAGCGGTACGTCTTCACCAATTAATAGACTGGGCGGCGGTTGGCTTTGAGACGTCCGCATATTCGGTCATAAGTCTTTTGTTTTTTATGTTAGAGAAAAAATAAAAAAAAAAAGTGTCGGAAAGCGCAATCAATTCTCTTTACATAGGCTATCTACACATTTTTCGAAAAAAAATGATAATTATCGAGATATTCGAGGAAATGTAGGAAATTACACGTTTTCATATAGAGTGTATACATGTAAATCTTAAAAAAAATAATTTTTCTCAGAAACCTTTATTTCGAAGGGCCGAGATTAACGGAGCGTCAAAACAGTACGAGATATTAAGTGAACATCGTATATGAGATCGATTTCAGTTAATTACCGATTAATTAAGGTGATAAAAGGGAGAGATTTTACCGAAAAAAAAAAGTCCTAAATCCCGCCCCTCTGATTCCTTCATTCTCGTCGGAATTCAAAAAATAAAAAAAAACGGTTTTAGCAAATTTAATTCTATTTAAATTAGCTAGAGTAGTCTTTTGGCGTAGGAGCCAAGATTAAAAAGTTGCCAACTGCAGAAGCTCAAAATTTGCGATTTTTTGCCATACATGGTCGACATTTCAGTAGTTATCTCCGAAACGAAAAAAAAAATCAAAATTCTGGTGGCAGCAAAAGATTCGTAGTGGAAAATACTCATTTGACCTTATTTTTTATTTCGATCTAACTCCCACCGTTTCGGAGATATTTGCGAAAAATAGCAAAAAAACAGCTTACATTTCGGAGCCGAAAAAATTGCAGAAACATGCATCTCGACACGTTCATATTTTTCGAAAAACACCATTGAGACGGCCATACGATGTCGCGACGTAAAGAGGAAGTCTTCCAGATAAACCTGATCGTAAATTGCATGGCGAAATTCGAAAATTTGGCTCGGCGTGAACGAATCAAAAGTAGCATTTTGTGACATTTCAGAATGTTGAAGACTTCCAACGAATACGTTTAAATTTTAGGTTAGGTTGTGTTCACTGCTAGTTGATTCTGACAAATGCGCATGCGCATGTGGAATTATCAAAGCCAAAGCAGAATCGGTGTCGCTTGACGCCATCATCCAACCTTCTCCATCTGACGTCATGTTTCAGGAGTGGGTAAAATCGGGCAGATTTTAATGGCTTATGTTTCTGGAAGAGATTTTTTTCTTAATTTTTTTGTTGTCTATGGGGTTTTTAATGATGTTAGTTTACGATTTTGAGTATTTTAAATTAATTTTATTTTTTGGGTAAGTTCCCCATTCAGATTACAACTGCTCTCTGTCTATCATGTATCATAGTGACAGAATACACCGTTCAGCACATAACGGATCAATGACGTAAATGATAAGTGTTCGCTTAGTTAGCCTACCGCGTGATGAACGCAACCATTGCACGCGTGCACGCGCAGCGATATAACTAGTGACAGATGACGTCAACTCCAGTATGAGATTTGCTCCTTCTCCCGGATAATTAGTCGGGAAATTATGAAAACAGATTTGATAATTGCTAATGTTTAGTAACACTATATTAATAAAGTATAACACACTTAAGATCGCAACACCCCTGTATGCCCATTAATTGATGCTTGATTAACTTCAAATTTTGGTGGTAAGAAAAGATCGATAAGGCGATTCTTTGAACTTGGTAATATGTGATATATGTCAGTAGCGTGCGATTTTAAGGGGGTTTCAAAAGCCGATTTTTCAAAAAAAAAAGTGTTTTATAGAATTTGTTATTCAAATTTCGATTTCATCAACGTAAAGAGCGCCATTTAATTTGTTTCTGATTCAACATAGTTAGCCATGGAAACAATTGAATTTTCTCATTGTTAGTAATGTCAAATTGAAAATACTGTTATTTGTGACTGTGTTATTCGTTTTCGTTTTATGTTATACTTCTAAATAGATTTACACAATGGTATCTTACACTAATGAAGAAAAATTGGACATGATATTAATTTATGGAGAGTGCGGAAAAAACAGTAAAGCAGCCAAACGTTTATATCAAGATCGCTTTCGAAATAGGCCGGTACCATCAGACAAAATGTTGCAAAATTGGCAAGAAATATGAGCGAAAGTGGAAGTTTTGAGAAAAAAAGAAACGTTTTTAAACACCGTTAGATTTTTTTCTTTGGTTCTATTTAAAAGAAAAAGTTTACACCTCTAAATGACATCGGAGATCTTAAAACTAGAATACGAATTGAATGCCGCAGATTAAATGTTGAAATTCATTCTTCAGCACAAGGAAAATTCCGAGAAAATTAATAAAACATGATAAAACGTCATTCAAAGGTTTTTTCTGAATCAGCACAGTTAGCCAAGGAAGCAATTGAATTTTGACATTGTAAGTAATGTAACTAGTACCAACTAGGCCAATCAGATTCGAAAGAGAGGGATTTGTACGAGGATTGTGTACGGCACTGATGAGGCGTAAAAATTTCGAAACAAAGTTTAGTGTTTTGACCAAACAAAGTTCTGTTTTTAAATAATTATGTAATTCATTTTTATATAACAACATTTTTATATAACAATATTCATTTTTATATAACACGTTTCACTTTACCTAACACAAAATCATTATGGATTTTCAAGGAGTTACTTCGGTGACTTGAGAAGCGGTTAAGAAAACATTTAATGTCGTATCTTTAGTTAATTAATGATAATAACACTCAAACAATAATATTAAAATAACAACTAATAATAAATAACAATTACCAATAAAAAAACTAAAAATACTTGAAAACTAACTAACAATTAAGAAAATAAAAACATTATTTATTGCTTCATATGTTCGAAGAGTCCTCCGTTCGCTTCTAAACATAATCGTCCTGTGTTTATCACGCCTTGGGTACATACATGTTGAAGAATTTCAACATTTAATCTGCGGCATTCAGTTTGTATTCTATTTTTAAAATCTTCGACATCATTTAGAGGTGTAAAATACACTCTTTCTTTTAGATATGGCCAAAGAAAAAATCTAACGGTGTGAGATCCGGTGATCTGGCAGGCCACTTGACTCCCTCACTACGGTTTCTGATCCATCTACCTGGATAAGCTGCATTTAAATAATTCGTTACAATTATAGCATTATGTGGCGGTGCCCCATCTTGTTGTAATATCATGTTATGTTTAATATGTAATGGAACGTCTTCTATGAAATTTAACAACTCTTTTCTTAAAAACTATAGATATCTTTCTCCAGTAAGCGTGCCTGCGTAAAACTTTGGTCCTATAATTTGTCCGTTGAGAATAATTCCACACCATACATTAATTCCCCAGATATTTTGGAAATTAGTTTCCCGAAGCCAGTGAGGATTATCCTGCGACCAATAATGGAAGTTATGTCTATTGACAATTCCATTATTATGGAAACGGGATTCATCTGACCACATGATGCGATCTAATATAGTCATTTCTTGAGCAACTGCCAACCACGCTACAAAATTTAGACGTCTCTCGTAATCTTCTGAAAGCAAGCCTTGATGTAAATGTATTTTATATGGTCGCAGTTTATTGTCTCTCAGAATTCTTTGAATTGAAGAATATGAAATATCAGATTCTGTCGCTAACTGACGAATAGAAATATGCGGGTCTAGGAAAACACGGGCTAAAACTGCAACTGTATGTTCCTCATCTCGTGCGGTTCTGGGCTTAAAAACGTTTCTTTTTTTCTCAAAACTTCCACTTTCGCTCATATTTCTTGCCAATTTTGCAAACATTTTGTCTGATGGTACCGGCCTATTACGAAAGCGATCTTGATATAAACGTTTGGCTGCTTTACTGTTTTTTCCGCACTCTCCATAAATTAATATCATGTCCAATTTTTCTTCATTAGTGTAAGATACCATTGTGTAAATCTATTTAGAAGTATAACATAAAACGAAAACGAATAACACAGTCACAAATAACAGTATTTTCAATTTGACATTACTAACAATGACAAAATTCAATTGTTTCCATGGCTAACTATGTTGAATCAGAAACAAAACCTTTAAATGAAGTTTTTTCGTATTTTATTAATTTTCTCGAAATTTTTCTTATGGAAGTGTATACTTTTTTCACATGGTTGAATGCAGAAAGAGAAGCTCTACAACAATCGGCAAAAAAATGTATAGCATACCATTTGAAAAAAAAAGTTGACTATCGTTATTTTGGCATATGTGATCAAAGATATGATTTAAGGACGTCATTCGATAGAGCTTGACAAACGATTTACAAATATATATGATTTATTGTAGTTTTCTGTTAAAATAAAAAAGATACAGGGGCGAATACCAAACTTAATCATCCGGTATAGAGTAATTTAAAATATACGGCACAGGCAAGACGCCTATTCTACATATAAATTATGGAGTAAATTTGAGTGCTTTAATTATTTTTTGTCACCAAATGATAAAAATTCACCAGGTTAAAAACCCCGCACCACTGCTAGGTTATCAATAACGAAGCTTCAGTATCTCCGGCGGAGAGGCACGCTTAAGATTTCATAGTTTTTAGAGTAAATTTTAGGTAACAAATGCAACAAGTATAACATTTGAATGTAAATGACCCAATTTTGAGACGATATAATTCAATTTATTTCTGGAAGTTCAAAAGTATTTTTTTGCGTTTAAAGCTGTGAAAATGTGAAATTTTAATTCAACTTTAGAAAGCTCCTATATCATGCAGATTCATTGTAAAAAATGTGTTTGAAAGGGGGTTCAAAGGAAATTTTATCAGCTCACGAAGGTATATTTCAACAAATAAAGCGTATAAAACCTTCCCATTTCAGCATTTTTCATCTAAGGATTGTACTTTGAGGCACTATAGGGAATCTTGAAAAAATGGGTTATACAAAAATGTCTACGGCATTCAATTAAATAAATTATAATTCAACAATTATGCATTAATTTGGCAAAGAAGTATAATTTTCTAGGTAAATGTCATAGGAGGTATGGCCCTTAAGATGATAAGAATATTCTTGCAATTTTTATTGCATATCCAGTGCCACGCGAAATATCGGGCGAAGTGTGCTCTATTATTGCTCAGCTTGCTAAACCAGAATGCCTTTCCTGTTTATATTTTGCCAGAAATTTATATCAAAGATGTGTTGTATTCTTCGTTATTTTTATTCACAACGTCTTACCACTCATTTTGTGATCCATGAATTGTTAGATTTGCCTTCGCTGGCTTATAGTACGCCTGACGACGTCACGCCATCTGTCGCGGTTGCCTATTAGGAGCAGGGCCTCACTAAATCAGTTTCTTGACGGCGCCTTTTTCGCCTTTTGTCATCTGATTTCCCTGAACTATCAACCGTTCTATACTGTCTTCTCTTCGGTTGATGTGGTATAAAAAATTAAAAGATTTGGGAGAATACGGTGCTGGGTAGTCGCTTCTGGGGACGTATTTCTTGGAGATACGAGGTATTAGTGCGATGGGTTGTCCAGGGTAGTCATAGAACGTCTCCAAACCCACGTTTTAAAACCATCAATACGCCACGCCGCACAGTGGAAAAAAAAAGCCTTTTTTGGACAAAAATCTGCCTACAAGTCAAATCTTAATCAATTTTGATCTACCTTGGTTTAAAATGTAGGTTATTGGCTACACTTTCAGAGTATACTGCCTAAATTGCAAACCCCGATTTCCTAACCTCAAAAAATGTATCAAATATGACTCACTTTTTTCTATTTCTACAAGTCAAATCTTGATCGATTTTGACAATCCTGGGTTTAAAGGCAGGTTATTAGCTACCCTTTTAGTGCATACTGCCTAAATTGTGAACCCCGATTTCCTAACCTCAAAAAATGTATCAAATAGGAGAGAAATCACTTCTTTCTATTTCTACAAGTCAAATATTGATCAATTTTTACAATTCTGGGCTTAAAATGCAGATTTTAGCTACCCTTTCAGCGTATACTGCCTAAATTATGAACCTCAGGATTGTCAAAATTGATCAAGATTAGACTTGTAGAAATAGAAAAAAGTGATTACTCTCATATTTGATACATTTTTTGAGACTAGGAAATCGGGGTTTGCAATTTAGGCGGTATACTCTGAAAGTGTAGCCAATAACCTACATTTTAAGCCAAGGTAGATCGAAATTGATTAAGATTTGACTTGTAGGCAGATTTTTGTCCAACTGTGCGCCGCGTCGTCCCAGACAGCAGAAGGTTATCTTACAGACATCCTAGGATATAAAAGGGATATAAAAGCTTGGATATAGAAATATCCTGATGATATCCCAAGATATCCGGAATCCAAAAGTGGAACTACTTTCCGTATCCTCAAGATATCCCACAGACGTACTTTTGTATATCCTGGAACCCTTTCAAGATTTGTTTTATGCTATTCTTAGTAGCAAGTTGCTTTCAAAGAATGTTAGCAACTTGCTGCGCTATATCCTCCTTTGCATAGCAAACTGTTAGGATTTCACTCCGAACTAATATTTTTACCGCTTGAAAGCATTATGTTGTCAAGCATTGTTTGCTTGAAACTACCACAACATTTAAGATAGAATTAGCAAAAATATTATTTTGGTGTAAAATGCTTAAGTGTATGCTACACATTGACCAGAGGACAATAATAGAGTAACAAGTTGCTGGCATTGAAAGCAAATTTCCGATCAGTCTTGCTATTTAGATTACTGAACAGCGATTTCTTGGGTATCGTCTGCTTGTACTACCACCCAATTCTACGATAATAAACGTGATGGTTTTGAAGATACGAGCATAATGTTTACATCTTAAAAACCAGTCTGTTATTAATTATTCTTCCACATCTAATTGATAAATTATAGATTATTTAGATATCTTGTTCTATGGATAGTTGATTTACAGACTATAATGATGTTCTTCTGGCAATAATGGTACTTTGTCTTCCCATACTCTTGTGTTCCATTTTGTATCCTCATTTTCAAACGAATTCATAAAAAAACCAAAAGCACAGGAAGCAACTTTATCATTAATAAAGTCAGTACATAACCAACAAATTTAGTTTCTTTAATTCTATGAGTCAGACACCACTTTTTCCATTTTGGACTAATTATAGAGATGTTGGTGATATAAAATACTGTTTGAAATCCTGCAATTACCTTGTTACTTAGTTTATATCCACTATTAACAAAAAAAGTAAAAAAAAATGTTGACATTGTTTTTACCTCTTTTGTTAATGGTGGATATAAACCAAGAACCAGGGCAACTGCAGGATTTAAATAATATAGCAGTTGAACTTGAATAACTATTTATTAACTCTGGAAAGACTTACAGAACACAAAAAACTACAAAACGCATTTACTAACAACTTAACTTAACTTGAACATAGATTGCAACAGCACTTTTGACAGAAGCGGGAAAGAGAGAGAGAGAGCTTATGACAGTTACCATGTTACCAACCTAAAAAATAAATACATTTTGTTGCCTTTACATTTTTTATATATAATAACTTCTTTTCTTTTATCTTTCTTTATTAAAATAAGCTAACAATTTAAAATTCATAATAAATATAGGACTTTATACTAGAATATATTAATAATTATGTACAAAACTATCCTGGAAGTATCTATTATGTAGTCATATTACAACAGTATGTTAACCTAATACGCTCATATTTATGATTCAAGAGTTCCGTGGTTCGATTCAACCGCATTTAGTTTTCTTTTTTGTTTTTGTTGAATACATAAATATATAAATATAATTTCATGTTTTAACATTTTTGTAGAAAGATGGCAAAAATGTTCCCGTGTTTGGATATCCGTGGGCAAACTGGACAAGATAACCCATGAATATCGATTCTATTGCATCCGTAGGATATACATATTTTGTACAGCTATAGGATACCGACATCCCGTCGGGATATCCGTGGGCAATCAGTTGCGGATATTCGTAGGATATCCATAATTTGGATCTTTACAGGATATTAATATCCAGCCTTCTCAACCCTGGGATGACCTAGGATATGTCCATGGAATAATCCCAAATCTGGATATCCTAGTATAGTCCCGATACTAGGATATCCTGAGTATATCATGTGCTGTCTGGGGGTCTACGTCTGTCTGCTTTCTGAACGGTCCATATCTCAGAGGCACAAAGCAACATACACGAACCAGACGTTAACCAGTCTGATCTTTCTGCGTTTCGTAACATTTGTCATTAGTAAATTTTCTCATTTTTGTCAATATTTTCGAAACTATACGTCCGATAGAAAAATAAGCGGGAGGTGAAAGCTGATAAAATTCCCAACAAATCTCTTTATTTAAATCTTTTTTATGTTTTTTAAAAGAAGAAAAAACTGCAAATGCAACTTAACTTAATAATTTAAGTGTCAAACGCACCAAAATAAACAAAATGGTTGTAGACCGAGTAAATGATAACCACTCAGACAGATGATACCTTGGAGTCCTTGTACTAGTTGAATAAAATTTGGCGTACAAGCAACCGCAATAGATGTCGTGATGCTGTCAAACGTATCATACAGCAATTACTATATAAAACATAAATAAATGATAATAATAAAAGCCTGTTGTGATTGAATTCTATTATTAACTTCAGACACAATTTTTGAATAAAAATGTAGTTTTGAAAAATTAAAATTTTTTAAACAGAAAATAGGAAATAAAAGGAATTATTATTTCTTATGTTTCCTTTATATTAATTTTTTTTATTGCGATGGATTAACGAACTAAAATTCAAGCAATTTTTTGTGAAAATCAGGGATATTGTCCATTAGCAACCGGTTACTTGCACCAATTTGGTTTTACAACGACAGAAATTATGTTAATCCTAAAAATAAAAACACTTGCTACTTAGAATGAGAAAAAAAAGGGTTGAAATAAAAACACGGCAACTATATCTCGAGAAAAAAAAATCCACTAGCACCTCAGGGGATATTAATGTCAAAACACTAAATAAAATAAACAACTAAAATGTAAAAAACATTACCACTCCGGTATATGCAACACATGAGATGAAGCTATTTCAGTGCGGGAGGGCCAATGGGACGCCTGCTCACGCTGAAGGGACGAGAGATTTCAGCATCCCTACTACCTGAATCTTGGCACGCGTCAAGATTTGTAAATATAGAACAGCTACTTCGTTCCTTAAAGTTAGTAAGTCCTTAACCACTACAGAAAACACTTCAAAATTACAATCAAGTGTGCGTGTTCCATGTCAGAAACTGAAACAATTGTAACTGCTTGTCAAAATTATTAACAACCTGTTAAGTACAAAGTGCAAATAAATAATAAAAAGCTGCTGACAGTTCTGTGCGCGCCCAATCTACTGAAATCGTATAACCAATCATGCCGCGTGCTTTTCTTATTACGCACCGACGATACAATTTCGAGGAAATGGATCACAAAGGTAGGAACTTTTAATTTCTTTCAAAATACATCTATGCCGTTTTAATAATCTAACATACTAATTGTTTAAGTAAAGCGTTAATTTTGTTAATGTAGGTGGTGTTATTATAACCGAAATGTTGTGTTGTTGGTACTTCTGTTTATAATAAACTAACAGGACAACTTAAACCTTATGGATAAATAAATACCTAAGTAGGGTTGGTAGAATTTTTTCATTTGAATTGTGTATGTTCGTGTTTAAATGCTTGTATGCAAACCAATAGCAAGTTATGACACGAACCAGGACTTGCAGGTGATGTACTTGTCCCTACTTGAGTGTTGTATACTCTGACTTACCTCGCGGTAATTCATAGACCTATACTTTTGCAGAACAATTGTTTCCTTTTTAGATTTTGTTATAAAAATTTTAGGAATTGATATTTGTTTTTACAAACCTAAATAAAATCCATAAACATTCATTTATCAGAATATATAATTTTGCTTATGATTGATTCACATATACCTGTTATATATACCACTATTGTTTCTCACAAGAATCTCGACGCAAGAACTTGCTAGGGGTTATCTGAAATAAAATAACTCTAAAATAATTTTAATATTCTGTAAAAAGTAAACAATACAGAGTATGGACTCTATTATTTTCTACTACTACTTTCATTTTAATTATAGCTATCTTGCTGTATGTACGGATATTACTTAACCTTCACAATTTTATGTACCTACTTGTCTTTTCTACGTTGATGGTTTAATTTAGCACCACTTATGTATAAATAATAAACCCATTTTGGGAATGCATTATCAGGTAACCGGCTATTCTATGTAGATACAGCCTACCTACCTGTACAATCTACTTCGTTGTTTATGCCCCCACTACCGCTTTATTAATCCCTAGGAAACTATTAATACATCTGGATTAACGGTGTTAATGACGATAGACAATTTTGGCTCTAAGTAAAAATATCAGCGACCTCATTCATGATCTCCTGCTGCTTGGCTTGGTCAAATATTTATATGTTTCTGCAGGTGTTTTGTCATAAGAAAAACATTGGAATAATCTATTGCAGTGTAACGAATATGTGATTATTCTTTACCTGTTTAGACACAGGTATAAAGTACACAGTATTTTAAAATGAATATATTTGTTGGCCATCTTTAAATCACCTAAGGTGACCATAGGATCCCTTCATCTCTTTGAGAAAATTAATGTAATGGCACCTGTCAAATTTAAAGGACAAAAATTTATTTTTAACAAATCTGGACATTACAGATGTTAAAGAACATTTTTCAATATTCCTTTTTTTAAAATTATACGTAGGTATCTATTGTTGTCGCTATTAACCGAGGTGATTTCAAACCCATTTACAGCAATTTTAGTGCAATTTTCTTACAGGTTTTTGAAGAAAAAAAAATGTGTCACTCATCAAATCTCTAAATTAGGAAGACCAAACTAAAATAAATATTTCGTATATTATATTTGTGATAAGTTTCACGTTCCATTTCACGTTCCATTCATTAATTATTTACTGATATTTAGTAGTAATTAAGCTCAGGAAAGTTAATAGAATATAAGCAGTAACATATAAACGTGAAAACTCTTATTGAATCACTGACACCTTTATAGTTCTTCCATTTCTAGTATACTTAAAAGCCAAAATTTACTCAATTGTTGCTTATAGAACACTTACAAATAAATTTTTATAAACCGCCCCGATAGGCTGAAAGAGGGTTTAAATTATTCTCGCCTGACATTTGACAGAACTCGGATGATAGCACGTAAAAAAGGTTTCCAACATTTTAAACAATTACATACTTGAGAATGGGGGTATTTTTGCTAGACAGTAATAATTTTCATTTGTACCTTCAATATTCCAAAGTTAAAATGCAAGGTGAGAATAATATATGTTTCAAGGGTTTCAACATGAAATTATTTTACCTAAAATTCCGAAATTATTCAAAAATTTACATTTCAAAAAAGTTTCTTAAATACAAAATTTGCCAAAATAAATTTTCTCAGGCGTTTCCCACCTATTTCTCATAGTACAGTAAGTGAAGCTTTTAAATGCCAGCCCGAAAACGATGTAAGGAGTTTCCAATCTTTTTTCTTCAACATGCTTTATAATGTACACTGTGCGGCATATGAATATGGTACAGTACTTGAACTGAAAACCCTTAATTAAATTTATTGGTAGATTGTGATGTTCTCTCAAGCTTCTGAATACTGATTTGTGATAGATCTTATTATTGTCAAGTGTGACCAGTCTAGTATTCTTTGCATTGATAAAATCGAAGTGTACCACATTAATATGACGCGCAGTGTAAATAAGAATCTATATTGTCATTTTTCCTGCTTTTTGGTTAGAGGTGGTTCCCACCCCTTCTTAGAGGTTTTTTTGCGATGAACCATTCTTGGGGTTTATCGCAAAAAAAACAAAAAACACACATAATCTGACAGAGAATCAAATTATAAGAAAGAAAGATCTTATACACTTTTTTGCTAAAATTCATATTTTTCGAGATATTGCGAACTGAAAATGGCAATTTTCACTCCCTAAAATCAGTATTCCTAGACGTTTTTTTTTAATTGCTCGAAAAATGCGGACTTTAATAAAAAAATGCAACGGTACAAAATTAATGCTTTTACGAAAATAAATCGAATGGTTTTTTCTTTTCTTTTTCTGCGATGTTTAGTTTTGGAAATATGGCATTTTCAAAATGGCGCCGAAATGTTAAAAAAATACATAGGATGTTAATATCTAAAATTACTCAAAATCTTTATTTTTTATTAAAATTTTTATTCTTGTAATAATTTAAGGTATTAAAATTTTCTTCCGATTGAGACATATTTATGACCTTTTATAATGAAAACTAAAAAAGTTACAAACAAAAAAGCAGCGCATTAAAAAATTTAGGCGCCACTTTTTTTAATATTATTGCTCTAATTTCTTATTAATTCAAAATGTTTAAAAGTCCTACATATTGTTAAAGATTATTATTGCTAACATGCTCAAATTTTTTAGAATTTTTAAAATAACTATTTTTCATTCTGTATCCAATTACAATAATGAATATTTTCATTTTTTCTTTTTTGAAAAAAATCGGATTTTTGGAAATTGCTCAGAAAATACTTTTTTATAAAAAATTGTAAGAGAACAAAAATGAAGCTTATAAAAAAACGAATAGTTTCTTTTTTTTTCTATGATAAACTGTTCCAGATATATAAAGGTTTAAGATGGCGCTTGAGCGCATACGCAAGAAATTATGTATATTTTTTTTCCTACGACAAAATGTTGCATAGATATATGTTTTGACCTCATAATCATATTCAGCGATCTCAGAAACATAAGTATATGGATTTTCGTTAATTTATTATTAAAATTAGAAGAGTTATTAATTTTTCAGATTTTAGGGGGTGGTTTCCACCCTTAATAATAAAAAGCAGGTAATTCGACAATATAGATTCTGATGTACCTATTTTATAAATCATATTGCAAAGAAAATTAAAGAAATTCCTTTCATCGTTTTCAGGCCGGGAATTTTACCATTTTTATTGCTTCGCTTACTGTACTATCATACTGTGAACAATTTTGTAAATTTCGTACGTCAAAATTATTTAAAACATATTGCGCGTGGTATTAAACGGCATGATGTCAGCATGAGTCAAAACTTTTTTAGTATAGTTCGATCATGGTCGAAAAAAAAAATTGTTTGTTTCTTTAACATACTACCAATTCGATTCATGTTAGAATCTTGCATTCTGATCCCATTTCTCGAGCTAGGCTTTTATCTACCACCTATAAAAAAAATAATGCCGAAACTGTGACACCGCTTACTATCATTATTTTTAGTTCTTGATTTTTCGATTAGTTGATGGAAACTTTAATTTAAGTCTTCATCGATAAAGGTTTTTATGGCATAAATATATGTTTCAGGTTGTGCGCATACCTTACTTACTTCAATGACCCTTTTAAGTCTAGGACATCTAGTTTGTCTGAGTAAAGGAGAGCAAATTTACAGTTTGTAGTGGAATCCGATCCACTTCTTCGTTAAAATTTACTATGAACAATTGTTTCGCTGCTCTCTCGAACCCACTCCATTAGGTACGCTCAGAGTGTAAGCTAGACGAGCTAATCATTGAGCTACCGACCACCTCTTAAATTTGCTAATTAAATAAATATTTTTAGAATCCACCGCGATACTATGCTAAAAGAGCACTTGGATTCATAGCACTATTTAGATGTGCCTCTCGCGTTTGCTAAAATCAAACTATTCCAATATTTCCAACTGCATGTAGGTAGGCTTTCTGCAATGCACACTTGAATTAATAATGAGCTGAAAAAGGGCGGTCTAAGGCATACCTCATAAGCATTTAATCTTTAAGGAGCAACAGTGATAGACATGCCCTGTGCCCTGTGTTTTTTTCGCACGCTTATTCATTATAACATAACCACAAATTTCTTCAGTGACTAAGTGACAAATGTTTAGGAAGGCATAACTGTTGGAAATGGAAATTGGTAAATTGGAAATGGAATGAAAATTGCGGTCGAAGTAAACGTAAATATAACAAATATTAGAAACACTCGCGATATTGTCGACTTTTTAATAAATAAACCCGTCCTTGAGTCTCACATACGAGGATAAATTATGCGTAGTTAAAGAATTGAAGCTTCCAGTTCTAGATTTAAGTAAATCGCTAATTAACGTGACTGGTGTAGGTGTACGTGGGAAACCAAATCGGGCTTTCAGTAAAAATTGGTACGAAAAATACGACTGGCTTAAAGGGAGCGTAGAGTTAAGTAAATTATTTTGTTGGCCATGTGTTTTATTCGCAAGTAATAGTGAGCGAGTATGGTGTAAAAATAGTAATGTTTTAGTGAAACAATTGTCATGTTGATGTAATATATTGTGAAAACGTAAAAAACAGTTTAGTTTAGAAAAGTAATACTACAAATTTATTGAACTGACGAAGTAGAGAATTTTTTAACAAACCTAACTAGGTACCTAAACCTATCTGAGTATCTAGAGCCCTCCCTCACCAGCTTGTCATGTCACCAGCCGCCACTGATGACTAAAGAGTTCATAATACCATGACTTGGATTATATCATCGAGAGTAGATCCTCAAGAAGAATTTATAATAAGGTGGCATAATTTATTTCAAGAATAAGTGCTAATTTTGGCACACTGGACACACTGGGACACATGGACTAAAATCTATGGCTATTTTATTCTAAGTTTGCATTTTTTTTCACAGAAACCTGTTCTGTGTTCCAATGTAGTTAACGCGTTATTCCATCATTAATATGATCACACTGTGAGACAGATATGCTACGATTTCAATGGAGGTAGTCTACCATGCTGTTTTACATATGGTCCAAAGGGTCTAGCCGTACTTCCATGGCGAAACTGCCCCCGATAGGAACCTATATCGTAACCTATGTTATATTGTAGAGGGCACTAATAGTAGTTGATAGAGTAGATATTAGCTCTATATCTTAGTTAATTGAGTAGCTATTTGAAAAAAAGTGTCTGGAGACGACTTTTTTTCAAAGCGATATATCTTAGTTAATTTTAAAGCTAGAAAAATAAAACTAAATGGCAGTGTTATGGTACACTTTACAGTTTATTTTATTGCATTTCCTATGAGCCAAGCCTAAATAAAAGTATTTAAAAAATGCAAAGAAAAATTTTGTCAATCGATTTCTATCAGATCTAATTGAATTACCACTTTGAAAAAAATATATAATCATTGTCTATGTCTTGCCTAACAGCATGCCAAGTTTCATTAAAATCCAAGAGGTGCAACATGTCGAAAAAATTTTTTAAGTAAGTGGACCACCTTACACGACCACTATGTTGTTGCTTCTAATTTGCATTTCATTTCATTAATCTTCGGAAAAGTTGCGTTTTGACAGTTGATAAAAAGTATATCAATGGTTGGTAGTGTCAACTACAATATCACAATGTTTTTTTGATCTACTTTTATAGTGACTTTAGTCGGTCTCAGTTAAAAATACAGTTGTTTACGTTATGAGCGGAGCACGAATAGTATACACAGGATATGGGAATTCCCAAGTAAGTGGAATCCCCCCATGGCCGACTCAAGCCAGTTGGGACATAAAATAAAAATTAACGGTTTAAATCGGCTTTTATTTGGCATTTTTCTTTTATAAATACATTGAAATTATTTAATTCATATTGCAACATATTTTATTTAGAGTAATGAAAACTCATTATAGACGTAAATCCTTTAAAAATGTCAAAGCGTTATAAGAAACTACTACTTGCTTGTGTTCGATATCAGGTGAGCTGTTCTTGTCTCTGCCGTTCTGAATTGTATCTTTGATCTCTCTCATATACCTGCCTAAAAAGTGTACACAAATATCATAACCTCCGTGTAAGTGCATGACCACGTCGTCACGTCGCGTCGTTGCACCGCACAGCGCACATAGCACCGCACATCGCACACTGAAATTAAATAAACCATTATTTTAAATGATAGTGGCCATATCGACGCCCCTCGCACATCGCACAATAAAATTAAATAGAACTATGCTCTTAAATGAGAGTGATGAAATCAACAGCTTGAGTTTCGCACATCGCACAGCGTTTAGCACAGGCGATACCGTGTTTGTGAATCCTTATTTGTAACAAAAGAGATAAATATAACTATAGCAGTCTGATTTTAATAAAAATGGAAGGAAATAGCCGAACAATATATGAACAATTAGTACAATTTCTTTTGTATTAATATTCATAAATATCATAAAACAATAAAATAAACTTCGATGTGCGATGTGCGCTGCGCGAGAGAGATCAAAGATACAATTCAGAATGGCAGAGACAAGAACAGCTCGCCTGATATCGAGCACAAGCAAGTAGTAGGTTTTCCCATTTCTTATAACACTTGACATTTTTAGAGGATTTACGTCTATAATGAGCTTTCATTAATCTAAATAAAATATGCTGAAATATGAATTAAATAATTTCAATGTATTTATAAAAGAGCCAAATGCCAAATAAAAGCCAATTTAAACTAGGGTGACCAGATTTTTGTTAAGTGAATGCTGGACACTTCTGCCAAGGGCGGATCTGGGCCTTGAGCTTGGGCTGAAAATAACAAAAATATTTTTCCTCGAAAATTGAAATTGATGAGCTGGAGGGAGAAATCCGGAAAAATTTTTTTTTCGTCCCAAAATTTTTTGATGAGCGGGAAGCAAAGAAAGAAAATTTTTTCCAAACAAAATGTAATGTTGTAACTTCACTATAACTTGAATGCTGAATTTATTCTGGACACTTGTAAGACTTTCCAGCGAAATTTCGGACATATGGTCAGAATGCTGGACTTTCGCTGGACACTTGTAAATGCTGGACAGTACTCCAAAATGCTGGACTTTCCAGCGAAATCCCGGACATATGGTCACCCTAATTTAAACCCTTAATTTTTATTTTATGTACCAACTGGCGTGAGTCGGCCATGGGGGGATTCTACTTACTTGGGAATTCCCATATCCTGTGTAAACTGTGCTCCGCTCATAACGAAAACAACTGCATTCTTAACTGAGACCGACTACAGTCACTATAAAAGTAGATAAAAAAAAACATTGTAATAGGCTAGTTGACACCACCAACCGTTGATATACTTTTTATGAGCTGTCAAAATGCAACTATTGAAATGTAATGCAAATTAAAACCGTCAACATAGTGGTCGTAAGGTAGTCAGTCCACTTACTTTAAAAAAATTTTCGGCATGTTGCACCTCTTGGATTTTAATGAAACTTGGCATGCTGTTAGGCAAGACATAGACTATTATTATATATTTTTTTCAAAGTGGTAATTCAATTAGATCTGATAGAAATCGATTGACAAAATTTTTCTTTGCATTTTTTAAATACTTTTATTTAGGCTTGGCCCATAGGAAATGCTATAAAATAAACTGTAAAGTGTACCATAATATTGCCATTTAGTTTTATTTTCCTAGCTTTAAAATTAACTAAGGTATATCGCTTTGAAAAAAGTCGCCTCCGGACACTTTTTTTCAAATAGCTCCTCAATTAACTAAGATATAGAGCTAATATCTACTCGATCAACTATTATTAGCGCCCTCTACAATATAACATAGGTTATGATATAGGTTCCTATCGGGGGCAGTTTCGCCATGGAAGTACGGCTAGACCCTTTGATGAAAAGGTGATTTTAGGACTAACGGAAGTTGTTATATTTACAAGAAACGGTCTACACAAACACAGATATTCTTTATTCAATACATCGGTTCAGCGTTATATGAAACATATATCTCTACAAATATTTGTGTCCACATAATAAGAAAAATAGAGTTCTGCATTCGTGAAATTTGAAAAAAAAAGAGTTACTTGATGTACTAATAAGAAGTTTTGATAGAAAAAAAACAAGCTAAAAACGTACTCTTCGCCTGTTCACTGAATTTTTTATATAACTGTTACACATTCTATAGGATACTCTTGGCAGTTTTTTGTAAATAATGTTAGTTTTAGACATTTTTAATTTTATAGTACGAACTTAGTTGGTAAAATACTCAGTGTAAAATAAAGTAAAAATAAAAAAAAACTATACCATATCCCATTTTGGTTTCGAACCTGGGACCCTTGGATTCCGAGTCAAAAGCGTAAGAACTACACCATCACCTTACACGTAAAAAATGTAAATTTTTACATTATAAGACACGAGCTAAAATCATATTTTCAAGCATATTACATTATGAAGTGTATATTTGTAAAATATATAAATATTTAGATATTAAAATGAAATATCATTTCACCAGATTTCTCTTCAATTACAAAAACATAAAAATCAAAAAAAAAATTTCTCAAATTTAAATCATTAATAACATTTTTATTTACCGATCGATTTTGTTCAAATACAATAGGGTTCTTCCTCTAGCCAACACAAATTTCAGTACAATCGGATTTTTCTTTCTTGAGTCATCGTGCTTACAAGAAACGTGACGGACGGACGGACGAACGGACGGACGTACATTTCGAAAGTTGTTCAGAATTCGTTCACTAACACAAGAATATGAAAATTTTTTCTCTACGAGCGATATTTACGATATTAGAAATGTGCCGATCAAATACAATATACTCTTTGTTTTTACGAAGAGTATAATAAATCTTTTGTGACCATTTTGCAGAAAGTATGGGACACTTAAAATTTCTTTCCTATTATTATACTCTTCACAAATCGAAAACGAAGAGTATGTTGCATTTGATCGGCACATTTCTAAAACCATAAATATCGCTCGCAGACGAATTCTGAAGAACTTTCAAAATGTCCGTCTGTCCGTCCGTCTGCCCGTCCGTCCGTCTGTCCGTCCGTCCGTCACGTTTCTTGTAAGCACGATAACTCAAGAAAGAAAAATCCGATTGTACTGAAATTTAGTTAGTAAGTTAGTGTTATCTAGGGGAAGAACCCTGTTTTTGAACAAAATCGATCGGTATATAAAAATGTTATTAATGGTTTAAATTAGAAAAAAAAATTTTGTCATTGAATAGAAATCTGATGGAATGATATCTCATTTTAATATCAAAATATTTATATATTTTACAAATATACATTTCATAATGTAATATACAACCGTGAAAATATGATTTTAGCTCCTGTCTTATAATGTGAAAATTTACATTTTTTTACGTGGTGTAGTTCTTACGCTTTTGACTCGGAATCAAGGGTCCCGGGTTCGAAACCCAAATAGGGTTTGGTATGGTTTTTTTTATTTTTACTTTATTTTACACTGAGTCTTTTATCAACTAAGTTCGTACTATTAAATTGAAAATGTCTGAAACTAACATTATTTACAAAAAACTGGGAAGAGAATCCTATAGAATGTGTAACAATTACCTTCACTACTACCGTCTCGGCAATACGTGAAAAACGCAACTAAACATCCATACCCAAGCCAGAATTTGAACCCAGGGCTGCGCGTCGCAAGCCCAACATTAACCATTAACCAATAAAATATTTTATTGAATATTAATGTTTTGGCATGTCATGGGCTCATTTTATTGTATTTTATTTATACCATTTTACAATCATATAATATAAACATATAATAATTGAGACGTTAAGACGTTAAGAGACCCAACCTGCCGAGGTTAGGCGAAGGAAAATACAAAGAGCTGCGTAAATTTTTATACGTTAATCTCACTCTGAGACAATTATGCGAATTATGTTTATATATACAGTTGTTGTTGTAGTTGTATGATGTTGTGTAATCTATGTGTATGATGTTGAAAGTGCGGTATGAAAGTAATAATTTAAAAACGCAGGAAAAATAACAATAAAAACCTGCTTCACAACACTTTTGTCACAGTCGTAGAAAACCTTGAGATCTTCATATGCGAAAAGTCTCCATGTAATAACGAATTTCTATGAGTGAATGGAAAGGAGTATTTGTGTAATATTTCCAATCGCTCTGGTGTCAAAACCAACACCGTAAGCACTGCGCCACTACTGAGTCGGTTGATTGTGTTTGACATGTTCCATAAATTGAAGAATCACACATTGATTCTGAAAACAGGAAGAATCATTGTTATTAATTTAGATTTAGTAGCGAAACTGTCTTAACTGAATAGTAATTTTATTTTAAAAATGTTAAAATAGTATTGCAACAAATATTACATTTTGCATAATCCATTTGTGTTGGAAATATCTAAATTATGGTTTCTTTGTCATTTTAATTTTTAGAAACGTGAATTATTTTTATTTACGTCATTGATAAAACATCTTTACAAAGTTAGGTATACACCAGGAAATCACAGAAACTCCAGGTGCTTAGTAACTACCCTAAGATTAAATAAAGATGTGTAGTCTTCAGATCTCCCTATGTTTATTTACTATGAGCGTGCAGTAGGCAATAAATTAAAACATTTACACGATGTGCGAAGAAAATCCATGTTTAGGCTACCAAAGCTCTTTTACTATATCTTTTTACAATCAGTTTAATATACACATGTTTATTATTAAAGAAGTAATTGTCCGTCACTTTATTAGTTTTAAGTCTGTGTGTTCTACAAAGTAAGTAGTGTTATTTACCACAAGAGAAAAGAATTATTAACCAAAATTTTAATAATATAATATGTTGTCTAAAGAATATTTCAAACTGCAAATATGACTAAAAGAAATCTTATTTTCTTCTATTTGTCATTTTATCTGAGGAATGGCAGGAGTGGCAATCTAATGCATATAATAAATGACTATAAAAAATAAACCTGAGATGTATTTTTATGCAAATGGTAATCATTTTAACAAATCATAGTTTGTAATTGTAAGATTGCAATATGTTATACAGTGGTTTGACAAACGTGGGACGAACACATTTTAGTTTCATTGAAATGGGCAGAAAAAACTATTACATTATATTATGGTGTTTAAAATGTGAACAAGAACTGCTGATCTATTGAGACTTTTTTATTTTAAAGCAGGCACTGATCATTTCAGTGATTTTTTTATTTGAAATAGACAAATTTTAGTCAGCGCAATGCCATTATTTGAATTAGAAATACATAATTTCGTAGAACTAAATTTCTGGTCATTTAAGTGACTCTGAGCAATACCGAATAATAGGTCATAGGAGAGTTAGACATACTGAATCTTCTTGTGATGCCTTACTTACATGGCTGCATAATATAATTTTTAAGCAGGATAACATCCGTCCTCATACGGTAAGGGTTATAACAGATTTCTTGGCCGACACAATCACCCATCTATGTCCTATCGAGTATGTCTGGGATATAATTGGAAGACGAGTGAGACATTTACCACATTCTCAGGATAATTCGAATGATTTTCGACATCACATTCCAGAGCCAATGACGGAGCTACCACAAGCCGACATTGATCTTCTTTATTTTATTCACAACGTCTTGTCAGATATTATGTAGTTATTGAATTCTTTTAGTTGGCATTCACTTGATTTATAGCACGTGTGACGATGGCACCACGTCATATGTCGTGGTTGCTCGTAAGGTGCACAGTGTTCCCGAAGCTCTTTCTTATCAGATCCTTGGTGATATCAGCTCAACGTTTTTGAGGGCATCCTCTTGGCTTCCTCCAATTTTTAAGTCTCGAATGTATAAAGAAATAAGGATAAAACTGACAATTTGCTGATCGTATCATCTGTATTATCGAATCTCATATCCGCAGTTGCAGTCTCAGTAGATATAAAGAGGATTAGTGAATGAAGACAACCCTGTCTGATACCTTTGCTAATTTTACATTTGTCGGAGATGGTGTTGTCTACCTTCATTAATAGTACGGCAGCCCGCTACCAAGATTTTCGAGTTACTGAGCGAAGATAATTCCAGCGTTTCTCATCAGTTCTGAGTGAGCTAAGAAGAAAAATTCAGGGTGACGGAACGTTTTACTTGTCCTAAAGGGTTCAAATCGAGCTTTGAACATGAAGTAATTAGTAGTAAGTAAGTAAGTAAGTAAGTAAGTAGTAGTAGTAAGTAGTTACTTTGAACGTAAAGAAAAACCGGTCATCTCGGTCTTCTCAGCGAGGCAGTTTCTTTTGTATTATTGTCGAGGGAAGTAAATATGATGAGGAAAAATTAATAACTGCCCTTTTGACTGATACGCCGAGTTGCGAAGATCGAAATAATAACAAATAGCCACCGGTCAAAATTCTGGTCACCGCGGCGAGGCGGTTCTGCTCATAATCGAGTAGTTGCGATGTCTCGACCACAAGAAAGTTCGAACGAAACTTTTTGCTAGTTACGAGTGATTACATTCGCATATTGCTTAATTTTGAGTGCTGATTAAGTCGTCGGGGCGAGGCAGTTCTCCACTTCAGGCTATTCCAAATATCATTAAGAAGACGAAAAAAATATGAACTGAACTTTTTCCCAGTTCACATTTGAGAAAAATGATTTCCGCCGCTACAAAAAAAAAGTAAATTAAGACTGTTTGTAATCATAAGCTCTCAGAGAATTTGTTTAGATGGAATTGGAATTGAATTTTCAAGGTTCCGGAGGACATACAGTAATGATAGAAGAAGGATTAAAATTGTCAGGTTTATTATTCCACTTCGTTGGGTACACTCCACCTGGTTGCGATAGAAAATGGGTCCATCCGGTCTCTCCATGTATTGCGCGCGCCACCGCGTCATTCCGGAGCACGCATATACATACCAGGAGACTCTGATACTAGCTGCCTGGACCGAGGGTGCTGCGTTGGTACTATACGGAGTATACCATCTCTGTATAATGACAACGCAGTATCCTCGGTCCCAGCAGCTGCCATATTTTATTTACGTATACACGCGTTTTATACCTTCTGCTGGAGATGCTACATGGCTTAGAATACACTCCATGTCGTTGCCCTAAGCAACGAAGTCATCCAGCATTTCTATGTCCTCCGCGCGCCGCCGCGCCAGCACGCCGAACGTATATGCGACTCTATTCGATTTCGCGCAGCTACGGCCAATGGAAAACGGCAGCTCGCACTTTTTTATCGTTTTATACACCCACCTCTGTATATAGAAAAAGTTTTAGCCTCGATGCTTTGATAATATTAGTTTCCATTTTGATACAACTTTGATTGATATTGGAACTTACGCCAATGAAAAACCGCTGCCCAAGGAATCACTACTTCCACATCCGGATTTTCTATCCAAGTCACACAACGGCAAAATTTTGTATCTGGAAATAATTGTTTATGGAACTTTAATAATATAATATTTGAAATCCTCTACCCCAAAAACCCATAAAACGATACCACACATCGGTAGTGGTGGTGTGGGTGGTGACAGGGGCTGGGAGTGGGGGGTGGATAAAGTAAAAAAATATTTTGAGGTTTCTGGTTCTTGTACACACACTAAATCACATTTTTTTTCATCCCCTTTAATAATGGGGTGGGGGTGGTAATGGGGGTGGCTAATGCCAAAATTTTTTTTGAGACCTTAGCTTCTCTTGTCTATACTAAATATCAATTTTATGAACTCTTACCTGCTTGATTTACCTATTTACTCCAAATTTACCCCAATTTACCCCCAAACCCTTCGACGGAACAAGATGAAAATATAATCTAGTTCTAGATCTCGTTAAAGTACATATGTGTACCGAATTTCAAGTCAATATCTCAAACGGTTCCAGAGTAAACGTGCGCACAAAAAAAGTTACAGACCGACAGACCGACAGACAGACCGACAGACAGACCGACAGACAGACCGACAGACAGACCGACAGACAGACCGACAGACAAACCGACAGACCGACAGACAGACAGAAATTTTTTTTCGCTCAAACTTGAAATCTCGACGTTTCATGACATTCTAAGCCTATTTGAACAATAAAAATTTTTAAAAATTTTTTTGTCGTTACTATACTTCCACTGGATGTGGAAGTAAAATGACAGTTCTCGATTAATTTATGTCTTGTTCAGCATTTTTAATGAGAATCGAATTTCATAATATATAGAGTTTCCCTGCGACAAAGCTCGCTGTTTCGATAGAGGTTTTTGGTAACGGGCTGCCGTACTATAAAGCAGCATTTTCTTCATACAGTCGGGGAATAAAAACCAGATATCTGGATGGATCGCTAATAAAACAATGCACAGTTTGTCTTATTCCACATTGTCAAAAGCCTTACGGCAGTCTATGATAGATCATATTCACGTAATATTATCTTCCTTTTCGATAAGTTGTCGTAAATTTAGTATAATTATACACCCTGCAGTGAAAAAAGTGTACGTTCCACACAGTAAATCGGCCATGCTCAAGATTGTAACACTTACTACAATAAAAATGCACTTGAATTGGATCAGATTCACCAAACGCATTGACGAAGCCTCTTCTCACTTACTGCTTCAAGTTCCACAAGACCTTCCTTCTAAATGCTATCTATACTAACAGTACCAGCAATCAAAGACCTTTCACATATCACTCACAACCAGCAGTTGATCTCTTTTCTACGAATACTTCATATCATATAAATCTTAACAGAAAGTACACTGTCGCATTCACACAACAAACATTGCACGTTTTCATCGAAGAGAACGAAAGAAATGATTGAAAGTGGGTGATGCAGAGGTGCTTATGTCACCATCACATAACCTTCATGGTGACATGAATTCGGCTGCTCCAAGGAAGAACACAGTAACCAACATTTTTTCCAAACGTGAGATTTTCACTCATGTGCTGATACTGTGCTGTGCTGCGTCTTTTTATCCAACAGCCGAGCCAACAGCGGTAGTTCTATCTGCAAAGGATAAAATGATGTTGGATAAAAAGACGCAGCACAGCGCAGTATCAGCACATGAGTGAAAATCTCAAGTTTGGAAAAAATGTTGGTTACTGTGTTCTTCCTTGGAGCAGCCGTGATGGTAAGTCACCGGTCATGTGAAAAAATTTCTTATGATACGTCATTTTGCTTCACTAGATACTAGCAATGCGTTGCCACTGACATACGTTTTTTTAACGCTTTCAGTTTTTGAGATATATGGCACATAGAAGAGAACAAAATATACCCGGAAGCTTAAAATAAGTTATTTATTTCTTGACTATTTAGTCTTCGGGGAATGCAATTCGTATTTACGTAGACAGAAATTTAAAAGATTTGAATTTGGCACGTGTTCAAACTCCTGTGCACACCAAAAGTGCATTATCGTCACCCAAACGTTTATTATTATATTCTGCGTACCATTTTCTTTAATTTGTGATTACTCTGAGGATTCTAGCATAAGCTGCTCACTCTGAGAAAACGCTCCAAATGTTACAATTTTGATTTTCTAGGCCTGGAAATCAAGAACACCGCGCCGGCCAAAAAAACTAATACTTTGTTCTCTGTGGTTGATTGGATCACCGAATAGTAATCCAGATTTACATATTTTATATATTTCTTTAATTTAAGAACTTTATATGCCTGGGCTACAGAACTCATTGGTTATCTCGCTATGAATCCAGCTTCCATAAGCACCAGAGAAATCTTAGAATATTCCCAGTATACCGTCAATGTTTGTAAATGTAAGGTGATTCAGTAGGTAAAAATAGATTATAAAAGGCTTACTTACTCATAAGTCACGTATTCTAAACCTCTTAGCGTATACGTACTGGTTACAAAATGATATACATTAAAATTCGTTGGAAAGTATCTTGCCATTATTACAGTTTTCGTAAATACAAAAACGAAGAGAACATTGTATTTGATCGGCACTTTTATAAAACAGTAAATACCGTTCGTAGAGAAAAAGATCCATGTTGTGTTGCCTCGGTGTTAGGGATCTAATTCTGAAAAATTTTCAAAATGTCCGCTTGTCCGTCCGTCTGTACGTTACGTTCCTTGCAAGCACAATAATAGGGAACTTGGATAAAAATTTAATTTGGAAAATAATATAAACCACAGAAGACAGGAACTATACAGAAACGAAAGCTTGCCGCGGCACCTTTGATATCGGGTGTCTGATTTATGTGACCTCGAAGAGACAGTGATATGCCTTACTACACTCAGAGAAATGATGTACACAAAAAAATACATCAATATTTCGGTTCAATACACTGTACACTGGGAAAACTGTCTTGTTTTATATTTAGTAGATAGGTACATGAATAGGAATACATATATACGGTATTAATGAAGTTGGGGGCCCATAGTGTATTGCAGAATGTTCAAAAAAAGAAGTACACTTTTATATTTATATCCCATATTTCAATCATAATAATGCGCTTTTAAGCCAATACATTTTTTTTCATACTGCTACCAGAATATGAAAATGCTATCATGGAAAGTAGTACAATGTATAAATATACAATGAAAGAGATATCATGTATATCACTATATTGGCTATATTGTTGAATAGAATATTACAAATCAAATAGTACAGTGAAAAAAATGTTTACGTAAAATAGCAATAAAATAACATTATAATAATATAACAGCTAACCTCAAAAATAAATATTTCTTAAGATTTATGGGTATTTCGGAGCTGTTGTTAAAATTTCAGCTTGGTTTCCATACTTTCAACTAAAATCTAATTCAGTGTAATGTCTTTGAAGTTCTAAATATTTTCTCCTAATAAAATAGGACTCTTTTTGTAGGTTGGAAATCTAACCTGTAATTAGCAGTCTATTTTTATTAACCAACATTATTGAAAATTATTAGCCTGGATTTTTAAATATTTGCTTGGGGCCAGTATTGCTCCAAGCTGAAATGAGTATACAAACATTAAAAGTGAGAATAAACCTGAAAAAACATAAAATTTGAGGTTATGTTAGTTATATGACGCACATTATTGTACATGCCCAATTATTGATTTTTTTTAATTGATACAATGAAAAGTTCTTTAGTATGGTACGAGTTGAGAGTCATTACTTAATTACCTTATTCACGGTCACAATACAATTCTGTTCATTAGAAACTGATGAACATATTCTGTAACTTATTGCATTTCTGATAAGAAAATATCTCCTTTCATATTACTTCTTTTCAACTGCTAATTGTTTAGTATATCTAACATTACTTTCTAGTTGTTTCAGTAATATAAATTTGTACATACCTTTCAAGATCTTTGGGAAATAGAAAGAAGCTTATTTGTTTCACCTTCGAAGGGCATGGATGATAAGTACAACCCCAAACCATTTAGAACCCATTATAAACAAAAATCAAATAAATAAATAAACTTAGAATAAGAAATTGTCGAAAATTGGAAGAAAAGGGCACGAAAATAGCCAACCACCGTGTAAGAGTTTCAATCGCACAACGTCAAAAATTATCATATGTCTTTTGACAAATATATGCCTTATCGTCATGGCGACTATGAACAAATTTGGTCCCGTCAGAAAGGCTTGCTTGCGCTTCTGTATAGTTCCTGTCTTCTGTGATATAAACCTAAACCGATGTCATACAGCCACACAAAAAAGTTTATTCAGGGAGGGAGTGGTTCCAACCTCCGGGGGTTGTTTAGGCATCTCCTGGTCAAAAGATACCAATATTCCCTGTACTAACCCCGATCTGTCAAGTCCTCACAAGCGTAGTACGGAAAAATCAGAATCGTCTTTTTTCATTTAGAAGAGTAGGGGAAATTATTGCAATTATTGTGTTACTCACGTTACTTGCCCTCGAAAACTGGAGGAAAATGTTTTTTCAGTCCTTTTGCAGTATTTTCGGAATGTTTTGTCATTCAGGGAGGGGGTGGTTATAACCCCCGGGAGTTGTTTTGGCATCTCCTGGTCAATAGATACTCGACTTATCAATATTCCCTGTAATAACCCCGATCTGTCGAGCAGAACAAGGGGTAGTAGTAGTTTTTTTGGGGGAAAAAGTACACCACCATCGTTTCCGTGGTACGATAGAACATTGGGAGTATGTGACGAGAGCTATTTTAAACGATTCAGAAGTTTCATTTCAACGCGTGCCGTTTTATTAGATTTAATAGCCATTAACCCTGAATTTAGGGATGAAATGTCAATTTGCGAAAAACTGAGCAGTGAAACATATATTTTTGAGGTGATATTTGGAAACAGCGACCCAAAAAACATAGAGATAGGTGGCTTTCACCTGTGGAAAATATACTTTTTTCTTCAAGCGTATTAAAATGTTTAAATTATGTCACCAAAAACAGAAGCAGAAGTAGGACATTGTTTTACTAGTAACAAAATGTTAGTACCGAACGCCACCGTAGTGGACATTGTTTTACTAGTAACATAATGTTAGTTCCGAAAGCGCCACCGCAGTGGGTATTGTTTTACTAGTAACATAATGTTAATACCGAAAGCCACCGGTGGCGCGCTATCCACTAGCCACTTGTCATATTGTGTCAACATGTAAGACTGTAGTTTGAATATTTGTACATTTATGATAAATAAATGAATTTTTGCATTTTAATACGCTTGAAGAAAAAATAGTATATATTACACGGAGTAGAACGCCTTTTTTTGTGTTTCGCCCAGTTTGCAAATCCTGGGCTTAACACAAAAAAAGAGTGCGTTCTACTCCTAGTAATATAATATACTATTTTTTGTGTGGCTGTGTTATTATCAATGCTTTAGTGTAAAGCATTGATAATAAAAATGTAAGTGTAAAATATTGTCTCAAAATGACCAATGAAGTTCAAAATAACAGTCGGACAATTTGCTCCCTGTGGATATGCTTATGGTGGCATCTTTTATAAAACGGAACGTTTCTCTCTTGGTGAAGTTCGCAATGTTAAAGCTATTAACTAGGTGTATCAGTTTATTTAATTCTTGTTTTAAAATTTAAAAAAAATCCGAGGATAATTCAGATGATAATAGCAAAAAATATCGTTTAAAAGCTACTATTAGAATAATATACACCTTCATGATAGAAAAAATATTTGAGTTTTAAGTATAAACTAAAAAGTAAAAACGATCAGTTTATTTTTCGTCCGACAACTATATCCTTCTACTTGTAGATAAAATGTGTCTTGGACAAAGCAAAACTGAGCGCAAAACTTGTTTTTTGTTATTTAGTATAAAATAAATATACAATTTATATTAAATTTGGATAATAAATTTTTTTTTGTTGATCTGTGTTGCCTGAGACGGTTTATTCATCTAGATCTTTCAGCATCAGTAATCAAACTTGTTTACAGTATGGTGGCTTAGCGAAGAGATCGTGACCTGCTGGATTAAAGCTCCAAATATTGCACACTTCTTATATACCCTCAGTACTATGAATTCAGGGGGTGCCCCATTTCAGTGTCCGCCATCTTGAGATACGACGCCATCTTTGTTTTCTTTGGGCTGTACCTGTAAATTTTCGACTTTTATTTGGTTTTTACTAAATATCTCCCCAATTTCTGGGTTTGTAGCAAAAAGAATTTTTTTTTAAACTAAATTTGCTACAATTTGAGACAAGAGCCGCTTTTGTAACTTTAATATTTTGCGAGATACAAGCTTCCAAAGTTTTGGAATTTTTTCAGGTTGTTACGAAAATCTATATTTTTGTCGGTTTTGCTAAATATCTCCAATGCCATTAGTTTTACAGCAAACATTATTTTATTAATGTTTAAGAAAAATAAATAGGCTACAATGTGAGTAAAGAAAGATATCAATACAATCACAATTTGCTGAGATAATGTTACAAACGTTCCAATAAAAAAAATTACAGAATAACTATTAAGAGAATAATCATAAAAATTATATTTATAATATTATTATATTTATAATGCTGTTGTTTACTGTTCACAATGGTCTTTGCAATGACAAAGAGCTGTATAGGCAAGTGCAGTCTTGCTACAAACGCTATTCTTAGAGCACAGGGGTTCAGCCTTACATCCGCACTTGATTAATTCCCTACAGCTTTTGCTTGCCTCCGGTATAGACATCTAAATTGGTTGCCATGTCTCTTCGTTTCTTTTCCATCCAATGTTAGCCGAAGTAGGGTGCATTTTGGAGTAATTTCAAACTGATTAACCAGATGCTAGATTAGTGTGTTGAATGGGGACTCCCTGTGTGGGCGGAAGACTTTGCATCATCTTTATTTTTTTTTCCTTGTGTGAAGATATCCCCTCTGAGCTTGTTGATGCTGTCAAGTTCTGTTGTTACATGATACAGGATGCATGTGAATCATTCTATGAGTTCAAATGCCTTTTTTTAGCATCTACTGGCTAAAATGGATGTTTTGCAGAAAAGATAAATCCTTCAGTGCCTGGAGGGTATGTTTTCCGTGTCTTCCATGTTGACTTTTTCTCATTACTAAAAAATTGTGATGTAGTGCCTAAACCCGTGAAAGCATGGAAAAATGCTTACGACATATTTTCTCCGAGCTCTTGGCAGATGGCGTTGATATGATAATATCGGAAGTACTAAATGATATCCGTAGTTGAATATTAGGTTTGTAAGTTTGTAGCTCGAAAATGATGCCTACTAGTACCACAATAACATCTGTGCCAACTGTACTTATGAGGATGTTGGTTGCACCCTTTTGTAATGCATTCAATATATGAAGACACATTCTGGTATCAGCTTCTTCGTGGTCAGTTTCGGACATCGGTGCACTGCTATTTTTTGAAATAACAGATTTACCATAGGTGATGTATATTTCTTTACCTTCTTGTACGTCATAAGCTGCGACTGCGTCACTTAGTAGGGTAAACAGTTATGTCCTGTTCTCTGAATTCTTCAGGAATGTAACAATATTTTTGGGGAGTGTGGTTTCCCTTTGCCTTTTCTCCTTTCTCCCTTCGCTCTCTTCACATATGTAGTTTCCTTCCGACTATCTGGCTTGTATGTGTCCCATACAACATCGATTCGTAGGCAATCCCAATGAAAAAAAAACTGCCAAACACACGAAACAAAATGTGACCGCGTCGTATTTAGAAAGTCTGGATGGTTGTATTTCGCAAAATATTAAAGTCACAAAAGCAGATCTAGTCTAAAGTTGTAGCAAATTTAGTCTATATTAAAACTGATTCGAATAGGGGAAATTTTCAGTTTTTTGCCATTATCTCGCAAAGTATCACTTTTTTGACAAAAATAGTTATGAGCATAAACAATTATTATAAAATTCTCTTCTAGCAGATCTAATTCCATCGTCCTTTTCATAAAGAGCTTCGTCAGTTGGCTGATCAGTTGATGGTATTGTATCTTCAACAATATATTCATCTACAGCTCCGTTGTTACTATCTATTTCTTCCGTCGCGGCGTTCAAACAAGATTACCCGCATACTGCAGAACAGCGGAGACCTAGTTTTCTGCAGCTACAACTAGCGTTACAGCCTTTGGTACAGTTGCAGAATATAGTACTGATCAACTGATCGGGAGCCGGTAACAAGAGGTTTTGAATATTGTTGATCTTTCATCCCAAGTCTTCAGGATTTAACTCATTCTACTGAGCTAGAACCGACGCGCTTCTGGTGGTTGTAAGAAAAAGCAAACGACGCGCGGCGGTTGGCGGGAACGTTGAATAATTTTGATGGTAAAATTTAAAATATAAAATATTAGAATAGACGAAGGAAGAGCTGGAGTACAGGTTGGAAAATTTTGGTTTGAGATAAATATGTTTTTACATGTAAAAAACTTGCCGATCACGACAGTAATGTCCAAATTTTTAAAAAATGTGCACTTGTGAAATATTTTCGGAAAACGAAAAATTGCATATTATGTATAATGTTAATTATTTCTTTTCCTTGCAATTTTCTGAAAAAAAAAATAATAAGAATGAAAATTGTTTGATATCATGTTTTCCAGAAAATATGAAAATCAAAGTTTTACACTTTTCAGAAAATTTATATTGGAAAATCGCTCTGGATGGAGAGTATTTTAAAAGAGTAGCACACACTGTAGGAAAATTTGGACATCACCATCGTGATCACTTTGCGTCTTTTTACAGATAAAAACATATTTCTCCCAAGGATAAAATTTTATCAACTTAATCACCAGTTCAGCTCGTCTACCATACTTTGTTTTGTTACGTTGGGCATCTCAATGAAGGTCTCCACAAAAAACCAGCTTTCTCGTATTTTTTTCCTATTTTGGCCTCTTTGTCTTTATTTACTGGGGTATACTGATAATAGTTTCACTAAATTGCTATCATAAATTGTAAACTGCTTAAAACTAAAATTATTTACAAAAAACTGCAAACAGTATCCTACAGAATGTACAATAATTATATAAAAATTTTAATATTCCGGCCAAGAATATTATATTTACACTAGTTCAAGTGTTGCCTATGGAAGTGCGCGGCGTCCTTGTAAATTGTGATTGCTAATCACCTGCCGAACGAAACACCTCAGCATTCATTTACTTGTGATCTTTCCGTCCATTACAGAGAGACATAAATTTATCCTAGATCTTAGAAGGAATGGTGTTTGCGAACATACATTTTGTTTATTGCGTAAATCAGAATGAAAAAGTATTTATTTTTCCAACTGGTTTGTTTATTTCAATTGTTTAATCTTCGTTTAAGTAAACCGTTTAAAAAACGTATTTTTATTTTGTAAGCTCAGCCATAAAAATCCGTCTTGAATTAAGTTTATAAATACATTGAAATATAAAATAACATCTCGACTAGGATATAACAAATATATTTAATGATATAAAGTCGTAAACTTTCCTTCCAAATACATGAGTGATTTATTCCGCATAAATAGTCCAAATATTTTTTGAGTTGGTTGGCCACCGGCTCGCGGACACGGATACCAAAACTACTAATATCATCTATTTTGAAAGCGTTAAAAGTATTTGGTACATAACGTAGACCACATGGCCGAAATGTAGGAAGAGAACCACACATAAATTTGAGAGTCAGCTACTTGTTGGTAATAACGACTTGTTGCGATTTGGCAAATTGCCGATCACACCTTACAGAGCCTCTACTTTTGGCCCGAACACTAAAGTTTACGATGGATTACAACGTCATATCCACTGACGTATCGGATAAATTGCAAGAAAGAAAAATAAATACGATTTTAATTACCCACAAATTGATCAGGATTTATATGTTTGGAAACTGTAACTGGAAATTAATTCTTATGAAAAATGTATGAAAATTTTTATATGATGAGTTGCACATGGCATAATATTGACGTGGATATTTTAAAATATCTCAACTTTCGACGCAAGCTGCATAATTTAGGAACGTATGGTTTGCTGTACTAGTCCTTCAAAATTACTTTCAAATGTAATAAGTTTTTACAACCTACTTTTTTCTATTCTTGAATATGATGACAATATAATTATTACAATGCAATACGTTTGTGAATTATCTTAGACAACTCTAATTTTAAAAGAGGGTGACTAATGCGAAATATGCAACTGTCGTCCAGTTGTTATAAATTTTCAACGTTGTAAAATATTTTGAAATTTTATTATTTCTTTTTCTCATTTCAAACATTTGGTCATACAGGCTTAACATTGTTTTGTTAAAGGCAGATCGATTGTTACAAACTATTTTGTATTACAGTTCCCAACTGATGTTATCGATGAGAGATTTCAAGCAAACGCCTTTGACAGAATTAACCATGATATACTATTATATAAGCCGACTAATTTTAGTTTCTCTCATGACTTTTGGAAAATTTTATAATCATACTTTTCAAATAGCAGCAGTCCGAAAGGATATACATCCGTATCCATCAATATTGTCAGTACTGGGCTTTGGACTCAAACTCAATACACGATAGACACTGCGGAGTGTCTTACTGTAGTAATAAATACCCAGATATACCGCAATATTATTACTTCCACATCCAGTGGAAGTATAGTAACGACAAAAAAAATTTTAAAAATTTTTATTGTTCAAATAGGCTTAGAATGTCACGAAACGTCGAGATTTTAAGTTTGAGCGAAAAAAAAATTTCTGTCTGTCGGTCTGTCGGTCTGTCGGTCTGCCTGTCGGTCTGTCTGTCGGTCTGTCTGTTTGTAACTTTTTTTGTGCGCACGTTTACTCTGAAACCGTTTGAGATATTGACTTGAAATTTGGTACACATATGTACTTTAACGAGATCTAGAACTAGATTATATTTTCATCTTGTTCCGTCAAAGGGTTGGGGGGTAAATTGGGGTAAATTTGGGGAAAATAGGTAAATCAAGCAGGTAAGAGTCCATAAAATTGGTATTTAGTATATACAAGAGAAGCTAAGGTCTCAAAAAAAATTTTGGCATTAGCCACCCTCCTTACCACCCCCACCCCATTATTAAAGTTGATGAAAAAAAATTGTGATTTAGTTTGAGTACAAGAACCAGAAATCTCAAAATGTTTTTTTACTTCATCCACCCCCACCACCACCCCTTATCGCCACCCCCACCCCGCTACCGATGTGGGGTATCGTTTTATGGGTTTTTGGGGTAGAGAATTTCAAATATTATATTATTAAAGTTCCATAAACAATTATTTCCACATACAAAAATTTTTTCGTAGTGAGTGACTTGGAAGAGAATCTGGATGTGGAAGTAGTGATTCCTTGGGCAGCGGTTTTTTGAAGGATAATGTCCATATTACATGCTGTAAGTCACATCCTGAAATTTTAACACACATATTCTTGGCATGTTCCATTCTTCAGTGACATCTTATTATACAGGGTGACTCGAAGTAAAATTCAGTTTTAAAAAAATCATAACAAAGTTATTTAAACTGTTCAAACAATTTTATTTTAAAATTAAGATACTACATGCATGCGGATTTTATTTTTTAAACACTACGTTATCCAAATGTCGGCTATCTTGCCTACAGCCTACAGACTTACTGACATTATTATGTAAATAAGGATGATCCTTTATTTTTTAAACGTCACTATTTCTGCATGTTAGCCTCCATTAAAAAATTATTGACTTTTTGGATTTGTTTTCTTCGGTTGGCTCAGAATTCTGCTGATATACTAAAGCTAGCTATTCATGCATTTGACAAAGATAACCGTCATTGTAAATTTGGTATCCCATTCTATTCCATAGATATTCTATCGAGTTACATATCGGCAATCGAGCTTGCTATTCAATTCATTGAATATTGTGATCCAAAAAAGTTTTGTTTCGATTCACTCAAGATGAGGTCATTACCGTGTACTAGGAAAGAATTATCGTCTACTAGGAAAGAATTATCGTCGTCCTTATGACTAGAGCATAATAATGCCCGATGTTAACCCCGTTACCAAACGACCCCATGACTAGTCACCAGATAGCCTCAGCGAGATTCCAAATCGTGTGTGCGATATATTTAATGCTCTTACGTGTTTGTATCGTTGACACAAATACTTCATCGATGCCAGTTATATTTATGAGTTGAAAAAGAGTTATTTTCAAGTCTTGCCTGATGATCTTAACCCTTCTACAACAAACACCACAAAATGTCCAACAAAAAAGAAACGAAGAGATACTTCAATTGTCAAAAGTTAAATTTAACTTTCTAATTGACGGAATATTGCAGGACATAATATTAGTTGAGCATTTTAAATTTATCCGTCTTGCCTCAGCTTTCAGAGTATGAAAATTTAACATCCGTTGCCTAAAGGTCTGGTTTCCTCGAAAATTCGGTCGCGGAAAACCGACCGTCTGTCGACCTCTGAGGACGGCGATTTCGGTCCTACATGGTTTTCTAGAAATTTGTAGTTCGTCCAGTTTTTTTCTCGTCTGTTGACTTGTGCGCTTGCATTTTGACCTAATCAGAGCATGGTCCCCAATCAATTAATTGCATTTTTATTGTTGGAAGAAGAATGAGAGGAGGGACCATATTGGTGGCTTGCTAAGCTACAAATAAGCCAGTGAATAACTTTTTTTTGTGCTGGAATTTGGAGGGCGCTTCTAATAATAATTTAGAGAGAAGATTATTATTTGACGATAAAATGACATTTGAATGGTATTTTTTTAAATTTTATTGATTGTCTAAATTGATATTGGAGATATATTTTAGAATAAACACACACCAAAATACATCTGCACACTGTCAGTTCAGCTAAACGATTCGGCTGTAATCAAACTCAACAGATTCGCTCCAGCAAACAAGCCTCATTTAAACTCTCACACTGAAAAAAATCGCCATATCGCGGCGGTGGACAGACTGTCGGTTTTCCGCGACCGAATGTTCGAGGAAACCAGACCTTAAGGATCACCACTTCCAGATCCAGATTTCCTATTCAAGTGCCTCACTACCACCCCCATCCCATTATTGAAGGGAGTGGTAGTGGGAGTGGCTGATACCAAAAAATATTTTTAGTTCTTGGCTTCTCGTATATATATTAATCTCAATTTTATGGACTCTTACTTGGTTACTTTACCTATTTACCCCCATTTATCCCCCAACCCTTCAACGGAATAAGATCAAAATATAATCTAGTTCCATGTCTCGTTAGAATACATAGGTGTACCAAGTCATCATATCATAAACCGCTCCAGAGTAATCGTACACACACAGTTTGAACAAAAAAGGTTTCAATTTCTTTTTACCGTTGCTATATTTCCACTCCACTATGAATGTGGAAGTAAAAATAAGATATGCTTTTATGTATCTATGTTCAAGTGAATTGAGCTGAAGTTTACGAGAAGTTTGGCTTGAATGAATAGCAGGATATTCTCTATTCTGTGAATTCCTTCCAAATTATGAATATATGTTGCATATTAGGGCACCATTAAGACATTAGCCCAGTCGGCTAAGACGTATTGTGTGGCAAATATGGTGTATATGGACACTATTTGGATTTTTTCTATTTTTGAACTTCCCGCTACAACCTCCGCTGCCATAAAAACCTCTTGCATGTGTATAGCGCGACTCTACATGAGGCTAATCGTCATATTTTCTTGGTGCACAGATATGAAAAAATAGAGGCCCAGGCTAGATCCATTGTGTTGGTCTTTAATAGGATTACAAGTACATAGTGCAAGAAAGTTACTAGTATTAGATATGATCGAAAAAATGCACCAGCTCTTAGTACAGGGTGATTCCGAGTAAATTCAGTTTTTAAAGAATCGTAGCAAAGTTATTTGAACTGTTCAAACAATTTTATTTTAAAATTAAGGTGCTACATACATGCGGATTTTATTTTTTAAACACGTTATCCAAATGTCGACCATCTTGCCTACAGCACTCCTCCAACTTGGTCCTTAAATTTTGAAAAACTCGTCGACACATTTCAACATTCGCACTTTTTTATTCCGGCTCTTCGGAGCTTTCCTGGATACGACCCCAATTGGACCTGGTTTCAACAGGATAGTGCCACGGTACACACAAAAGTGGCATCAATGACCAGTCTATGTGAATTGTTTCCAGACGTGCATATTTCCAGATTTGGAGATATCCCCTTCCCCCAAGATCATCGGACCTAACGCCCCCGGATTTTTTTTGTGGGGATACTTAAAAATTATTGTTTACATCAATCCCCCCGCCAATACGAACCAGTTAAAGAACAACATTCGGAAGGCCATTACCAATATTCCTGTTGAAATGTGTTGACGAGTTTTCCAAAATTTAAGAACCAGATTGGACTTACTGACACATTATTATGTAAATAAGGATGATTCTTTATTTTTTAAACGTCACTATTTCTGCATGTTAACCTCCATTAAGAAATTATTGACTTTCTGGATTTGTTTTCTTCGGTTGGCTCAGAATTCTGCTGTTATACTAAAGCTACCAGGAATATCAGGCTTATCAAGAATGAATTTGGACAAATTTCAAAACTGTGCACGCGTGTTGAGGGTGGGAGGGTTTATATTAATAATATGACTGGACGATTGTTTATTTTTCTAAAAAGGTGAGAGCTATTGTCGACGTTTATTTTGTTTATAAAAATAGCCTCACCGAGATTCCAAATCGTGTGTGCGATATATTTAATGAGTCACATTGAGGCGTATATCCTGCTGGAAAAATACTGTAATTCTTAAATACCAAAAATATTTACTGAGCATTATTTCATTTTTTTTCCCAGTGCTAAGTTTATATACGATATTTTTGGACTCCAGATTATAAAAGCGTGCTCTGACTTTGACCTGACAAACACATTAAACAGCAGTATCCAAATATTATCCACACATTCTTTGATATTTTTATTCTTAAAACCTAAACTTTTGTAAGAAATGACCAATATCATTTATGCAACAGCTAAAGGTTAACTTTCTATCAAATATGACTCCAAAATATTTATTTAGTTACATTTAGATAGGTGAACATTGAAAATGTAAGTAAATTCAATTAAATTAGGTCTTTTGTAAAAATTATGTGTATTTACATTTACTAATATTTAGATGCAACTTACTTTTGCCATACCACATGGCTGAATACAACTTGCAATCATGACAGTACAGTATAGTTCTATTTTTAAGTTTATAGCTCATATCATTCTTAATATTATGATTAACAAGGGTCCAAGAACAGACCCCTGAGGAATACCAAATATTACTATTATTTTGTCAGACTTAAAATTACGCTATCGTAGAGCAATTTTCCTGTCGGACAGGTAATCATAAAAAAAAAGATAATAAAGGTTTCTGTAAGGTCGAAAATGAACAATCTTTGTGAAAGGAATGTCTAGAGCTCTAGAAAAATTACATGACATTAATTTGACCTCTTCCACCTCTGATATGAGTTATGCAAGCCAAGTTCGAAATACTTGTTTAGCTGATTCGATCCTTCCCCATCCAGTCCTACAACTATTACGGTGCTGTTGTATGTCGTGTCCAGATGTATTGCTATATTTTAAAGTATTAATAAATTGGTGGGATCGCTCACTGAGAAATAATTTTCAATCGCAAATATCCCCAAAAAAATGGTTTGAATTCCACTATGAACTGTAAGAGCACGTTTTCTTTACTCAAATAAATCTAGACCTCCTAGTTTTAGAGGGTCATTGAGATGACCTGGAAAGCGGCTAACAAACACTTTCTTGGTTTTTTTAGTTTAAGTTCAGCTTAAACAATAATAATAGATAATTTAGTAAACTGTCTTAAAATAACAGCTCGAGGTTCTACAATTCTTTTAACTTTTACATTAAGTTAATAAAAGTATAAGGTCACTTTGTTTAGTTAACCTTATATTTACGGCAATTTTCAAATTTTAGGTCTAAGTCCTGAACATACTGTTAGTATTGCAGAAACTGCAATGGATTCCCAAATGTCAGAGAATAGTTCGGAATGCCCAGATGAACTCTACAACTTAACAAAACTTGCTGAAGTAGCGGTAGCAACAGGTCAAATTTTGGAGCAACGGCGACTTTCCTCACCCTCAAATACGGCCGATGACGAACCTCCATCTTTCACGTACACACACAAACTTTTCGACAAATCTTCAAGGACCCCAAGGCCGCACCTATTGAAGGTAACGTTATAAGTAATTAAAAGAATTATCTATATTGTATTCCACTCTGTGTCCTGAAATAAATAGTGGTAATGAAACTCAATTTGACACGACGCCATTTTGAGGGCTATTAGGACGGTCTGCCCTGAGTATGTATACAAGTTTCTGACCTTTGTTGTCACGGTGGAAAGAATGGTCGAATTTTTTTTTATATCTCGCTTCCTGCCAAAGTTATGAAAAATACAGACACTGTTTTGTGAAGCTTGAAATCTATAATTTTGATCTTTTTGCTTTTTTCTTAGTATTAATATTTTACGTTTTATAGCGCGATAAAGGTAAAAATGAATGGGTTGAAAAATATGTTTCTTCTTTTTCGCGTCTTTGGTGAGTCTAGAGGCTTCCCTGTACGACTCAGTCGAAATCGCGGGCGAAGATATCGATCCTCTTGTTTTACTAACTGGACTAACTGATCGGTAATGTCTACATTTTCGGCGCGATTTCAGATCGAAAAATGCACAATTCCAGTATTTTAGTCCGTTGTTAAGAAACTATCAGAAAACAGACCAGAAAAGATCCGTTGCCAAGCAACGATCAACAAAACCGTAAGGGAATGTTACTTTCCCGGCCTAGGCCGAAAAAGTAACATTCCCGTACGGTTTTTTATGTATATTTTAGACAGTAAATAAGTACACGCAGACAAATCAACTCATATTAAAATTGCATTTATTAGTAAGTAGTTAGATTGTAATGAAGAAATGTTATGCATTAATACAAATTCCTTAATTTATAATAATATTGATTGTGATTTCAGAAAAAATGGTATGTGTACTTCGGTGTGAAAGCACATTCCTGAACTTCGATGCTTGTTGGCCTCGGCCAACAATTTGTATCGTCGTCCGGGAATGTATGGCTTTCACGCCTAAATACACAATATACTATTCCGAAAACCTACAAGAGGGAAAAATCATGAAAAATTTTATTCACCGGCAAGCCTCAATACGATAAATCAATATTCGGCAATATATTCTTCCTCCACGCCTTCGGAGGATGTGACACTACGTCTTCTTTATTTTCTTTATTTAACAAGAGAACAGCAAAATTCATCAATATTCTTGAGAAGCGTGAAGAGCTGCATGAAACACCGAAATTGTTTCAACTTGAAAATGTAGACTCAAATGCTCTTACTACGGCAAGGCAACATTTTTTCGTCGCTTTGTACGGAGGTAATAGAGCTGAAAAATCAATAAATTTTTTACTCTTTATGCAATAGCTTAGTAAGAATATATACAATACAATACAATACAATACAATACAATACAATACAATACAATACAATACAATACAATACAATACAATACAATACAATACAATACAATACAATACAATACAATACAATACAATACAATACAATACAATACAATACAATACAATACAATACAATACAATACAATACAATACAATACAATACAATACAATACAATACAATACAATACAATACAATACAATACAATACAATACAATACAATACAATACAATACAATACAATACAATACAATACAATACAATACAATACAATACAATACAATACAATACAATACAATACAATACAATACAATACAATACAATACAATACAATACAATACAATTAAATACAATACAATACAATACAATACAATACAATACAATACAATACAATACAATACAATACAATACAATACAATACAATACAATACAATACAATACAATACAATACAATACAATACAATACAATACAATACAATACAATACAATACAATACAATACAATACAATACAATACAATACAATACAATACAATACAATACAATACAATACAATACAATACAATACAATACAATTAAATACAATACAATACAATACAATCCGTTTATTGAAAAAATGAGCACTACAACTACAAACTTTTCCAAAAGGAAGTGTATCAACACTGTTTTTGTTCAACACTTCCACTGTTACAATGAGGACCGACCGTGGATTAGAACTCCTGTGTAAATCACATAAAAAATACTCTTTGAACTTTATCATTATGGCGACGTGGAAAAGAGTTTTATTGGTATGATAAGTTCCGTGCCTACTTGACAACCTTTCCGCTCTAAACGTATAAATGTTGATATTCATATTGAAAAATTCGTCTATATTTATACATTTTTTCAAGCTGCAAAAATTGATAATACGTTACCAAATACGCGAAAAAGGAGAAAAACATTTTTCAATCCATTCATTTTTACCTCCTTCGCGCTATAAATCGTAAAATATTAATCCCACTAAAAGAACTAAAAGCATGAAAATTTTAGAGAATTTCAAGCTCTACACTCTGTCTGTACTCTTTTCATAACTTCAACAGGAAGCGAGATATTTCAAGAAAGCGAAACTTAACCATTTTATCAAGATGGTGGCGGTTCCATCGGGACAACAGAGATCAGAAATATGCATACATACTCAGGATTGAATTAATTTTAGTTGAAAAAAACTTCTACAGACTGGAGCATTGGCTAACTAAATATTTTTCGTGCATGGTGTAGAATTATATTTAAATATAATAATAATTAATTAATTAATATTACGCGAACCAATATTTACATAAAACAGTACTGTATTAACTAGAGCCACAATAGACCAGATGGTCGCGGTGGAGGGTCTGTTACTAGCCCACTCACATATCAACCTAACCTAACTGTATTAACTACTATTAAAAAACGCCTCAATTCCAGTGTACATTAAAACGTATGTGAAATGATCGCTAAAAGAATCTATTGATACCGGCGCATTCGGCAGAAAATAGAAAAATTCCATTAACGGCAAATCGTATTTAATCCATACGTTATGAATTAAGAAATACTGCCGCTGCTATTTCCAGCTACAGGTCAGTAAACTTATTGGTCCCTAGCAAATTTGCTTGCAATTAAATAAAACTACGTGAGATGGCAATGTAGAAGAACACACTACCGGGCGTTAAATTGACGCGATACCAATTTATTTATTAAGGGGAGCCAGTCACGTTCTGCCCCGTTCTTCCACTCCCAGTCGGGTTCGGGATAAGATGCATTTCGATAGACGAGTAATGGATCAAGGCTGCACTAGCTCAGATCATTAACGACGCTCTCTCAAGACACTCACTGACAATAAGGGCCTTTACATCTTTATATTATTGCGATTTTTGTATAAAAAAAATCCCAATCGAAGATTTCTCTCCGACGAGATTGGAATTTGACGTGATCTCTATGTATTCACCTACTAATAATGATTGAGTAGTACTTTTAAATACTTTTGGATATGACAAAAAGGGTCCTTCCTTCGAGAAATATATTACAACTTTAAAGCACTCTAAAAGACAAAATTGAATTAAATATAAGGGCCGATATAGGAAGTCAGCTGTAAGGATTATAATTTGAGGTACGTTGGACAAACAAATCATCCAATTATAACTTAATTAAGGAACATCTTAAATATGAGAGAATCTAGTAGGATCATGATTAGATTTGGTTTAGTGATAATCATTCGCAGGTTATGCCAATATGGTTGATGAAACGCGTGTCAAGGATAATATTCAAGTGTAGTGTTCCAAGTTTTACTATTATTTGGGAAAATTATTTCATCGTCAGTGTCACACCAAAGCCCCCTCCCCCCTTCAGGGAATTAAGATCAGAAACACAATTTCAAGAATTGAAATTGGTGTGGGTTGTTTACTGCGAAGCAAAATTAAAACTTTGCTATTAACATAAGCATATTAGTATTTCCAGAAAATGACCAGTGTTACAATTTTGTCTTTTGTTCCAAGTATTCTGTAAATCGATTCGGTTTCAACAAAATTCCCAGTGATTTATTATTCCCAAAACCTATCCTTGCAATTCTATGAAAAATATAGGGAAGTATATTTATACGTTAATTTCTAAGACATTTTATTATAACTCATTTTGCAAAACAATGCTTAAAATAGAAACGTTGAACAAAATCTTCTGATTTAAAATATATTTTATATGACATGGCATGCTAGTTTGGTGTTTTTCAAAAAAATAACACAGGACCACAAAACATTTTTGTGAAATGCGCCCGACCAAACCCAGTGTAGCATATGTTTTTGGAGACGCTGAAACCGAATCTGAAATTTATTTTGTCCTATTTTTAAATTAAGAACAATTTTCTTACGAGAATATTCGAATATAAAGAGAATTTCACAATAGTTTCTTTCACTATGTAGAAATTAAATAAATAAAGGTAGTTACTAAAAAGGTTAAAAAAAAAAAATTTTTAATATTCAAAAATTATCTCTAAAATATAAGAAATAATACTTCACTCAGTTTTACAAATATCTACCTACCTAGTGGAAAATAGCATGGAACTATACCTTATTACTTAATATAAATTTGAAATCGCTGCAAAAATATCTAATTTCAAAACTGGCTGCGGTTTTCGTCTACAGGTTTAAGGTTCCCCTTAAAAATTTAGAGTTGTTATTCCTTTGTTTATACTTTTGTTACTAATTCGTAGTCATACCCGTATTATGAAAATATAAAAATGCCTTGATAGACCCCTAGGCAAGAAGTGTGTGTCCCTGTTACCAATTGTGTTCTAATATTCACTTTAGAATTAGGTATAGCTATTCTCTGCTATAAAACATTCCTGCAATGTACCAAAAATATTCCAAAGACAACATAACTTTATTAAACTTCACTAATCAGATCCCGAACATTCAATGCCGTATCCTCAAAATGTGGATCGATTTTAGTGTATCTGTGAATAGGGAATTTCACTGGATGAACGTTAAATTTCTCTGAATTACGAAGAATATAATATACAGAGTGTTGAACGATAGTACAGCATAATACTTCGAAAAAGCGCCACTACTGGTAGAGTTTGTCTCAAGATATTTTTCACACCGGATGATTCTAACTTGCGTGGTACGTATATCAAAAGAATTTTGTGGTGTTGTTTACACCATATGAGTGTTCTGGTCAGCTCTGATTGTTCATCAAGGTGTCATTATTATTGCTTTTGACACACTTCAATTTTTTGAGTCTTAAGTCATTAGAATCAAACTAGATCATTCATGACACCCTAGATTAAAAATAAAATTTATTTAAAAATAAACACGTGGGCTTAGTCTTCAAAATAGTTACACCGTGTATAAAATTTTCTTACATATCAAAAATATATACTTCATAAGATGTCAAATTACAAAAGTTACAAAAGTTACGGTCAATATGATTGCTTGATTGAGTGCAAGCACACATGGCTCCCTCTACTCCCCTTAACCCCTAGTCGAAATATATGACATAAAAATCTACACTGTCGTGCAGAACGTGTTTTTATCCCATGATACCTTAAGCTGGGTTTTTTACAACTTCTTTTCCCTATATATTCTATTATAATACAAAAAACATCACACAAAAAGAGCGAATTTATCTGGAACAATAGCATTAAACAAACAAAGTTGATTGAAGTTTATTAGAAGATCGGCATTAAAACCTGGTTTTATCCGCGTGTTTGTGATGTAGTTAATATTATACGACTGTGGAAATGAAATATATGACCTTAAAAAATGACATGTCCAAGCATAGTTAAATAAAATACAGAATGTGTAATTTGATAATTTCACTCTCACTAGGGATCCCGGGTTCGATTTCCGGCCATTGCACTGGCGCTAGGATTTCTTCGAAAGAAGAAAGTAATTTCAGTATACCAACTTGAATATTGGTGTGTAGCTGCACCCGCGCAAGACTCCTCCAGAGCCTTCAAAGGTAAGGGGGTCGTATTAACGGTGGTGGTGTGTGTTAATTCCGGTGAAACGGAATTTTCAAAAAAAAAGTTTGATAGAATAAAATTAATATTCTTGGATGAATATTACTCCTGCCGAAAATTGTGGGTGCTGACCATAAAACGTTAACACCCGGTATTACTTCCCATAGATCTTTGTAATTATTGCACACTAATTATTATTTTGTTTTCCTTCAGACTGATGACTCCAACTCAAAAATATTCAAGATTTCCTCAAAACCCCAGTCTTTACCACTGCCGCACAGCACAACCGGCGAAGTACCGTCAATATCCCCCTCGACACTATTAGAAGCCCATGAACATGAATGCTCGGAATGTGGCAAAAGATACAGTACATCCAGTAACCTCGCTCGACATCGACAGACGCACAGAAGTCCAGCGGATAAAAAAGCCCGGAGGTGTCCTCACTGCGATAAGCTTTATGTAAGCATGCCAGCTTTCTCAATGCACGTCAGGACCCACAACCAAGGCTGCAAGTGTCAATACTGTGGAAAGTGTTTCTCAAGGCCGTGGCTACTTCAAGGTCATATAAGAACTCATACAGGTAATATTTTTTACGCATGATTTTCTTGTGGAATATCTATCACACACAAAAATGTATTTATCCACGACTATCGTATAATTATTGTATTGTGCATTTAATAGTTGACGAATAATAGTATTCATAATTCCAACCTAGCGTATTATGAACATGAACTCATAATATTGGCCAATCAGGAACTAGGAATTTTCATAACCATCGGGCGAATCTATTTAATTTAAGGGAATGCATGTTTTCCTTAGACGTTTAAAACGTCAAACAGAGTTTTACTGTGAACTAACTTTATTTATTCACTTATAAACGATTAATACAGTTAAAATAGTCGAGGATAAAGTATTAGTATTCTGCTCGCGTATAATGGCTATTACACGCTCGGATCATTTACGACAGTCGCCTTCGGCTCGTGCCGTAAACATCATCCTAGCGAGTAATAGCCATCACTATACGCTCGCTGAGTATTTTTTTGTTGGATTTTTATTGCCATATACTAAAAAGTTTACCCATTGAAAATTACCGCAATTTTGAAAATCCGTAAATTAAAAAAATATAAAATTTTTGGAAATCTCAACAAAAAATACAATCATCGGAATTTTTTAATATTTCTTTTAAGAAAATAATGTTTGTTATAGTTTTCGAGGTTGTTTATAAAGAATTTGTAAAAAAAATAACCTTTTTAAAATTAATTTGAAGATGGCAGAAGCTCCAAAAAGCGAAATAAATGAATAGTACAGTAAGTAAAGTTTTTAAGTCCTAGCCCGAAAACGATGTAATGAATTTCCAAATTTTTTTCTTCCACATGCTTCATAAAGTATGTACATAAAAATCTATATTGTCATTTTTCCTGCATTTTGGTTAGGAGTGGTTCCAGCTCCTTAGAGGTTATCGCAAAGAAATATATATAATCTGATAGAGAATCAAATTATAAGAAAGAGAGGTCTAATACACTTTTTTTTTAAATGCATATTTTTCGAGATATTGCGAACTGAAAATTGTAATTTTCACCCCCTAAAATCAGTATTTCTGGACGTTTTTTTTAAATTACTCTAAAAATGTGGGCTTAAAAGAAAAAGCAAAGGTACAAAATTAAAGCTTTTACGCAAACAAATCGAATGTTTTTTTCTCCGATGTTATGTCTTGGAAATATGGCACCGAAACGTTCAGAAAAAATATACGACATTAAAATCTAAAAATACTCAAAATCTACAACTATGAGAAAAATCGTTATCTTATAAAAATTAAAGGTATTAAAATTTTTTTTCGATTGAGACGTATTACGACCTTTTGTACTGAAAACTAAAAAAGTTACAAACAATAAAGTAGCGTATTTAAAAATGAAGGCGCCATTTTTTTTTTGTCTTATTGCTCTGATTTCTTATTAATTCAATTTTTTTTTAAAATCCTTCTATATATTGTTAAGGCATATTATTACTAACATGCTCAATTTTTTTAGAATTTTTAAAATAATTATTTTTCATTCTGTACCTATTTTCAATAATTAAAATTTTCATAATTTTTTGAAAAAAATCGGGTTTTTGAAAATTGCCCAGAAAATATTTTTTTATAAAAAATGGTAAAAGTACAAAAATGAAGCTTATACAAAAACGAATAGTTTGTTTTTTTTACTTTTTTACGACAAACTATTCCGGAGATATAAAGGTTTAAAGATGGGCGCTTGAACGCATACGCAAGAAAATCCGATAATTGTATTTTTTGTTGAGATTCTTAAAATTTTAATTTTTTTTTTTTAATTTATTAATTTTCGAAATTACGGTAATTTTCAATGGGTAAACTTTTTAGTTTATGGCATTAGAAATCCAATAAAAAAAATCATTCAAATCCATTCACTATAGCTGGGTTCTGAGGTATAAACCTAATTGCATTGAACTAATACAAATTCCTTGCTATTTTTCAGGACGATAATAAAATATAGAAACGATTAATAGAATTAATAAACTAGATAAATCATGATATTAATTATTTCGCATCCTCTCTATTTGATTGATTTATATTTTGTTCGCTTGAAGAAAAATGTTGGTTTTATAACAATGTAAATAAATACAAAATAATCTTACATAGCTTTAGTGTAAACACAATTTTATTTCTGGATAGATTTATTTGCCAGAAACCGAATGTCCTGTTTACTAATTAACAGCACATTGCCAGTTTTCACTTAATTTGTGAAAAATATCATAAAATTGCATAACATTATATCTATAAATAGTGATTAAATCTTTACATAACTTTATGAAGTTACTTATAAAAGGTGAAAAACGGTATTTATAACGTGTCTTTTGTTAAATGCGATATTAAATTTTCCATGACATATTGTACCAGCACGTTAAGGGACTGATTTCTAGCCAACAACATTTCTCAACAACAAATATTTTTTGTATACACAAATAATTAGTCTCCAACTTGTTATGCATGTCCAGGTTGCTGTATTTTATAGTCTTCTGTAAAGCATTCGGTAGGTTAGACTACAGTATTACTTCAGAAGCCTGACGAACTGGGGCGTATCTTTACCGCATTGAATTTATTTTGGTCCTATTTATCTGGAATGGATTAATATCTCAGGATATTTTTGTATCCGCTGAAGTGCTCCAAGTCCCTTGCTGTTTCTGTTGTTTATCAATGACAATGTTAGAAATTTTGAAGTACATTACTTATTATACGCTGATTACGTAAAAAGTTTCTGCTCTCTAAAAATAACACAGGTCTGCGAGGTTTTGTTGTTGGGCAGGTGGGGGTCATCTCCGAAGTAATTTTTCGCGCTGAATCCGAATTGGCCCACCCCGTCAGGATTTTGAAATATTTGAGGTTATAAGTACTTCAAAAATGGCTTTTTGTCTACTTTTGAGGCTATGTATAGGATTCAAAAATTTTTTCAGCATACTTCTGATAAGTACATCATTTAGTACCATCCTTCCTCTTTAAAATAAGCTTTCGAATGGTCATGTACGATGTTTCCTCGCAAAGTTTTAAGGTGACATGAATTTGAAACTATGATCCCCCACAACAATCTTGATTCGTTTAGAATCGTTTGGTTAAGATTGTTGGGTTGCATGGGATCATGGTTTCAAATTCATGCCACCTTAAAATGGCTACAACTTTCCAAGGAAACATCATATGTGACCAATTGAAAGCTCATTTTAAAGATGAAGGATGGTATTATTTGCGTATAAATCTTCTCAATAAAAAATGCTTTTTATCTAGAACACGAATATGTTCATGGATATCTTTTATTAACAGGGTTTTAATGTGTTGAGCTTGTCCTTTGCATTTAATTTTGTCTTCGATGAGTTTCCATATAACATTTTATGAGTAACACAGGGTGCATAGCAATTTGTCAAACTTAAATTCCCTAACTTTTCTAGGTTTTCCAGAACTCTTGGAAGTTTTTTCCAGGTCTAATAAAGAGACACTGTTTACTATTTAATGAAATGCTGGAACGTATAATTCGTAATTTTATATTACGAGCGTTAAAAATTTTCACGTTTCGCGACTTTTTATGAAAATTACTAAAATTCCTTGATTTTCTAATAAAATTTCCAAATTCCTTTATTTTCTTCTGACATTTTTAGGCAACTTCACATTCCCTTATTTTTCCAGATTTTACAGGTTATCTACGTCGCTATGAACTCTATAATTTATATATAACTTTCTCTAAATTGTGACATGCATTTTAGTGGAATCGGATAGCATTCAAATATTTCAATGCTGGCGGCGAACATGCCCTTTTAGATATCAAAGATCAAATAACGCCCCATATTCCAAAAATGTTGGAGTAATGACGTGATCAAACTGAGGGTCAAAAAACTATGCATAGGAATAGACTAATTTACTTAAGGACCATACTTTTTAGTAAAATTCAAAATTAAATATGTTTTATATACTTAAATGTATACCGAGATATCTGTTGTAGTATTTATAGCGTGTTTACGTATACATACAGAGCTGCAAAGTTTTTAGTCTAGCGTGGAATTTCAGCGTTTTAGTGTTTAGCAGTAAAAACAGGATACCAAATTATTTGTCAGTATTTGTGTTTCATGTTGTACACCGTGAAGTTTCTGCAAAAACTGGTACTGGACGGTGCGGTTATTGTCCATTTACTAGTTTCAAGAAATGTGAAAAGGTTTTGGAATATTAAAACAATATATTTAAGTCCCACATTGTCGGCTATTCCAAAATTTACAACGAATTGATTTAGTATTTGATAGGTATAGCTCTGAATCTTGAAAGCTGACACACGCCAATCAAGAAGAGTAGAAGTGTACCTATGACTTACACCTTCCACAATAATTCCACAAAAATATAACGAATTTTTACGAGTAGATGAAAACAAAAAAGACAGTTGCTTACTTTCTTGACAGAACAGCTAATAGACGAACATTTTGAAGGAAAAACAATAATCTGTACGCTTGAGGAAAGAGCAATATCATCTTCAGCAGAGTTAGATCTATCAGCTATTTCACCCACATGGCATGCAGAAGCGGACGCACGCCTTCTTCTTCATGCTAAGCATGCAGCTGATAATGGCCACAACTGCGTTAGTATTCGAAGGTAGATTCGGATGTTGTGGTCATTGCAGTATCTGCCTTTTCAAATTTTGAAAATATTCAACAACTTTGGATTGATTCTGGAACTGGGAAAAATCGTAGGTTAATAGGCATCCATGACCTATATTCTCATTTATCACAGGAGATCTGTAGCTTTTTGCCGATATTTCATTCTGCAACAGGTTGCGATACCGTGCCTTCATTTTGTGAAGTAGGCAAGAATGAAGCTTGGAAGATGTGGATGGCAGATCCTAATATTAATTCCGCTTTTAAGCAGCTGCTAATGGGAAGACACCCAGAAGATATGCGTACCGTGCAAAGATTTGTGATTCTTTTGTATGATGTAACATCTCCCTTAAACACAGTTAATGAGTGTAGGTAATTCCTTTTCATTAAAAAAAGTAAACCAATTGAGAATATACCTTCAACGCAAAATACTTTACTTCAGCATATCAAGCGAGCCACTCTTCAAGCCATTATATGGAAGCACTGCCTGGAAAAAGACTGTCAAACTCCTTCGCCTGATACTTGGGGATGGGAAAAAACTAATGACGGGTTTCACCAATGTGGTCTACTATTCCCATTGTCGCAAAAATGTGTGAAGAACTAATTGCTTTTAGCTGCAAACAAAGGTGTTCTGTGTGCAAATGCGTCAGAAACCGTCTTCAGTGTACGCAATTGTGCGTATGTGAAGGACATTGTTCTCAAAATTATTAGTTGTTTAGATGTAAAACAATTTTTTATTAAAAGGGTTACACAAACTTTTTTGTTTTTTTTTCTTGACTCAAAGGATGGAAGACTTGAGGGGGAGGGGCAACTATCTCTTTACAGATCCATCTCAACAACTGAATTTATTGACCACAAGAACAAAAATTGATACCAAATACGAATATGCAGATAAAATGTCAAATTTTTGCCACCATATTAAAAAATAATAATAAAAAACATTACAGACATCATGTTTTAGTATACAACACATATTTAAAAGTGGGTTTTATTACAAAATATGGCGTTTAAGTGGATCAGTCTATGCCTAAAACCAGTTTCTCAGCCCTCATTTCATGACGTCATTACCGCTGGTGGGGAGTTCGAAATTTTTGGGGTCTGGAGCGTTTTTTTCATCTTTGGTATATATAGTATCTATATTCAAAAAGGCACGTTCGCCGCCAGCACTGAAATATTTTTATGATTCTTAATGCTATCCGACCGCACTATTTAATTGACGTATATAAGTACAAACTGAATACTAACAACAATAAATGATTTAATTTGATTTGTTTCCTTGCAGCTCTTATAGCTGCCGAACTATTAGATATATGGATAAAACCGCATTTAATATTTATTTGATGCATGTAAAAATAACTACATCCATATACATTATACGTTATCGGTTAAACTAAATAAGCACTCACTTTGAACATACAAATCGCAATAAATTAATGCTCTAATTTTCCATTGTTTCAGGTGAAAAACCGTTTAAATGTACGATCTGCAACAAGGCTTTCGCCGACAAGTCAAATCTTCGAGCGCACATTCAGACTCATTCCAACACGAAACCTCACATCTGTGGACGTTGTGGGAAGGCTTTTGCGCTGAAATCTTACCTTTACAAGCACGAGGAGTCATCTTGCATGAGGATGAACGGCCGTCATAACTCACGTGAAGCGACACCTGATAAGAATGTTGCATCGCCTACTCCAGTTATTGTATCCGTGGGATCTCGACTAGGCGATTCTGTAATTAAAGGACCAGAAAGCGCCATTAGATCCCCCATGCTGTACAGATCCACCGTGATATCGCCCAATCCAGAAAGAATATTGTATTCCACGATCAAACACCCTTCAGTTATATTAAATGCAGCTGCTAGATTTGGTAATAATATATTGTTACAAGATCAACCGGTAGATTTCTCTTCACAATCTGGGAGGGATAGATCGTCTTACGGTCAAAACTCTGAAAGAGGTTATACATTAGGTTTGGCCATAGCAGTTTAATTCATTTGTTTATTTTTGTTTGGCATTTTATCATTAAATTCCTACATGGGACCATGACAATTCCAAAAAATATATCCTCCGATAATACATACCAAAAACTAACCAAAATTAAGATTACATTTTTAGGTCAATCAAGAGATGCTTCAATTGTCGAACTAATTAGAGAATGGGTGAAATCAGTGAGAATTAAGAAATAATGTGGTTCCAAATGAGAAAAAATGTGACGTTTATATTTGTTGTGTGAAATAATTAACTGGGTAATAATGGTGACCACTTTCACCATTACTAAATCAGAGGATTTTAGACGTTTTCCAGTTAAATATCTGTAAAATTGTGAAACTTACGACAGTAGCCATTTGTGCATTAAGAGCGCAAAGTGCCTTATTGTCGCTCGAGAGAAATACGCGACGCAAAGCGAAGCGCGTCAAATAGTCGAGAGCGACAATGACATTTTGTACTCGAATTACACACATGATTTTATTCGCAATCAATTAAAAATATCAAAATAAAAGAAATAATTAATTTAAATTTTTGATTGCAACTATGATTCGTCAAAAAAATGTACGAGTGTGCCACGCATGGGACCAAAGTAAACAAACGAACAAAAGAGACAAGTTTTGCTGCTATTTGAATTTATATTGTGATTTCGTGAATTGTCACTCTTACATCAACTCTCATTATATTCACTATATTAACAAATCAAGTTTTGGGGCATTATTATTTCATAAATATACATTGTCAGTTATGTGACCAAACTTGTATAAGGACAGATGCGCGCGTTAAAGTACTTTAACGCTTATTGTCAAGGGAGACGAGCGTTAAGTGTGATCAAGGAAGCCTTCTTTATGTCGGTTGTAGATGTAATAGCGATTTTGTAGAGCATTTGCTAATCCATACAGTTATTACAATAGTCAAGAATTTTGACGCCACGCGTCATCCAAGCTACAATTCAAAATTGCCATTTATTTCATTTTTTCGCATTTTGCTGCTAATTGTGAATTGAGATTTCAGTATGCCTATATAAATATATTGAATCGAGAAAATGTGTACGTTACACACATATATACTTGGGGCGAGCGTAGAGGCGACTTCAATGTGAATATCAGTCGATATTCCGTTGAAGCAACGTCGAGCGCGGTTAGTACTTGGATGGGTACCCATCTTGGGAAATACAGTGTTCTCGTCCCACCTTCTAGCGGCTTGTATATCAGTGTATACGCGGAAGCAACGTAATTTCAGACGAGGATTACGTAGTGGATATACCATTCTTCGGAGGAGATGTAAAGCAGGTGGTCCCTTGTCTATTAAATATTAGGCAAGTAAAAGATCCCTACTCTTCTTAAGGGAAGAGGTTCGGCAAAATTTCCAGGTTGGGGGTAGGTCGTCTCCTGGCGTCGGTGATAGGCCCTGATATCGGAAATAGGCCGACGTTAAATAGTTAAAAAAAAATACTAATACTTTAAGAGTAAGCAATATGCAAGAGGATCGTTCCTAAATTAGGCGCATATCGACACTAGCGACTATTGTTGTAGTTATATTTACCTCGTAGCCTGTACTTTCTTTACAATGCGGTATAGTACAGAAAACGAAGACCGAAAAATCCCTCAATTCGGAAATAAATAGTGCTCAATGGATTATTATTTTAAGTTGTAGGATTGACCCTTAGGAGTAACATACCAAAAGTCCCCAGCCGTGGGCCTTGTGCGTTAGGCGGGAGAGGGGTGGAAAGGGTCGATTTGTAGGTTTTTCATTATTATCTCGAAAACTAAGCATCCTAGATAAAAGGTCATTCTATTCAAAATGAAAGTAAATTAAATTGTCTACAAAAAAGATCCTATTCATTTTTTCGCTAGGAGCAGTAGTTAAGGGCGTACGTGAGTTTGAAAATGCGAATAGCTGGAAAAACTGTGTATTGTGGGAGGTAATGCTTAACAAGTAGAAAATTTTATAATATTGCAAGTATTTACAAGGCCATATTAAGTAATTGGTCGAGTTCATCGACAAGATCATCATCATCGTCGTCGCCGTTGATGCTGACGATTGGAGGGCCGTTGGTACACGAAGCGCGGCAACTGCTGCACACAAGCGAGCAGGGTATGCCTGCTTTGCGGCACCTGCAACGGCCCCCGCAACCAGTTGTGCACCCGCAAAATATGTTATTTAGGACGGATTCTGGCGCAACTGAGTTCCGTGCTTGTGACGGGGGTAAGGAAGCCATCCGACCCCCTCATCCATCCCCAAGCATTTGGCTCCTGCTGCTGATCTCCATATAGCCATTACTGAATCTGCAAACAATAATTCGTCCTTTGTAGTTTAAAAAAATGTGACACAATCTTGCCTAAGCACAATACAAAACATAAGTTAATGTAAACAAGCATATATTGATACAAACCTGCAAATGAACTCCAAGGGAGTGTTGGCGAGCAGCCCCTCTGGTGGGTGAAAGTGCCGCAAAATCAGGCTTTGGCTTTGTCCAGACTTTAACAAAGGCTTGGTGTCGTACCCGGTTCAGGTCTGCTCCTTGTTGGGCCAGGTACGATGAAAAAAGAAAGCTGATCTCCTGCATCAGCTACCATGTCCTGTGTTGCTGAGGGATCACAGAAGACTTTGTAGATGTTTGTAACCTGCTCCTCGGTCTTCCCTTGCTCTTCTGTTGCTCCATTCGTTCAGCCGTTGTGATACTACCTCCGCCATTCACAACAAGAGCAAGGGAGGTGTGGTGAAAGCATTTTTGAAGGCCGAGAAGAAGGTCACAGAAAGCTGCAAAGTCTTCTGTGATGCCTCAGCAACACAGGACATGGTAGCTGATGCAGGAGAGCAGCTTTTTTTGGCATTGTACCAGGCCCCACAAGGAGCAGACCTGAACCGGGTACGACACCAGGCCTTTGTTAAAGCCTCGATAAAGCCAAAGCCTGATTTTGCAGCACTTCCACCCACCAGAGGGGCTGCTCGCCAACACTCCCTTAGAGTTAATTTGCGGGTTTATATCAATATATGCTTGTTTAAATTAACTTGTTTTGTATTTGCTTAGACAAGATTGTGTCACATTTTTTTAAACTACAAAGGACGAATTATTGTTTACATATTCAGCAATGGCTATATGGAGATCAGCAGCAGGAGCCAACTGCTTGGGGATGGATGAGGGGGTCGGATGGCTTCCTTACCCCCGTCACAAGCATGTACTCAGTTGCGCCAGAATCCGTCCTAAATAACATATTTTGCGGATGCACAACTGGTTGCGGGGGCCGTTGCGGGTGCTGCAAAGCAGGCATACCCTGCTCGCTTGTGTGCAGCAGTTGCCGCGCTTCGTGTACCAACGGCCCTCCAATCGTCAGCATCAACGGCGATGACGATGATGATGATCTTGTCGATGAACTCGACCAATTACTTAATATGGCCTTGTAAATACTTGTAATATTATAAAATTTTCTACTTGTTAAGCATTACCTCCCACAATACACAGTTTTTCCAGCTATTCGAATTTTAAAACTCATGAACGCCCTTAACTACTGCTCCTAGCGAAAAAATGAATAAGATCTTTTTTGTAGACAATTTAATTGACTTTCATTTTGAATAGAATGACCTTTTCGCTAGGATGCTTAGTTTTCGAGATAATAATGAAAAACCTACAAACCGACCCTTTCCACCCCCCTCCCGCCTAACGCACAAGGCCCACGGCTGGAGACTTTTGGTATGTTACTCCTAAGGGTCAACCCTACAACTTAAAATAATAATCCGTTGAGCACTATTTATTTCCGAATTAATGTCTTCGTTTCCTGGCCTAGTATATGTCCGAAAGGTTTTGATTTTTCGGACATGCATTTTGATACTTCTTTTCTGCTGTTAAAGTAACGGCGATTGATGATTGTTTATGACAAATCATTGTGATAATATATGTGTGTTTCTAAAATAGTCTACAAAGTATAATATTCATTAAAATAAGTTAGAGTTCTTATAAATCTCTGGCATAAAACGTACCTCTAGGGACTAACAGGTCCTTAAATTCGGGATTAAGATATTTGTCTTTTTCTATTATTTGAATAATGGTAAAAGATAAATGAACAAAATTTTGAGAATTCACGTTATTCATGGTGAATAAGTAGCGCTAGTTCATTTTTGGTTATTAAAATCATGAGCGTCCTTTTTAGGGGTCGGGGGCAAAGGTGTTTAACCATATAAAATTTTTTGTTTAACATTCCCTAACTTTTTAATATAACTTATGTTTCATGATAATACCTAAAAACCAATAATAAATTCTAAAATTGAATCGTCGAAAATCATAGAAAAAATGTTTTTGGCATTTCCTATTATTATTATTTTATTAACAAATACACATTTCTACGCAAAACATGCCATGTTCCGGCTTCAAATTGGCGTAGACCACAACATTAAATAATTTATTTCTTTGTGTACTCCTAATGCATGGTAATAATTTTAATTTTTGAATAAAATTTTTAAGAAAAAAATAAGGAAATGTCAAAAAGTAGACAATTTTAAAGTCGTTTGTTAATAATACCACACAAAAGTGCATTAAAGAAACTGCATGTCATAAAAGAATAAATTGTTTTACGTGTTAATGCACTTAAACAATCGATTATTTATTCAATTTGCGACTTTGTCATTTTTTTTAGACGTTATAAATATATATTTCACTAGAAGCATATTTTCGTTAAAATATATGCATTACTATTTTATTTATTTGTTTATTTAAGAATCAGAATACAGACTTCAATAACAGAATTACACAGACTAAAATGTAGTGTACAACTATGGATTTTGTTATGAATTGTTTAAAAATGGTGAATCTCACTTGTTTTCACTCTCTGCAAGTTAACAAATTGACTAAAATAATACGGATAGATATACTTTTGCAGTTTTGCAGTTTCATAACAAGCATTGTATGATCCACCAAAAAATTGTTATTGTAAGAAACTCCTTTTCTAGGTAATTTTGAGCTCTTTGTAAAAGTTGATAATCGGAGTATTATCAAACTGGCCAACAACCCCCAATTTCGCAAGAGAACTAATCACATAGATGTTAAATATCATTAGATTCGCCATGTTACTGAAAATGGAAAAGTGATCATATAGTCTAAGCTAGAGCTCGCCGATTTATTGACCGAGCAATTACCGAAGGAGAAAATTTTATTGCTTCCGTTTAAGTGTGTAGTGTTTTAACATAAAGCATACATTTTCTCGATTTAACATTTCTAGAAATCATGTTGATATCTGAATTTCCAATTAGCATTAAAGCGTGAACAAATGCAAATAAAGACCACTTTCAACTAGAATTTGGGGACGTGTAGCTTCAAACCTATAGATTTCATCGTAATGACTATGGGGAAGACTTTTAAAGGAAATTTTGTGCTCTACAAAATGTCCTTTATAGCTTTATATGTCATATGTTGCATACTTTTCTAGATTTTAAATTGGATAACGTCGAATACCAGAGTTCTGTAGTACCACTATTATCATTTACTTATTTCGCATAGCAGATATAAGTGCCGCCTTTTTTTCTGTCATTTAAGGCCACATGTCCCATCGATTTTCACTGATTTAATCCATTTTTTAACTACTTTATCAGTTTGTGTGTTCTGATGCACATATTGATTGGCTTATTTTAGTTATTTAAAAATTAAGAAAACGAATGTTATTCATTCTCTGAGTCAAATTTAAGTATTATGTATTATTATAAAATTGCGTGTCTTTTAGTGTGCCTTAGATTATAAAACCTACTCTGTGAATTCTTGTGTGCCATTAGAATATAAAAACGTGTACATATATTTGAAAGCTGTTTCGTATGGTGCTTTTCGTTGTGCCCAAAGCGGCAGCTGTACTTAAGGAGAAATATCTTTAAAAAGATTTGTATATATTTTTTTGTGCTTCGTGGTTATCTCATTAAATGTAGGTCTCGACGTTGACGTAGAAATACAATTTTTATAATAATAATAAAAATTCACATGTACCAAATATTCTCGTTAATATATTTTTATAAGCTGTATACATATAAATAACCACTGGAAGGTAAATAAAAATTCTACGTTGCGTCGACTAGAAATAAATAAATAATTGATACTTAGTATTAAAATGGCTATGGTATTGTAAGGCTGGATATGGAATTAACGGAGAAACTATCAATACATTTTTATGCCCATAAGTATATAGACATAAAAGTAATACGTGTCTATGTAAAAAAAATCTCATCAAAGTTAAACATAACACATAGCATCTACATTAAACAATCCTCAAATGCAAAAAGCAAAGCCTAGGTGACAAGGAGTTATCCTCTAAGAAAATGTGACACACAACCATTTACTAACGCAATCTGCTATAGCTCTCCATGATAGGCTGCCTATGATGAATGCCTAAAATAATGTTTTTTAATAATTTTGTAAGCAGAAATAAAAACATCTTTATTTTTAAATAATAGACCAAATTGATGCAAGATAATTTTTCAAACCTGATTTGCAATTTCATTTATGTTTATTATATCCTAGATATGTTTACAATTCCCTTTACTTATACTTCTTTCTGAACAAGAGTTTTCGAATTTGCCTGTACGATATTTCTTTCCTCTCTTCACTTAATTAGACTAACTGTACTCTGTGATGACTAGTTGTAAGATATAGTACCATAGTTCTTAGGTGCTAGTTTTCCTTGGTTCTATGAAACTTCTCGCTGGAGTTTTTCCTTTAAGTTGTGCTTGATAATAATCAGCAATCATGTCCGTCATGTCAGAACATGCCTGTCAGATTTTGCTTCCTGCTTTCATAAGAAAATTATAAGTATCAAACCATGTTTATTCATATTAATATCTTCTGAACTATTTATCATTTTTAGTCGGTGACTATTCATATTGTGTGTGGAAATAAATAGACGATTGATAAGATTCATTCTTCAGCGTCAACACTATAGTTTTACATTTGTTACGGCAGCGTAAAAAAATTTAAATATGTTGATCTAATATGATACTTTTACTTTGTTTTTATCACTAGCTTATTGTAACTAAACGGTATTACAATTTCGACATTCAATATGTATTTTCAAATGTTTCACAACAGAATTTATATTGAACATATAAAAGAGTGTTACAGTATTTAAAGTTAGGTATCTGACTACCTGAGCAGAATTATCTAATCTAATTTAAAGAAATATACCTACAAATATTATCATAAGAAGGATTAATAAAATTTTTTGACAAAGGGATTAGGAAAATTTTATATTTCTTCTTGAAGTTTGGACTGGTTATTCTCCCATGCTTATATTTTTCTCATATCTAGTTGAAGATAAGAACTACAATTGTTAAAAGGTCCCAAAGTCTGAAATTAGTGATTAAGTTAGTGATCCGAAAGTCGTCAAATAGGTATTACGCATTATAGTATAGTTTTACACATTTTAATTATTAGTTAGCTCAGTATGTAAGAGGACTAGCTTAGAATACAGATGTTTTTGGTTCAAATCCACATTAAGGCATTTTTTTTATTGCGTTAGTAATATTAAAAAATTTAAAAGCTGTGTACATGTACTTAAGTCTAGTTTTTCAAATTAGCTCAATATTATCGATTAGCACAATAATAGCTTTATTATTTTTATAAAAAAAAAAAAAACAAAAATTTATTGCATATTTTATAAACAAAAGCTAAACAAATTATTTTACATTAAATTAAAGTGAACAATCAATATTTACACAAAAAACGACCAAAAAATAAGGTGCGGAAATTGGAAAATTTAAAAAGAAATTAAAAATGCATTGATCTCATTTTTTCTGATTAAATTTCAACTAACCATTTTTTACTACACTTAAATTAAATAAAAGAATAAAAATATAAGATGCAAGGCGCTTAATTTTAAAAAACTTCCCAATACAATGAAAATTGAGGGAGATATTGCATTAGTTATCTTAGATGCAAAATGCAAGTAGTGGGGGAGGGACATTTTTTGTGTCAACCGTGCGTTATGTTCTCAAAGACGCTTTATTAAATATAATTTTAATGGATTATGCTCAATGAGCAGTGATCAAAATATAAGCATTGGAGAACAATCAGTCCGAATTATAAGAAGAGATATCAATTTGTTTATTTTTAAGCAACTAAAACGCAAAAAATCTCGGCTCCAACTACAAGTATATCAATAAACTTTTTAAACGTTAGTTTCTTCATCTACTTTCATAAGTCTATTACCGTTTTTGTTTCAAAAATTCACGGTTATTTAATTCGAAAAACAAATTCCAAAAAAATAATGGAAACGAAGAAAAATTTTTTTTACTTAATACCATTATAAAATACATGTAAAAAACATATAGTATAATCTGTAAAAACCTATATTTTGAAAAAAAATGTCCTATTAGTCGATGCATTGAAACAATAAGTGAATGAAATTTCGATTATTTAAGCCGTTTAAATAAATATTTAGTCCTAAAAATTTTCAGGATGGTATAGTTCAATAAAGGGCACAGTTTTGTTCAGTTGTATGTATTATTACATTGTATCTTTAAATTATCCAAAAAGGAAAACTTTTAACGAATTTTATATTTTTGCAAGTTAACAAATATTCCAGAAAGTTTATTTTTAGGTCTAGCTTTATTCGAAATGTTATTGCAGACAGTTTGTTATTTTTATTTTTGCGATGTGATTATTAGGACTGATGATAGATAATAAGGAAGATAGTAGAAAATTTTAATTGCTTTATTTTTAAATGAAGCAAGACAGATTTAATGCATAGTTTCTCAATACACTATCCGTCACACCTAAAATAAACTAAAACCATAAGTTCGCTGCAGCAAAAAACTGTTCAAAATTTGTTTTGACTTCACTAAGACGTTACTGCCTTTTTCCAAACAACTCTATATTCATATCGCTTTCCGTTTTCTATATTCAAAATACCATGATTTACCGCATTATAAATACATATTTAAAAATTTGAGGATGGTGGATAGTTTACCTATACATAATAGTAAAGTCCGATATATTTTCAATACAATGTCCTGGTTGAATTTGGCAGTTCTTATGTCAAATAAATTTTGGAAGAAATGTTCCAGATTTTGCCACTTGTTGGAACAAGTCAATAATAATTTGACAAGTAAAGACCCGTCTGTTTATATTATTGTCTGTTCACCAAGCTCTGGAGACCACTTCAAGACAAACCAATATATGTGCGTTATCACGTGACCATGCCGTAACGCCTCCTCCTCGGTTGCATTTGACAACAGTGACAACACATATATGTGGAGCATTTTTTCAAATGGGAATAACTCCATTTCTTGAGCTATTAACTTAGATCCAAAAAAAGAGAAAATTCCGAGATAGTTATGACCGAAGGACATTTTTGACTAGCTAGTAACTAGCTAGTTAGTGAAAATACAAAGTTATGAGTTTTAAAGAATTCTACGGCATAACCAAGCTACTTATAGGTTTTCATAACTATACTCGTTTCTTTCTAAATGTGACTTATTCCCATTTGAAGAAATGCTCCACATATATTTGTTTTGATGTAGTCTCAGAGCATGGTGAGCAGACAATAGGTAGTTGTTTGTGATATTTTTTAAACTTCGTTAATTCCATTGCGCATCCACCCTTATGGTAGTTGCAAACCGTACTATTAGCCGATAAACCAGGGTTTATTATTTTAATTTTACAGAACGTTTTGGTATTAAAGTATTATAAACCAATTCGCTGTATGCGAATTGTATTTATGTTTTATGAACAATAGACGAGAGTGTAGCTAGTCGTTTGAGCGCTTTTCACATAAACTTGTCAGTTTTAGTGAGGGGCGCGTTAAGTCACTTTAATTTAAGTTATTTATTTTGTTCCTACTAACAAATCTAACGGAAGAAACTAACAACAGATAGTAGGGAATCTAGCGCTCGCTAGGGTGCATTTTAAAGGTAGGGGGTGGACTAAAAAGTATACAAAAACGAATTCTTACGTGAAATTTTTTGCCACATTCGAATTTCGAATTCGCCAATTAATTTGAATTGCGAAATGGGAGAAAAAAGCAAATCTGGGAAAATATGAAAATAAATATTTTTTATTTCTCCCTCAATATTTCGTGTGCTATTAGAGACATTGTTCTCAAATTTTATGACTATATTCCTCTAGTATTCTTCTTATTTACCGTGTGAAGCAAAATTACATTATCATGTAATTTTCTTTTTTAAAAGTGTAAACTAGTGGGGTACATGTACAAAAATACGAAAAGGCATTATAAACGAGATAAACTTTTCTATTATTAAAGATGCAGGTATAACGACTAAAAGTGAAGTTTGTAGGTCAAGAAAGTTTTTGGGATAGATATTTCTTTTTGTTGCTGTTTAGTTTAACCGCAAAATAATTGCCAAAATACTCCGCACCTGCAACACGGAGTTCCGCTTGATATCAGATTACATTAAAGACAGAATAATAATTTCTTCGCAAAGAATTAATTTACTGAAAAAGCACACAAAAGAAGTCTTAAGATTCTTATGATAATTTTTTTTTGTCGAACATTGGCTTCAGCACGTCAAAATTCCTTACGTTGTAAAAGTTCTGTAAAATAGAATAAGTAAATATGTTATAAGAAAATACTAGTAATTATTATAATTTTTTTTATAATAATTACTAGTATTTTCTGGTAATATATTTACTTATTCTAAATTTAAATATTTTATTTAGATCAGATAAATTTTTATATAAAATATAGTTTCAGAACGAATACACAATATTTTTGCAAGTAACTTGGCGGGAGCGAAATTTGCTAAAAATGTTGACATTTTGCTGTCTTGCTAAATTATTTTAATATGAGATAATTGAAACTGTTATAATAATTTCACCGGTACACAAAAAAAATGTGAACCTGAAAGAAAACCTGTCAAAATGTATGTATTTTTATGTGCTGAACCTGCCATCCCTACGGGCTTCGGTTTGCACTGTGTTCTCGACCTGTAAAATACACTTACAAGCCTTGGTACATAAATAACTATTTTTGCCGCTCACAGCGTCAGAAAAAGTACTTTTACCTCCGTTGTTAATGGGAACGGACGGACAGCCGTCTAAAAAGTCAAACTTTAGTGTCATGAAATGAGTTAAGAAATGTCATGTTTTTCTGGCATTTCTTTAATTTCGCAATTCCGAATGAATAGGTGAACTCGAAATGCGAATCCGGCATGAAATTTTGCGTAAGAATCTGGTTTTCGTCTTTGAACACCCTTCAGTCGACTCCTCCTCCCCCGTGTTGATTTCGAGACCGTAGATCCCAACTAAGATTAGCAGGTCCTAGATTTTAGTTTTTATTTCGTATCGGCTAATGATATATTTTCCTAGTCATTAATTTTAGATGTATTAAAGTAATGGAGATAGATGTTTTTCTTTTTAATTATTCTTTTTTTTAGACTAAGGAGTAATTATATGGCCGAATGGTGCAATATTATTATAATTTGGTTATGTGCAAATATTAGAATTAAGGCATGTAAATGTGAAGTTAATATTCTAATTTATAGTATTCATTCCCTTGGATTTTGTCAGTTTGCAGTTTCATTCCTACAATTATTGTTATTTTGTGAAACTGTATTTTGTAGATTTATGTACTTTTATACATTACACATTTCATAAAAAATTATTTTTGTTTTTTTTTATAGTAAACCCGAGTAATATTTTTCCGACGTCCGACTATTATTTTCCATGCTTACCGAAAAAGTCACTCTTCGTGATTCCACGGGATATTCACGTTTCAGGGTACCTATTATTTAGAGCAATGACACGTAGTGGGTTCATCGATTGTGGTTATGTCTGAAATTTGGTATTTGGTTTACTGACTTCGAAACTCTTTTTCCTTTACGAAAAGCCTGGTAAATGGATCCGAGCGGAGATACGGAGAGGGGGTAAAAGTCGAAAAAAAAAAATGTTTGCAGTTACGAACGAAATCGAGGTATTATGAAAGTACATCAACTTCACATTCCCCACCAAAATTTCAGACGAAAACTACGGGAGGTTTTTTGGCGGGAATTTTAAAAAAATTAAATTAATTTGTTTTTCAAATGCTGGTAAAATTGATGATAACGTCTGAATAGCTCATTACTGAGTGGCGACTCTAAAAAATAACTAATTAAGAAACGGTAGAAGAAATTAATATTTGGAATGTAGTTGTCACTATTATTGCCAGGAAGAAAACCTGATATACTTTTAGTTCAAAAAAATATACAGGGTAGTCATCTTACAGAAAAAGTGCTAAATCGAGAGGGAATTATGCATAAATACTTTTACAAATTTTTTGCACTAGTTGCAAAGTCAACAATAGCGTAAAATGAGGTTGCACGATGACTTTAACACATACGTCGCCCTAAATCGACGAGACGACGTTGTTGCAACGTCGAAAAATTGTTAGGTTAATTTTAGTTATCGATTAACGCTTGTGAGACGTTGGTTGACTGCTAGTCATATTGGCTATGGTAAAATATTAACTCTGGGTTTCATACTTGGCTTATACGCAGTACCCTTAAGCTCCGATTAAATATCTGCTGTATATCCTGCCCTGAAACAAGGTATGATTAAACACAGGTTCCTCTGACAGAAATATCCACGCCAGAGACCTCTTGGACGCCAGGATAGGTCACCACTCGTTACCCATAGTGTACCCAATGGAAATATTCACGCCAGACACACTGAAGATGCGAGAAGCAGTTGCCTACTGTCGGAGAGGAAAATTAATGCTGAAAACAGTAAAAAATAAATATTAGTACAAGTCCTTCGTATCAGCCAAATCGTTACCTATTACTCTTTATTATTCACTTCTCTCCGGGCGGTTGGCGGTCGGTACGGACTGACTTGGATGAAAATAGAACAAATTATCAGTAGTAGAGTGGGAGAACTCAAATTCTTTTTCACATCTGGACTGGACATATTTTCGGATACGGATCCTTGCTCGACTTGGGGAATCTTCTATCAAACTTACTTGGTTACCGCTGGGCACGTCATGCTGGATGTGGCGGTCGGTCGGAATTGACTCTTCGTTTGAGTTTCAACTGCCAGCTCTCCTAGCTTGAACGGAGGTCGAGTGAGAGAAATGACCAAGTACAACGTCCAAATACTAAGTGACGTCGGCTGGATTTGTAATATTTCAAGAAACGTATTTGTGGACTTGACTATTTTCCAAGGTTGGTAGAGTCTGAGGTGGCCTAATAACTCACAAAAAATGCCATTAGCCAATGAGCAGCTGGTGTGAAATCACACCAGATGCAGTGCCTTACTCAAAATATTGTAAGAACTTGTGTACCGTTAATTAAGCAAAGAACTCGTAATTGAAACGGGCTCACAATTACTCGCTTTTGAGGTCGGGGATAATTATGCCACATTTTGAGTCACTGTTCTGCATGGTAGTAATCAGGATAAGTTGTAGAATGTAACACTACAGATCCTAGTACACTTCAGACCACATTTCGGGCCAGTACGGACAGTTCTTCTAGAGTGAGATAATTGCGCCGCTACGTCATGTTCGAAGAAAAAGTACAGTCTGACGTTTCATCTCCGCACTCATCGTTTCGCCCAAAAGCTGTATATTAAAGAACATCATACTCTACAAATCTTGACTATTTTCATCTTACTTTGGCGGTTGACGTCACGGTTAAGAAGTCACTGCGGCACAACTACTCACGCGGCCGATCTGGGCTGGACTAGAGTGTGATCAGTGTGCCAGCATCGAGCGCGCAGCCAGGGGGGAGCCAGCCCCCCCACCCCCCCTCCCCAAGTCGTCTTCCATGAACCAAAAAATAAAGAAGCATAATCTCTATCAGTACAAAGCAGTATCCAAATTATCCCTTGATATAAATATTTTGTAATTAATGCCAATATTATCGATAGTAAAGGAATTTATACACATTTTTTTTGTCTTATTTATTTTAATGTCCTGGCGGAGTTTAGGCGATGGCTATTCTACCACCCAACCAAGACAGACACACACATAGACAACATCACAACACCCATTCTCTGAGACATTGCCATCTGCCGCAGCTGGGAATCGAACTCAGGAGAGAAGAGCGACTAGACCGTGTTGTCTCTCACACAACCACAGTCTAGCCCACTGCTACCGTCTCGGCAACACGAGAAAAACGCCACTACACATCCATACCATCCATACCCAAACCAGGATTTGAACCCGGGACCCCGTGGTCGCAAGCCTAACACCTTAAGCACTGCGCCACCGAGCCGGTTAATAAAAATATATTAAATGAATTCATGAAATTGGTATTTATTTGTTATTTGACCCCCCCCCGCCCCAGATGAATGCTCTGGCTGCGCCACTGGCCAGCATTGCATTATTTTTCGGGGCACGGTAGCTCAATTGGTTAAGGCGTATTGAGTGGCGAATACGCTGATCGACTCGCTACCGCGCTCTGGGTTCGACCCCCAGCCCCGGTATTGACAACTCCGGTGGGTGTGGATGTATGTCCGCGTTTTTCCGAATGTGTAACCCCCTTCCGGACAGCTTTGGCTTTGGATTTGGGGGTTGTCTACTATCTGTGGTGTGTTTATGTTTATGTTATGTTAAATCTTAGTATAAATTGGGGCTAGACTGAAGAAAACTTAAAAAATCCAACACAACTAGACGTACAAAACTGCATAGATCAAGTCTGAAAGAGAACCAAAATTTTTTGATGAGCGAGTAAAAAACTACGGCAAAATTTTTTTGATGAGCGGAGGGAAATCACTGCAACGATCGCTAAAACAGGCTAGATTTCGCAGCGTGGTGCTAACGTGCTAAAATTTGCAAGAAAGGGCTAGAAAATGCACGAACGGGCTGACGCTCTCAACACTGTGATTATCGTGTGAGTGGTCGCCCACGCCGTTCACTACCTGATGGTGTGCTAATCTTGACTGCCTCTTGTTTCAGTGTTTATTAAGTGGAAATTATACAAAATATCAATCATCAAAACCTGCAGGTGTTACAAATAATATACTAAAGAATATAAACATAACAAATCATTGGGGTGCAATTTCTAAAATTTAGATTAAATCTTGCCGATTCCTAACAAGATACGGAAAAGCGATCAGCATTGTCTGTCTTCCACCAACTAATTTTTAAAAGTCCGAATTAAACTCTAATTAAATTTTTTTTAATGAGATTTTATTAATGTGCACAACCATCCGCAGCAGAAAATCATTAAATTTCTCTGGTGCTATTGGTGGTCGACCCAATGCAAGAAGATCAGCAGGGCCTGGCATCTGCTAAGTTATGGGCTATACATCGACCCACAAGGCTATCGTCATTCCTACTAGTTGAGGCCTAGCTGCTCGGCTTACTAGCTTACAATCACAAACAGTAACGATATAGAAGACCGATATAAGAATCCGAAATAATTTAAATGAAAATAAAGTTTAAAATTATCTCTTAATTTTATATTGAATCATGTGGTTTGTTGTTAAAGACTACTACAATATTTAATTTTACGAGTGATAATAAAATAAGTATGATAATAGGTATCAATAACACCTTTTTTACATTTTTTATTGCTCATATAAACATCGAAGTGTCAATAATGCAATAAATATAACGATAATTGTTTATCTAAAATAATGACCTCTCATAATTTACATGAGTGCTGGCGCTAAAAGACATTAACCTTATCGCGTATCTCTTAATTTAAATATACATCATTAAATTTGACACAAATCCACCCGTATAAAAAATAGAGATGGAAAATACTTGCTGATATGTTAACTTACTCCATGATAAAAATACGCAAATAACGAATTGTTACCTAATTTATTCAAGTAGTACAGTGTGCGCCTTACAATTTTGATATTTGATAATCTCATTTTCAGATTTTGTTCCATTAACCAACGATTACAGAGAGTGAGAGTAATGTAGTGGATTGCATACTATAAGTTCCCGTAAACTCTAAACCTTAGCAAAACCGACCTCGGTCTTGTGCCAACTAAACGTAGCATCTGACCTAGAGTAGGCGGCTGACACTAAAAATGCAGAAAGCAAGGGGAAGCTACTGTACTATTTCTTTTCCACGGGAATATATGGATATGTACGCTAGCGCTGTCTCGGACAGGCTTCACGCTCCGGTTGGCAACCGACGCTGTCCCTTTTCAAAGGTGGCAAAGTGGTCCACTAGACTCCTTGGGGAAATTGGCTACTAGTGTGGACATAATCAAAGCTTGACCTGTAACCTGGAATGTAAGAGAGCTCTTACAGCACGGAAAATTTTATCTGCTCGAGAAATAACTTGTAGACTAAAAAAGTAGTAGGTCTTTCAGTGATGCATTGTAGGGACTTCGCATATTTTAAATCATCGGCGGAAAGTATGGCATGCTTCACTGGAAACAATAACATAAATCGCAATGGAGAGGGATTCTGGATTTCTCCAGTTGTCGGACTGGAGCCATCACTGATCGGATAATCTTTCTAAGGATAAATGTCAACACTAACGAATTTGGTGCAAGTATATGTATCTATAACCACTCATGAAAAAGAGTTGGTATTGTTCTACGAAGACATAAAGATCTTGCTTCACACCGTTCCAAACAGAGAAATTATTACTATTATGACTCTAAAGTCAATTCTACACTGGAAGCAGATCACTTACGAGCTGTTCTCGACAAATTCAGTATTGGAGAATTAAATGAAAGGGGGCAAAGGGTAATTCAGTTCTGCCTAGGCACCTGTACGATAGTTAATACTCCATTCCAACAATATCCACGCCACCTCTTCACTTGGTTGTCACCTAGAAGCAGTATGCTTACTCATGTTCTCGTTGAAGCAGAGAACGTGTAGAAAGAAAATACAAAAGGCCTGCCCATTATAATAACTCATGGTCCAGACTTCCAAAATAAATTCAGGGATTGTATAAGTGAAGTCGGCCCACTACAGAACGAAGATCCAATTGCACTGTAGGATTTTCTAAAAGCGAACATCACACCAGCAGCAACGGGAACACAAAGTAAGATACGTAGAAATGTGGAACAACCTTCGATAACTGCTGAAGCTCTAGTTGAAGTACAAGCCAGGAAAACCTGAAGGCTCAGGAAGTCAGCACTGCTTTGAAATCGGAAAAGTACAATAGACTGATGCGTACGAAACGTCTGTGAAGAAGTGTAAAGGTTATTACATGCAAATTTAAACCCAGAATGTGTCAACTATCAGAACTGACAGGAATCAGATTGAAGTTTGGTGAAAATACTATGAGAAGCTTTTCGAAAATGACTATCCTGAGGCAGAGACTGACAGCAGGATTATGAACGCGAACCGTCAATATTGAAATCAGAAGTGGAGGCAGCCATATAAAAATTAAAAACTGGAGCAGCTAGAGTTGACAATATCACAGCCAATGTGCTTAAGTTAATTGGTGAATATGCAAGGGGAATCCTTCACAGAATATGCTAAAGGGTATGGGAGAAAGGGATTTGGGCCAATAGCTGAAAAACCTGAATCTTCATACCAGTACATAAAGAGGGCAAGATGGATGTCTGTAATAACTACAGATTGTTAGCATATTAATAAAATAATACTGTATATTCTTCAATCCAGACATCAGCAGTCTTGGCAAATACCTTCAAAGCAGACAGGCTTTGCTAAGGGACGTAGTACTAGAGAATAAATACTGAATTTATGACAACTTATCGAGTAGGCAAGAGAATATTATGTGCTTATGTGTCTTTGTTTCGTAGATTATTGTAAGGCTTTAGAAAATGTGGAATGGGATAAGTTATCGACTGTATTAATTAAAATGGGAGCACTCAAACATTATTGACCCGCTGTATGAACGAGGAAACTCCGCATTATTAAAGGTCGATAGCACCATCTCGGACAAACGTTGGCGAAAGCATCAGGCGGTTGCCTCTGCCACCAATCCTCTTCAGCATCTGTAGTGAATGCATTTTGCTCCAGCTGCTAGAAGACTGGTAGGATGGTGTAAATGTAGGTGAAGCTAGGAACTTAAAATTTGCAGGTACCACCTTAGTTGCAGCAAGCTAGGATGAGCTAATATGATTTAACAAAACGAAACTTATGATTTTACTTAGACCGAGCAAATGAAAACAACGGAAATACGCAGTGATATGTGACTGCGAAGTAGTAAACAAGATGGTATAACTTGGAGCATTTGTGGACAATAACTTGAACTGTGAATATAAAATCCGCCAAATAGTACAATAAGCGAAGCAGTAAAAATTGTAAAATTCCCGGCCCGAAAACGAATTTCCTTAATTTATTTGCAATATGCTTTATAAAATACGTACATCAAAATCTAAATTGTCGCATTACCTGCTTTTTATTTTTAAGGGTGGAAACCACCTCTGAAAAATTAATAACTCTTCTACTGTTACGAATAAATTAACGAAATTCCATATAGTTAGGTTTTTGAGGTCGCTGAATATGACTGAGGTCAAAACTTATGAGACGAAATCACCTATATACTGAAAAATAATATTATCTAATTTTACGAATAAAATCACGAAAATCCATATACTTATGTTTTTGGGATCGCAGAATATGATTATGAGGTCAATACATAGGAAAGACGAAAATATTAAGGGTTGAAACTACCCTTAAATACTGAAAAATTAATAATTCTTCTAATGTTATGAATAAATTCACGAAAATCCATATATTTATGTTTTTTAGGTCGCTGAATATGATTATGAGGTCTAAATTTATAAAAAAAAATACTGGATTAAAAATGGTCACAAAAGACTATACTATAGTAATATGTCCAGTTTTATTAAAAATACAGATTGTTATAAATAAATTAAATTAATACAATTAAGTAAACTGATTAAATAACATTTTTAATCTGCACGCTAAAACATGCTAAAGTGCAATGCAACCCGCTCTTTCTGCATATTCTTCGAAAAAAAGACGGCTATTGCTCGTTTCTCTACCAACTATAGACATTTAAAATGCGCGTAAAACTGAAAACTTTCAACATTATTTCAAACTGTCATATATCTGTCTCGTAAGAAAAAAAAACCCAAACTCTTCGTTTTTTATAAGCTACATTTCTTTCTTGTATCATGTTTTTATCAACCTTCTAGTTTTTGAGATATTTCAATTTTAAGTACATAATTTTCTTGCGTATGCGCACAAGCGCTATCTTTAAACCTTTATATCTCTGGAACAGTTTGTCGTAGAAAAATTTAAAAAAACCGAACTATTCGTTTTTTCATAAGTTTCATTTTTATACTTTTACCATTTTTTATAAAAAAATATTTTCTGAGCGATTTCCAAAAATCCGATTTTTTAAAAAAATTGTGAAAATTTTCATGATTGAAAATGGATACAGAATGAAAAATAATTATTTTAAAAATTCCAAAAGATTTGAGCATGTTAGTAATAATTTGCATTAACAATATCTAGAAGGATTAAAAAAAAATAATTAACAAGAAATTAGAGCAATAAGACTAAAGAAATGGCAACTAAATTTTTAAATGCGCTACTTCTTTGTATGCAACTTTTTTAGTATTCATTATAAAAGGTCGTAATACGTCTCAATCGAAAGAAAATTTTAATACCTTTAATTTTTACAAGAATAAAAATTTTTCTCATCGTTGTAGATTTTGAGTAATTTTAGATTTTAACGTCGTATATTTTTTCTGAACGTTTTAGCGCCATTTTGAAAATGCCATATTTCCAAAACTAAACATCGGAGAAAAAAAAGAAAAACCATTCGATTTGTTTTCGTAAAGGCTTTAATTTTGTACCCTTGCATTTTTTTATTAAAGTCCACAGTAATTTAAAAAAAAACGTCTAGGAATACAGATTTTAGGGGATGAAAATTGCAATTTTCAGTTCGCAATATCTCGAAAAATATGCGTTTTAGCAAAAAAGCTTCTAAGAACTTTCTCTCTTATAATTTGATTCTCTATCAGATTATGTGTATTTTTTGTTTTTTTTTTGCGACAACGGAGGAGCAGGAAAAATGACAATATATTTAAAACACGTTGAAGAAAAAAATTTGGAAATTCATTATATCCAGGCCTGTAGCTAGGGGTGGGCCAGAACGGGCGTAGCCCGTCCTGAAATAATTTTCGCCCGACCTACGGCGACCGCAGAAAATAATGAGCTATTTTTAAATGGAAAAAACGAATTTTTGCCCACCCTTAAAGCATTTTCTAGCTACAGGCCTGATTACATCGTTTTCGAGCTGTGATTTAAAAGCTTCACTTACTGTACTACAAGAATACAAATAGCATGATCGACAACTTGCCAGTTGAGCAAAATTTGGCGGGACAGAAATATAACGAAACGCACAATGATCGGACCAGCTAATGCTCTAGTTTTATTGTCCTTTCTTTACACCCCTGTAACATGGACTGTTCGGAAGCGAGCAAACGACTTATTGATGCTTTTGAGATGTAGGTCTAGATACGTTTGTTACGAATTCCGTAGACAACCCATCGTACCAACAGTTCGATTATCCTAGAAAAAATTCACAGATTTCGCAATCCTTGCAACCATCGGATACATTGGAAATGATAACACCATATATGAAATATAATGATATTTTATCTTGTGACGTGTCAAAATGATTTAATTATAGATAACATTTTCAGTGTCAATATGTGCCAGAAGATAAAATTTTGTATGAAATTTGGATCATAAACAATCATACATCATGTTATCAGGCTTGCCTGAAAATATTCACGACCACTCGAACGCTGCCATTATGATCCTTATAACATAAATAACTATTAGAATCCATAGCTACAAAATAACCGCACCGATCGTTCTATCAAATGAGACGCTACTCCATTAAGCAAGTACGGTATTATAACTGAACACTCCACTCGTCTACTGTACTGCGGATATGATCAAATTTCAGTAAGAAGTATTTTACCATGCTATCGATGTTAATTTGAAATACAAATTTTCAGTCCAACGAACTCTACCATATTTAATATTCGCAGTCGGCAACGCCCGACGGCAACTTTCATTCATTTCGTAATGGTCTTATCAAAAATACCTTAATGATATTTTAACTAACAGACACTTTTTACTCGATATTTCAGTTCAGCTTGCTAGAAAACGAATTTCTGTACAATTTTTTTTTTCTACAATGATTATTAAACATTTTTGTCTGGTTATAATATATCTATTGGATTAAATCAAATAGGTATGATAATACACTAAATATTGAAATTAAACTATCACTTGCTCTACTGTGCTTATCTTTATAGAATGTCCCTACACTACAAAATCCAATTTCTGTTTTGGTTGAGAAGGCGCCTACGCTGATTCTATGACCCAAACAAAGCGCCTCTCAGTCATCTACGGTAGCTGTCGATCTTCAAATCTCAGGCCACTAAAATATATTAAATTTCGGGAATGTATTGCTTTCACACCTACATACACAATATCTACGTATCTCAGTATTGCGTCATCTGACCTCGACACTTTCGGTCGGCGGCCTTGCAGAAAACTCATGACTCTGGCCCCATATACGAGAACATTAACATTTCCAATGTTAAAATTCCGCCAAAGCGAATCACCATCGTATGCTCTCGAATCCTTTTATATTTTAGTCATATCGACCGAAGAGAGGACATTATAGAACGGTTCATAGTTTAGGGAAAGCCAGATGGCAAAAGACGAAGAGAATGCTCTCCTAGACGTTCATGGGGAAGAGTCTATTAGAAAACTGCGATAGGTGACGTGATGATGTCAGATGTGTCATACAATAAGAAGAGGCTTTTTGGCATAATTCATGTATTTCAAAATGCCTGCCAAGACATTGCGAATACAAAGAGGGGGAGGAATATTCCAAGGATTAACTACTTACGAATAATCTAATTTAGTAGTAGGTAAATCGTTTGTTTTTATATTTCAACTTCAGGGGAGAATTTTTGGATAACACTTTTGGTTTATTACTATAATTTTTACACAATAATAATTCACACCTTACTTTTCTGAAGCTTTAAACCCTCTATAATAATTATAAACTAAATCATTTGAATGCATTCTATTTCGTTTTTAATGGCATATCCTGATATAGTCAGATCAACAAACAGGACACTAAGTACTTAGTAACAAATAAATTAAATATAAACTGGTCAGTTAATTAATTAAACAAATGTATAAAAATACAACAATAATAATAAATACTCCAACTTGCATAATATTTAGTCAAACGCCATAAAAGTTTTCTTTATTTTTAGGTCACAGATAATCCGGTGCATATGTAATTTTCAGACAGATATATCGATTCAAATAATTAATTATGCATTCCGGTCGTAATTGACGCTTCAGTCTAGATTACATAAGTCATAAAAACTCAAAGAAATCAAATTGAATTTTAATTTCTTGAAATATCAGATATATTTCCTCTCCCTTTCAAGTACGAACTAAAGATTCATGAAATTATTACGTGATGCAAAGCGGAACAGTGGTATATATATGACATATGACCATACCAGTGGCGTAACAATCGTAAGTCAAGGTGGTGCAGTGCACCTAGCATTCCTCTACTAACAAACTAAATTCTTCTTCAGTGGACGCCGTCTTTTATTAGCGGAGCAAAAGTCAAACCCGTCTTGGCACTTGGAGCAACAGATATTCAGTTTCATAAATAGATCAAATCCTGGTAGGTAGATAAATGGCACAGCGGATCAAATGCATTAAAGCAAATGGGACAACAGAGGTAAAAACAGATCACAAAATATACTATATGGGAAACTGGAAATAAGCAAAAGAAATAACAAAATACACAGTACCTGGAATATTCACCTACTACAGCATGAAGACATCCAGAAGAAGCATTGCGAGGAAATAGAGAAGCGACTGATAGGAGAAGAACTAGACTGAACAACAATAAGTTCAAGAACAAAGATCGCGGCAAGAAGAATGCTAAAAGGGAACTAAAAAAGATGAAGGCCTCAGATAAACAACATCGGATGCCGAGTATAAATGAGAAACTGAAAGTTGCACTGAAAGAAAAAAGAAAAGCGGGAAGAACACATGTGGAATTGATATTTTTCGAAAAAAGCCTTCCAACATGGCAACAATTAAACTAAACTTTGTAAAGAAGCGCATTTTGGCAAGCCTAGACAGTCAGTAGTCAGTCTAGCCCCGGCCGTCAACCTAAGTGGATGTGTGATAGTAGTTCCTAAACTGTAACATCAGTCACACCCGTAAGTTGAATTTTTACACGTCCACAATCGACTTAGGCAAATTTGTGTAAACCACCGATTCCAAGTCCACACTCGACTTGTAAATATTTTTCAACCCTGACCGCTTCATCTGAAAATATTTACAATTTCACAAATACGCCTCGTGAAATATTACAAGTTCCATCGTCCATAAATCCGCTGACGTTAATTAATACTTGCACGCATTGTGGTTGGTCATTTCTCCCACTCTGTCACCGTAAAGGCTAAGAGAGTTGACAGTGAAAATCAAAACACCTAAGTCGTGCAAGTATCCGTATTCCGAAATTATTAGAAGTCAAGCCAACGTCATCATCAGTGCGCAGAACTTTAGCTTTGGCAATTTTTGTTCTAGAATTCGTCCAGGCCGCTAACCAGGAACATCAATCCGTACCGAATGACTACCGTGACCAGACGCGCCAGAGAGGAAGTGAATAGTAATGGTAATAATAATGATAACTGGTAACGACTTGGCTGATATTAGGCACTTACCTCTTATTTGTATTTGTTTTGCCGCTTTTCTCCTTTGCAGTTAATCTCGAGTCATCGGGTTATCCGAAGTGTTTTGGTTGCGTGGATACGCTTCTGGGATCTCCGGAATCTTCTGGTTGTCTGAAGAGATCACTGTGTATGCCGTACTAATCATACATTGTTTCAGGCCAGGAGGTCGAGATTACTTATTTTGCGTCTTTACTGTTTTACGGTTAACTCTTGTGTCCTCGGAGTATCCAAAGTCTTTTCGTTGTCTGAGTACACTCTGGGCATAAGGTTAGCGCTTCTGAGATCTCCGGAGTCACTTGGATGCCTGGAGAGATCAGGACGTGTGCCGTACTAATCATACCTCTTTTTAGCGCTAAGAATACTGCGTATTAGCCAAGTCTAACACCCAGCGTTAATATTTTATTATGTAATTATCCGCTATGTTGCTTTCTCCTTCCTAGTATCTAAACACTGTTTGTAACCTAACCAATCCATCCGCTTGCTCTGTTAACCTGTGACCCCCTGTCATTTCGCACCGTTAACCGTATATCACCGTCAGACGACTGTAGTTACCGTCATAACACCGCCTTGCTTCCGCCTGCCGCAGCCTAAACTATAAAATCACCGTAGCTAATTCAATGTAGCATTAACTTCTTGTGTATATAATATAATGGTGCGGGAGCTAAGTGGCTTTTTCGTTACAAGCATTTTCTATGCGCTGATTAATTCTATCGAACTTAAATAACGACAAAATAGACTTCTGGCATATGTCAGCCCAATGAGTTGGCCATGGTTCAAGATATAAAAATCAGTGAAATTATATCATCGTTACAAAGCCAATTTTTTTTTGCGTGTACACATTTTATGTTTAGAATGAATAAAATAAGATCGCCAGAAAGTGTGTGCCATCAGGGACGCAACCAGAAAGGTCAAAGAGGTAGAAAAACGGAGTTACATAACATCATCGTTACAAACTTTTTTAAGGTTGAGCATGTTTATTTAAATGTTTTGAACACAGAAAAAAATTCCTAGAGAGAAACTCCCGTCAGTAAGGCTAGCCAGAAAGAAAATGTTTAGGATTTTTTAAGAAAATTGGATTTTTTTTCGCATATTTCATCTCAGAACTCTAAACTCATCGTTACAAGTTCTGGCTCCTTTTTAAAACGTAAATATAAGCTCCTTCAACAATAGAATAGCCTCCCCGTAAAGTTCTTAGTGTCAACAAAAGTACCATAGGCTCTTAAATATACAGGAATTTAACACTTTCGACTAACTTGACTCCGTACCGTGCCTCAGATGTATTGTACCATTATTACCTTTCTGGCTGCGCCTCCTGACGGCCCACACTTTCTGGCGATCATATTTTATTCATTCTAAACATAGAATGTGTACACACAAAATGAGCCTTGTAACGATGACATGATTTCACTGATTTTTAAACAGTGTTCGTGACGTTCCTGATAGGAGGTGCCCCACCAGAAGTTGATTTTATGAATCGTTGTCATCCATTAAACCATAAAAATATCTCAAAGTTCATAAAACGATGAGCTGCCGAAGAAGCCACCTAGTTCCCACTCTGTAATTGGTTTTGCAGCATTAGTAAATAAAGGTAAATTGTATCCGAATTGTCTGTTTCAATGGTGTGTGTGCAATAGTCTAATTTTCCTTATATTGACCCACTGAATATTACCGTCGCTCCACTGTAGTTACTCCAGCCCCACTTACCATTTACTTGAGTGTAGTTGCGTTCCCTCACTCTAAAAAAGAAACTGGCGCCCGAGCAATCGATTTATAAGTAGCGCTGTGGCTAAGGTGCCAAAAGTGACACTTCTCGGCCTCATCGGGAAGTACGTCACACCTTCAGACATCTGAAAAAATACATAGGAAATGATAATACACACACGAGAAGATACATACCACTCCAGCATTGGACAGATAACTCGAGGAAGAAGAGAATGCAAAAAATGAACGAACCAAATTAATACAAAAAGCGGACTACTGGCCCTTCAATAAACCACCATCCAAGGAATAACTGCTAGAAGTAATGGTAGAGCAAGAAGAAATACTGCACCCGGAGTAGACAAAATAAACAATGAATTAATGCACTATGGGATGAAGAGGCTAAAGGCAAACCTTAGAAATTATCACCGGAGCATGTCTGGAAATCACACCTCTACCTAAAAACCATTAAGTCTAAAGCAACAACAACAAAGAATCAGTATGAATACGAGGGAAATAATTACAGAAAGAATAAGAAACTTACGCCATAAAATACTGGGGACACGTCCAAAAAAGGGACTCGACATATTTACCGAACAAAACGTTAATACTAAACAGTCCCTAACTCAAAATAGGGAGACCATTATACGCGTGGACAACAACAATTGAGAGGATAATGAACAAACTAGGAAGGAACCAACCAGGCGTAGGTTTTAGGCATACCTATTTCAGTAGTTCTTAGTGTATTGCCACTAAAAGATTGATTCTTTTTTTAATGAACCGTTTTAAAAGAAATAGATGTAAAAATGAAGATGTAACTTATCCAAACATACACTTTGACGAAGAAACGATTGCAATATGTATTTTGCACATTTGTGCACATTCTTGTTTACAGTCCAACCCATCAACGTATCTGCCAGTGTGGTGGGGTGTTCATAGTTATGTCTTAACTCCTTGCCAGCCAGCTAGCCTAAAGTTGTTCAGTACGTTGTAAACCTTGTTAAGAGCATGATAGTCAAACGTGTAACAAGAATGTAAATTCGTATTTCACTTTATCATTTTATAAAATCATAACTTCTTACACAGTAAAAGAGAAGGTTCAAATAATTGAGTAGTATTTTGGTGGCAATTTTATTTAATGTAGCTTTTGAGAATCGCCCTGTTCCAGTTGCTAGTACGGTATCTCGCATCATAAATACTTTTTTCTACGACTATTAAATAATTCATTTATTATAGATACATTTTTAAACATGTAGTAGGTCTCATTACTAACGGCCGCGGGTAATAATTCATTACTCAGTAGGCTAGGACCAGTGGCGGATCTAAGGTAAAAAGCCTAGGTGGCAAACGCTTTGAAGGGCCCATTTTTTTCGGATGATAACCACGCAAGCGACGAATGCATTGTCTCCGAGGGCCCTTTTGCACAGGGGCGCAGGTGGCATTTGCTCATTGGCCGCCCGGTTAGATCCGCCACTGGGCTAGGACCAATCACAAGATTTATTATTCAACAGACTTGAACTAATTACAAGATCAACTAATGAACTAATTACAAGATCATATTCATTATTCAATAGTTTTCGTGAAGCAATCGCAAGATTTAAAGTTTAAAAATATCGCGTGTGCCATAACTCAATTCAATCTGTCATAATAAGTAGGTCACCGATTTCGCCGAAAGTCAAAAAATGTCACTTTTCGTACGCTCCTGTAGGCTCGAATTATCGACTTCGCCGGTGCGATTCACGACCCAATAAACATTTATATATGCAATGCATGTTCTTTTCATGTTTCCTGTGTACTTGAATGATATACATTGCCTGTGTTAAGCATATGCTTTTCACATGGAATTTAAATGCAAAGTGACCGGTCCACACATGTTCATGTCATATACATTGCACTATCCGTTTATATATGCAATGCATGGTCTTTTCATGTTCCTATATCCGTTAAGCATATTCTATGCACATGTAATCTACATTGTAAAAAATGATGTAAATTTGCCATCTTTCGTGTAAAATTCCCATGTATTTTTACCCGCAAAGAGACAGGAAAATTTCCATTTAACATGGAGAATTACCCCAAAATATAAGGGAAAAAAATAAAAATTTTCCACTCTCTTTGCGGGTAAAATTCCATTATTATTGAGGGTAAATTTACTATGGAAAAAAAATCCTGTCTGGATAAGGGGCAGACAGGATTTTTTTCCATAGTAAATTTACCTCCAATAGTAATGGAATTTTACCCGCAAAGAGAGTGGAAAATTTTTATTTCCCTTATATTTTGGAGTAATTCTCCATGTTAAATGGAAATTTTCCTGTCTCTTTGCGGGTAAAATTGCACGGGAATTTTACACGCAACGATGGTAAATTTACATCATTTTTTACAGTGTAAGTGAAAGATAATTAGGCCATACACTTTCATATTAAATACATTTTATATATGAAATTTTTATTTTAGAAATAAAATACATAAAATATATATGTGTACTAAATGTATGTATTATTCTTTATTGTCTCCCTCATTGTCTCTCAATTTCCTTATTGGTTGTTTATTTGCTCTCTGCTTGGCTTTTATGAACCATTTTTTAATGGCTTCAATAATTACGTTGTTCGTAGCTTGTGCAGTGCTGGCATTTTTTCTTATTGCACCTGATGACAATGAATACATATAAATAATCAATAGGCATGTAATATATGAATCTTATTATTATATATATATTATGTATATATTAACTATGAGGATGAATTTTGATACACTAGCAGCAAGCGATTGACGTAATTCAAACTAGTGGGTTAGAACATTAAAAACATTTAAGTTACATTTCTATATAACACAATAATAAAGTACACTTGTTTCTACAGCAAATTTATGTCCATCGACAATATTAAATGATAAATCAGCGTGTTCAAAGACACTAATAAATCAGATATATAACATTTCCGTCTAATAGCAATATTCTTGTGTTATTTGGGGGATATGACATCACATGACCTCCATTTTAATATTTTCCAAAATTTCGATTATATGTAGGTACATACTCTGTATAACATTTTGTGTTCTAGTCTAAAATAAGAATTATTTGCTGATTTTTGGTTTAAAATTAAAATATTTTAAAGACATTAGTACATTTTTTAGGTTAAATAGGTTATTGACATGTTTTCTTTTTACACAAAATGAGGCAACAGTGACCAAATCGTTTATATATAACAATAGCATTCAACACTGTTTGTATAAATTGATTTTGTTAAACCTAAACATCATTGAATCTTTTGGTGAAATTAGCAACGCACGAATGGCAGCGATTATACATGTGGGACCCATATCCAAAACGAAGAAAACGTCTTGTCTAACGAGAGATCTAATGGCATATTAATATTATAGGAATTACACAATACACTTGATACTTACTACTTAGAAACGGACAGAACACAATTATTCTTACAAGGGAAGTTGTTCTTGGGTGGCACTAAAAACTTAAAAACATATAAACAGTATTTTTAATGATAGACGGCGAGACACCATTGCGAATTCGTGTTGCTATCCTTCTTGGCGTAGATCCGAGTGACCGCGAAATTCAAACTGCTATACCCATGCATGATTAAATTAATAACTGAAATATTACTTGCGGGTGTTTTTTTATATTTGGAAAGAACCTACTAATTTGCATATATATTTTTTTCGACTATATGTTATTCCCTTACGGCAGGAAAATTAATTTATGTATCATAATTCAGATTAATATATATTAAATCGAGTTGTTTTGAATAGGTACCTACATGCAAAATGAATAAAAAAAATTAATTTCAATAAATTTAAATAAATAATCTTAAAAATCGCGGATGTACTGTTCTTTTAATTATAAAAATGTTTTTATGAAATATGCCGATTGGCTTGTGCAGTGCATATACATTACATTACAAAAAAAGTACTTTACTTTAAGTATATACACTGTATATTCAATGCACATTACAAAATTGATCTACTACTTAGTTATATGTCATGCACATACTTTACATGTTACATAACGTACCGTGCACATTCGAATATGCCTTACATATGTAATGCATTAGTTCTGCACATCCAATGTTTATTGGGGATGTGCATCACTTGCAATTCTTCCTCTTTCCATATTGACATAGTATGGCCCTTCAACTAATATATTAAAAAAGATCTGAACGTTCAAAGATTTCGTGTTTCGCCTTCTTTGCACATTGCGAAAACGGACGCCCCAACACGGTTTTTGTCGAATAATCCTAGCAAAAAAATTAAAATCTCCAAGGTAAAGATCATAAACCGAAGAACAATTTACTGTTTTTTAAATCTCCGTAACTTTTTGTTTTTTTGGAGATATGGAGGTTTAAAAATGGCGCCAAACGTTTTTAAGTCAAAATACCTCTTTAAAAGTTAAATATCTCAGAAACTAAGGCACTTGCACCAAAAATGTTTTCTCTCCTGCTTAAAAAATAAAGAAGTTATGACCGATACAATGTGCGTCTTCGCATTTTCCCTAAAAATCTCAAATTTACCTTAAAGTGCAACTTCCTGTTGAGTAGTCGTAGAAAAAGTATAGTATTCTACTTGCGTGTAATAGCTATTACTCAAGAGGATGATGTTTACGGCACGAGCCGAAGGCGAGTGTCGTAATTCATCCGTAATTCATCATTACACGCTCGTTGAATAATATACTATTAGGACAACAGGATGTGTTAATAAGACTCACAAGCAAAACCTTAATCACTCGCACGTCCACAGCTTAGGAGCAGAAGCAGAACTGCAGGAAATAATCATTTTAGCCAAAGTCCAAGAAAATCCATCGCTGACTTGTAGCGATCTAGTCAAGGAACTAGATGTCGATAAAACAAAGATGTTCCGGGTGCTGAAAAAACATAAATATCCGCTCCTAGAGGGTAGGGAAAACGCAGGAAATTTTTGAAGATCGAATCTGACGAATGGAATTTTGTGAAACGGTCATGAAAATGGCTAATAGAAATGAACGTTTTATCAGTCATAGGTATTCTTTTTACCGATTAAAGTTCATTTCCTATCCATGGCCGTCACAACCCCTTTATTGTGAGATACTGGTCACAACAAAATGAACATCATTATTTATTCTCAGAACACAGTATCCACAAAAATTGAATGTGTGGTGTGGTATTTTAAGTGGTCCTGTCATAGGATGCTTTTTAAATGATGGCACCTTAAACGGACAAAAATATTGGGACTTATTGGAAAATCGATCAGATATCAGGATATCGAGCTGGATGAAGTTTGGTTCCAGCATGATGGATGTATCCCGTACAATGTAGCTCATGCCTTATGTTATTGGTGGACGTGGAAATATTCTTTGGTCAGCTCGATTTCCAGATTTAACACCTCTTGGCTACTTTTTGTGGGGGTTTCTTAAACAAGCACTCTATGGACATCAAGGTCAGAGGGCTAACAATTTGCAGGATTCAGGGCAAAAAATTCTCAACGCATGCGGCTCACTGTTACTCCTGTGATGCTTACGAATGTGAGGTAAATTTTTTATGATAGACTGGTATACTGTTTAGCAAAAGAATGTGATATTTTTAACCCACCCATTAGAGATTCGTTTAAAAAATGTTTTCTTTTTAGAATTATTGTTTAATTTTTATAGAATAATTTATTTTAAAGTAGTAGGTATTTATTTCATATCAGCGATGGAGAATTTATTTCTATGTTAAATATCAAACTGCCCTTAACAAAGGAACAGCAAGAAAATATTAATAATAAGATCAAACTTATTCCACATTACACAACACTGCTGATATTATTTCATGTAAGCTGTGATGGGTAATGTTAATCATAAATAGATAGGAATCGTAAATAAATAGCGGCAGAGAAAGACCAATCGAGGTGCATCCTACCTCTAGTCGAAGATTACTGATAGTCGAACTATAATGATAAATACAATAACATTTCCGCTCCTTCCACATAGTGGAGTGCCGTTAGGCGTGAAAACTAAAAAACCTTGTTCCTATGAATCAACTTTAATGAAATTTTTTGCATTGTGTTGCTAAAATCTAATACTAAAATGTTTATGGATTAGAAATTGATGTTTTTTTTATTTAAAAGTTTATCGAGATCTTCTACAAATTCTCTGAAAAATACTCAATTCACATAAGTCTTAATAGTTTTTGTTCTGTAGACAAAAAATCGATCTGAATGATATTGTAGGTTTGCGATTACAAAAAGGTAAAAAATTACAAATTCAAAATGTGGGACCCAAAATGGCGGCCAAAAAACTTTAAAATAAGACATAATTAATGCAAAAAAGATTAGAATTTCTGTAGAAATAAACTTATTGTTAAATCACATAATCCATAATAATTTTAACAAAATATTCTATTTATCTTCGTTTTCAACTTCGCTTATTTCTATAATAGGAGAAGGTTTCGAGCAACTATCACCATTGCACTCGAAACAAGTTGCAGTGCAAGGTAGTCCATGCTTTCTACATCCACAAGCAGCTCCGCATCCTGTCTTATATGTACAAACAATAATTTTAAGTAGATTTTCAGGGGCTGGTGGCTTATTCATTGTTATCTGTCTCAACATCCCACGATAATGTTTCCATCTCAATTCTATTGGCGAAATGTCATTTCAGACTAGGATGGAATCTTCTCCAAATGTTTGATTGGTTTTCTAGGCTCAATACTATCACCAGGAGTAACAATTTGAATAGAACACAAATTATGGAAGGTCCTTTTTCCATCAAGTGTGTTAACATTAAAATCTGCATAATCATGTACAAACTGAACAAAAGTACCTATTTTTATTTCAATTGGACTTCCAAAAGCTGCTGAAGCTTCATACAATTTTGCTTCTTTGTATGAACAACAGAAACCTAAGGCGTTACATATATCTATAATTTTTTTAGAGCCAAAGTTTCGATGAAGTGTAAGTGATAATGCAACACGTAAAGGTGATATGAATGATGATCATACTGTATATTTTGTTTTTACATGCTTTTACAGGATGTGACACTACTCAGCTTTTTATAATAGAGGTAAAAATAAGTTTATAGAAATTTGTAGATATTTTTGAAAAAAATAAAGATTTTCAAGACGTTGCTGAAGCGTTTGAAAATGTCAATGAAGATTTGAATAATGTTTGTGAAGCTGGGGGGAAATGCATCCTCACACTACACGGTGCGCCCAAAAAAATAAAAGATTTAAATACTTTAAGATACAGTTGTTTCATCAAAGCTACAGCTAAAAATAGCTGTGTACGACTGGCACCTACACCTGATGCACTCTTCGAGCATTTGAAAAGAGTGTACTAACAAGTATATTTATGGATGGGAAATGACATTTCGCCAATAGAATGGGGATGGAAACATTATCGTGGGATGTTGAGACCGATAACAATGAATAAGCCAACAGTCCCTGAAAATCTACTTAAAATTATGTTTTGTACATGTAAGACACAATGCGGAGCTGCTTGTGGATGTAAAAAGCATGGATTACCTGGCACTGCAGCTTGTTCCGAATGCAATGGTGCTCGAACCCTTTTCCTATTATAGAAATAAGCGAAGTTGTAAACGAAGATATAGAAGATAAATACAATTATGAATTATGTGATTTAACAATAAGTTTATTTCTACAGAAATTCTGTTTTTTGTATTGATTATATCTTATTTTAAAGTTTTTTGGCCGCCATTTTAGGTTCCACATTTTGAATTTGTAATTTTTTACCTTAAATTTGTAATCACAATCCTACAATACTACTCAGGTACGATTTTTTTGTCTACAGAACAAAACCTATTAAAACCTCCGATTAAAGAACTTATATCTAGATACATATTGGGATGAATTTTATGATCCCGAAAGACTCCCAATCTAAGGCACTTCTTCCCATAAGTTGCTGATTGGCCCATCGGCGTATTCGCGGCCGCTCGTACACGGTCGGCTTCAGTTCGATTATCATAATCTCAGTTTGACAGTTTTGACAGTATCAGTCATTAATATTAATAAGTGTTTTTCGTGTTTTTCGATCAAAATGTGGTGAAGAAGTCTTTTTATTTTAAGTTGTGATTTGCCTAATACCTAAATAATATTCTCTGTTCATATTTAGACAGTTTAGTGACAATTTAGTGCAACATGCAACAGTGCTGTGCCATTTGCAGAAATCGATCATTTCATAAGTAAGTAGGTCATAGTCGTAATATGATGAGGTTCAGTTTATAGTTTTAATAATAATATTATAAATAATATCCTTCCAATGCATATTTCCCTTGAATAAAACATCTTTACCTATTGCATTTTTTCAATCTGCGTTAATATTCCTAGAAGTTAACCAATCATTATCACATAAAATAGGTACAATATTTTACATTTTCCCTTCTACACATACCCGCCTCTGTTGCCTACGGGATGTGATGTTCATCTATCCATTTTAATGGACATATAATGTGACTATGTTAGGAGCAAATAAGATATATGAAGAAAAGGTAGCCATTATGTATCTAGATATAAGTTCTTTAATCGGAGATTAAAACTTATGTGAATTGAGTATTTTTTCAAAGAATTTGTAGAAGATCTCGATCAACTTTTAAATAAAAAGGAAACGTCAATTTCTAATCCATAAATATTTTAGTATTTGGTTTTAGCAACACAATGCAAAAGGTTTCATTAAAGTTGATTCATAGAAATCGGGTTCCTAGGTATAAATCTAACGACACTCCAATAACAGGACGGATTGCAGTATATAAATCTACTGCAACTGCACAGTGACGTACTTATCCGCGCCTAATTTGCAATCCAAATTGAGACAACCTGTATGTTTAACAGACTACAATATCAATATTAAGCAATGAAGGCCAGTTAACCAGATGTAAAATTTTATTTCATAATGTTAATGACTTTCCGAAATAATAATATTATTCGATAACTGAGTTATCCGAATGTTGGAATTTTTACCTTAAATTAGTGGACATTATTAATACCCCTGAAATAGTTTCTACAAACACCAAAGCACTTGAATACCATTACTCGACGTACGTTTCGGCAACCATGTTGGCATCATCTGAGACCATTAAAACCGAATTTTAATCGTTCCCAAATGATCCAACATCTTGTTCCTCACTCTTTTGTCTTACTATATGTATTTCTTCAACTGTACTTAAACTCTTTCCACTTCGTCGAACGTTTTTAACAAAAGTTTATGAATGACTTAAAAATGAAGTAAATGTATGATTAAAAATAAGTTACTTTATTCAAAAAATAATTAAATAAGTAATATCAAAAGTAGTTTAAAAAAAAAAATCTCTGCAGGAATGTGTTGGGGGCAGTTAGGAGGTAAACATACTAAAACTCCCCGCCCCTAGCCCCGCCGCTTCAGGGGGAGAGGGAGCTGGAAAGGTTCCTTTTTTCGATTCTTCGCTTATAACTCGAAAACGATGCGTTGCACGGAAATGTAAAATTAAACGTAATTAAATTTTCCACGAGAACGTTTATATCCATTTTCTTCCTATCTTCTTCTTCCATCTTTTCTATATTTGTTCTCATCTTGTTTCCGTCACTTCATTTCCATCGTTAGATTGCGCTTTTTCGTTCTCAATGCATTTTGTTGTCAATAGTTTTGCTCATTCTTAAGAAGACTGTTGTGTGAATTATCTTTTGCTTTCGAAGAACAAATATTCTTGTTCCCATTATATCCTGTTCTCGAGAATAAGATTTAAACCATAACAATTTTATTCTCAGTCCCTACCCATAACGGGTCTCTCATTTCTAGATTCTGAATTCATGTGCACTCAGGCCTCATAGGTGGATTTAACAGGGAACTGCGGACTGAATCCGAAAGCGCTATTCCAGGTTCCGAAACATGCAAAGCTCTCTCAGATCCCTTGCAGGCTAAATCATCCGCTTCTTCATTATCCCTTCACCCAGCGGAGCTGGAGAGAGTAGTTACTTTGTGCGGGCACATCTAAGGCGTTTCTAATTTGCAGAACCAGCGTAGGGCCTGACCTACAATTGTTTAGGGCAAGCAGAGCCGCTCTGCTTGAGCAAAAATAAGAAAGTTTACAAGAGTGCGGTACCTCATCCGGGAACACACTGTAGATCGGTCCCCATTCCCAGAAGAGGAATTTGTATTGCAGCCTCTTCCAAAATACGACCATGTTTTGTAGCAGTACTTTTTATATACCATTGGTCTACAGATTGCAATTTCAAAAAAGAGTCCGTCATGGGAGAGTCTGGCCAATAAGCTACCAGTTATAGTTCCAAGCGCGAGCACGTGGCGATTTGATTGTTAAAAATTGATATAATTTCTATATTAAATGAAAACTCTCAATATTTTTGAGAATATTGATTTAATAAAGAAATTATATCAACTTTCAACATTAAAATCGCCAGGTGCTCGCGCTTGGAACTATAAATAGTGGCTTATTGGCCAGACTCTCCCATGACGGACTCTGCTTTGAAATTGTAATCTGTAGACTGTTAAAAGTTGATATAATTTCTATATTAAATGCAAATTCTCAATATTTTTGAGAATATTGATTTAATAAAGAAATTACATCAACTGTCAACATTTAAAACTCTATTTCATCATAAAAATAATGACGGAATAGAATTTAATAAATCTGGTTTTAACTAATACTTTCAAAAATGAACCGTTAAGAATTTTTTTATCTCTGGCATTCAAAAACATAACATAAATGAAGATCAAGAACAAGGAAACAGTAATTTATGTAATGAACAAATATAAAAACAAAAAACAAAATATAAATAAATCAAAATCACAAGAAAGAAATGGTATAATACAGCTCTCAAAATTCAAAATTAGTTCTTAGTTTATATACCCTTCTTCTATACTACCAGATCGACAACGTTTCCATTGTTCTCGCATTTATACATTTCTATGCAATACAAACTATTCGTAGAGTATTTACAAGGAGGCACAAAGAATAAGTAAATTCTGTTTTTTTTTTTGGAGGACATCATTAGAACACAAGCAATTTCATCACTTTTCCAGCCGTAATTCGAAGTATATCCCGATTCGGACGCGGCAATGTATCTTGGCTACACTTCATACATGGTAGCAAATTTCAAAGCTTTTCTGGAAGAGGAAGGCGTTCTATCTACAACTGCTACTTTATTTCGCCTATATCAGTTGTTGTCATGGTGTGATACCATGTACAACTAACTGACAAACCAATTCTTTTATCATACTGGCACTCAATTATTTAGCTTTCTTAGTATCTAGAACCCATTTTCAGCAGTGTTGTTAAAAATAAACATGAACTTTTACCTTCTGTTGAAATACTTGTATCTACGGCAAAAAGGTAGTTCGGAAATTGCCGCAAATTTCAATGGACAGCGTTAGTAAAATTTATCTCAAATGGAAAACTATCTACTATAGTACTGTGAAATTGTGAAATTGTGGACGTTTATTTACTAAGTTGTGGATAATTTTTAATAGTCAACACTAGTATGTGAATAAATCATCATTGATGTTCTTTTCCTTCTTTTCATTTTCGCTTTGGCTGAACGTTCCGCCAGCAGCGCTTGATTTACAATAGTCATGATGATATACGCAAACAAAACTAACCAATCGTAATATGATTTCCATACGTGTATACTAGCTTAGAGATTAATAAATAAATGTGAAACAAGCTAAAAACATACTCTTCGCCTGTTCACTGAACTTTTTACTTCCACATCCAGTGGAAGTACAGTAACGACAAAAAATTTTAAAAAATTTTTATTGTTCAAATAGGCTTAAAATGTCATGAAACGGCGAAATTTTAAGTTTGAGCGTCTGTCTGTCTGTAAATTTTTTTTGTGCGCACGTTTACTCTCGAACGGTTTAAGATATTGACTCGAAATTTGGTACCACATAATGTACTTTAACGAGATATGGTATTAGATTATATTTTCATCTTGTTCCGTTGAAGGGTTGGTGGTAAATTGGGTTAAATTTGGGGTAAATGGGTAAATGAAGCAGGTAAGAGTCCATAAATTGGTATTTAGTATATACAAGAGAAGCTAAGGTCTCAAAAAAATTTTTGGCCACCAACATTACCACCCCCACCCGCTTATTAAAGGGGATGAAAAAAAATTGTGATTTAGTGTATGTACAAGAACCAGAATACTCCAGTCGAATTAGACATAATAAAAAATTTTGCGTCCTGTGGACTTTTTTTTTGTGGAAATTGTTTAAGAGGGCATAATAAGCAAGCACAGAAAACTACACCGTGCTACACCAAGTGCGTCCCCCATTTTTAGGGGTTGAAACTTTGAAATTTTACTTATGTGTCCATATCTTTTTCCTTATTGCCCGTAGGGCTCTTTACCAAGTTACACTTTTTGAAGATTCATCCCTCCTCTACATAATATACATGTTACACATTTCTCGTAGGACAAAAGGTTTTGGCTGTACGAGGCCGGAAAGGTCGCGCTGTCCGAATTTGGGGGTCTTCTGTACAGGACAAACGGCTATTATTTCCAAATCTACAATACTACACATACTAATGCCCTTAAGGAGGGATGATGATTTGTGAAAAAACTTTCATCGAATACCGCGCGGTTTCCATGATACGGGATGTTGAAATTTTGAAAACCCCTTTTTAAAAAACAAAGTGAACCTACTTTTTTTCGCCCATTTTTTTTTCATGTATGTACGACCCTAATATAAGCAAATTTACGTTGGTTTCATTTTAATACATTCATTGGTTTAGGAGCTAGACAGCAAAATATGCCAAAAATTGCTATTTTGGTAGTTGCATTAAAAAACCAAAACCAGTATAATTATGGTAAATATTTTTGTTGGCCCTACGGGCCCGTATATTTTCTCCACGACCCTGTCCAAGTGTACAGCATTCAAACTGCAAACATCGCCCTATATTAGGATTAGGTATTAAGAAAATGTAATAGGGGGGGGGCCCCCCAACACTTTTTTGCCCTGGGGCCCCATGACGTCTAGTTACACCACTGATCTAATACCTCATAAAACTGTAAACAGACATTTTTATAATTAACACAAGGGAATTAAATCATATTCGTTTTGATTATGAAAAGAGCAGGAATAATTAGGTGCGCTCGATCGCCTAACCCCACACTTCTTCATTGCAATATAAACCCTGTCTGCGTCGTTTTCGAAATGGCCCAATAATTGTTTTCATATATAATAATCATTATAGAATGGATTTCCACAACTTTCCAACTTGTATCATTCAGGAGCATACAGAACCCCATTTTATTTACTTTGGCGCTTACACTACAATTTTGGACACGCTATACAATCTAAATGATGCAACGATGAGATAAAATATGATGCGTGAGTTAGATTTTGTATAAATAATTAATATATAATAACTCATATTTATAAAATAAGTCAAGTATGTTGGAGCACTGATATCTTGTAGGGGACACCATGTCAGGGGTCACTCGTAAACAGGAATAGATTCAGCATTTCTTGATAGACCGCCCTGCGGTCACATACTCGATGGCGCGACTAATATTTTTGAGTGTGCTTGTGCTATTTTTGGTTCCCGATTTTTCTCTTCAACAAGACCTTGAGGTAAATACTTTTATATAGATATTTCTATTTAACATTTTATCTATGATGTACTATACAAATTCCTTACTATTATATGCGGCAGATTGATACCCTATTTTGGCGCCAAAATTATAAATATGACGCGACCGACATCTTGTGGTATTTATAAATTTTTTACTCAACCTTAAAATAAGGAAGTATCATAATCGTGATAATATTTGACCTCAATCTTTTAACGGTTCTTGACATTTTAAACTGGATGCATATAAAATATCGGTATACTGTTTGTCTCTCTCGTCGCGTAACTACGCGTGAATATATAATAACTTAGCAACCTTTGATATAATCTTAGTATGAATCAAAATTAATATTTGACCTAAAACTAATTTGGGACAAGCTGATTTTAGGGATTGCAATCCCTAAAGGTACTTTTTAGCTTGCTAAAAGTCCCAAATAATCCAAATGATCTAACCACCCCAAAACCACCCCTAAAGTACAATTTCACTATCTTGACATTTTCTCAAAAACCTTGAATTTTTCAGCAAATGTACTAAAGATCTTTTTTATAGAGCATACAATTTCCAATCGACTGATATCTATACAGTTTGTATTAAAAGAAGAGTTAGAGCTAATGCAGGCTTCGAGAAATATGATATTTTATAGGTAGTAATTGTAAAATCAGATATATAATCTTTTATCTATATTATTTGTATTTAATTGTTTTTCTAGTGATCTCTATATTAGTCAAAAAATTCGTAATTCATATAGTTAACCAACTTCCCACAAGCCGTTATCACCCATATTATGATAATTATGTTGTAAATAAAGAATATTTCTTATAAGATTTCGCAGAAAGCATAATGTATGAAAAGTCAAAGGAAAATATCAATTTTAAATCTTCGCATTCTTTCGATAACCTACTTCTGATTATGCTAGAAATTAAGAAGTCCTAAAATGAATTTATTTACAAAATAACTGTCTATTCAATCAATAATGGAAATCTAATAAAAGTATAAATTTTTATAATCTTTGTAAATCTCTGGCAACCCACATCTGGTTGTGCTAAAGACAAAGAGCTGTAAATTGAATTTATTTGCAAAAACCTATCTTAGAGTTTTTAATACAATAGGACCCACCTGGAGAAATGAAACTGTCATTCGAAAATGTTTCTACTCGCTTAGCCTTTGAAGTGCATTTCTAACCCTTGTTATAAGCTTTTCAGAAAGACACAAAGCTACTCTCAAGATATTTCAGACATAAATAAAAAAAAATTTCTCGTTCTCGAATTTTGTTTCATACTGAGAGCTAAATTATTGTTTATGATGAGAACATCCTGAATAAAAAATTTCAAACTGAGCATATCGTTGGTTTTTGAGATATGAGGGATTAAAGTTGTATGTAAATATCAAAAAATACAAAGTCATACAAAAGTGAATATTTATTAGTTATGGCATAGTAATCAAGATATTCTTAGTATTTTTCTACTCAGAATTCATATCTAATATCGACGAATCCGTATATCCATTAATTAATTCAGAAGAGCCAAAAACATCCCCTATATAAGGATGGAAATAGGGAAAAGTGATGTTATTGAGTTATAGAGCTTCCACGAACAGAAATATAATATAAGTCTATTGGCTGAATGCACGAAGGTGTTGACTAGGGCTTACACAAAGCAATTCAGACACATCCTTAAGGGGAGTGAAAACTACTATACCAAGCTGCACAAAAGCTCCAATAACTTTCGAAAAAGCTTGAACCTTCTAAGCTTTATTAATATGAATGAACCATAAATCTGTTATGAACTAGTTCAGGAAAATAATCCATCACAGGGTTCAAAACTTCCACTCATCTTGAATTATAAACTTAAGTCAGTGAAAAGATAGTGAATGTACCAGATATTGCCTCTTGATTCCTTGTCATCCCCCAAATGATCCCGACTGGGTCAGGGCGGGTGAAGACCCACCAATAAGTTTTCGTCTCGTTCTCTTACCCCATCGTAGGTGTGTCATAAAATAGTTACAATAATTCTAGTTATCGTCCCACATTCATACCTACAGCAATCAAAATGCGATATCTAGTACATTCACTATTTTTTCCCTGACTCAAGTTCATAATTCAAGATAACCCTGTAATGGATTGTTTTCGTGTACTAGGTCATAACAGCTTTATGGTTTATTCCTATAAATAAAGCTTTTTCACCAGTTATTGGAGCTTCTGTGTAGTTTGATATTGTGTTGGGGTAGTTTTCACCCCCTTAAGGGCGTGTCTCGATTTATTTGTGTGAGCCCTAGCCAACACCTTCGTTCATGTATTCAGCCAATAGACTTATATTATATTTCTGTTCATGGAAGCTCCACAACTTTTCCTATTTTCATCCTTATATAGGGGATATTTTTGGCTCTTTTGAATTAATCAATGGATATACGGATTTTGCGATTTTAGATTTGAATTCTGCGTCAAAGAATTCTAAAAATATCTTGATTGCTCTGCCATAGCTGATGAGTAGTCATTTTTTGTGGGGCTGTGTATTTTTTTGGTATGCTCCTATATTGCATCACGCATATCACAACTTCAATCTCTCATATCTGAAAAACCAAACATATGCTCATCTTGAAATTATGTATTCGGGATGTTCTTATTTTTAACAATAATTTAGCACTTAGTTTAAAACAAAATTTGAGGACAAGAAAATGGAAATGGAAAAAATAAAGAATATTTCTTATAAGATTTCGCAGAAAGCATAATGTATGAAAAGTCAAAGGAAAATATCAATTTTAAATCTTCGCATTCTTTCGATAACCTACTTCTGATTATGCTAGAAATTAAGAAGTCCTAAAATGAATTTATTTACAAAATAACTGTCTATTCAATCAATAATGGAAATCTAATAAAAGTATAAATTTTTATAATCTTTGTAAATCTCTGGCAACCCACATCTGGTTGTGCTAAAGACAAAGAGCTGTAAATTGAATTTATTTGCAAAAACCTATCTTAGAGTTTTTAATACAATAGGACCCACCTGGAGAAATGAAACTGTCATTCGAAAATGTTTCTACTCGCTTAGCCTTTGAAGTGCATTTCTAACCCTTGTTATAAGCTTTTCAGAAAGACACAAAGCTACTCTCAAGATATTTCAGACATAAATAAAAAAAAATTTCTCGTTCTCGAATTTTGTTTCATACTGAGAGCTAAATTATTGTTTATGATGAGAACATCCTGAATAAAAAATTTCAAACTGAGCATATCGTTGGTTTTTGAGATATGAGGGATTAAAGTTGTATGTAAATATCAAAAAATACAAAGTCATACAAAAGTGAATATTTATTAGTTATGGCATAGTAATCAAGATATTCTTAGTATTTTTCTACTCAGAATTCATATCTAATATCGACGAATCCGTATATCCATTAATTAATTCAGAAGAGCCAAAAACATCCCCTATATAAGGATGGAAATAGGGAAAAGTGATGTTATTGAGTTATAGAGCTTCCACGAACAGAAATATAATATAAGTCTATTGGCTGAATGCACGAAGGTGTTGACTAGGGCTTACACAAAGCAATTCAGACACATCCTTAAGGGGAGTGAAAACTACTATACCAAGCTGCACAAAAGCTCCAATAACTTTCGAAAAAGCTTGAACCTTCTAAGCTTTATTAATATGAATGAACCATAAATCTGTTATGAACTAGTTCAGGAAAATAATCCATCACAGGGTTCAAAACTTCCACTCATCTTGAATTATAAACTTAAGTCAGTGAAAAGATAGTGAATGTACCAGATATTGCCTCTTGATTCCTTGTCATCCCCCAAATGATCCCGACTGGGTCAGGGCGGGTGAAGACCCACCAATAAGTTTTCGTCTCGTTCTCTTACCCCATCGTAGGTGTGTCATAAAATAGTTACAATAATTTTAGTTATCGTCCCACATTCATACCTACAGCAATCAAAATGCGATATCTAGTACATTCACTATTTTTTCCCTGACTCAAGTTCATAATTCAAGATAACCCTGTAATGGATTGTTTTCGTGTACTAGGTCATAACAGCTTTATGGTTTATTCCTATAAATAAAGCTTTTTCACCAGTTATTGGAGCTTCTGTGTAGTTTGATATTGTGTTGGGGTAGTTTTCACCCCCTTAAGGGCGTGTCTCGATTTATTTGTGTGAGCCCTAGCCAACACCTTCGTTCATGTATTCAGCCAATAGACTTATATTATATTTCTGTTCATGGAAGCTCCACAACTTTTCCTATTTTCATCCTTATATAGGGGATATTTTTGGCTCTTTTGAATTAATCAATGGATATACGGATTTTGCGATTTTAGATTTGAATTCTGCGTCAAAGAATTCTAAAAATATCTTGATTGCTCTGCCATAGCTGATGAGTAGTCATTTTTTGTGGGGCTGTGTATTTTTTTGGTATGCTCCTATATTGCATCACGCATATCACAACTTCAATCTCTCATATCTGAAAAACCAAACATATGCTCATCTTGAAATTATGTATTCGGGATGTTCTTATTTTTAACAATAATTTAGCACTTAGTTTAAAACAAAATTTGAGGACAAGAAAATGGACGATTTTTGGCCTATTTTTGGGGCCACTCTTTGAAGTTTTGCAGTTAGTTAGTTGCAATAAATCTCTTACAATTTGCGAGAAATTTGGAAATATATCCTGAATGTAAATTTTATATGTTCTTTACCAGTGTTGTGTATCATTTTGTGTAGGAATGGTACGTTCACCGGTTTAAATTCTGACGCTCGTCAGTGAAGTAAAGCACGCTGAGTGAGTCCAGCATTTGGACAAAGTATCTTATCTATTAGTCGGTAAGCTACCGACAGAGACAATCCCGGGCCGTTGAACCGCCAGAAAGGTGGTGGATGTCCCAGGGTAGGTTAAATTTGGTGGCCGAGGACCGTGGTTTGGAGTCCACGCTAAACTGTTAGATTTCTAGGCGCAATGGGCCATTCCGGCCTAGTTGCCCGACGTCCCGAATAAAACTTTAGATTTTTTGGGTCGTGATGGCTGTACTCGGGTTGGGGGGGGAGGTGCTCCAAAATGTTTTTTGGCTGTAACTCAAAAACGCTTAGAGATATAACTTTACAATTATACAATTTTTTTGTGGAACTGGCAGTTTTAGCGCAAATGAGCTTAAAATATCACAATTTTCTTTATTTTCTGGAAAAATTCGTATAATACAGGTCCGCAAAAATAAATGACATTGATTGGAATATTCGTCTAAGAGCTAGTTAATTTTTTTGATACTTATTTTTCCAGTCAGCGAACATCGATAGGATTGTTCTGTTAGTGTTACTAATCAACAAATTCTGAGTCTGTCGAGTTGAACTTATTTTTCCCATTACGAATTTTGATTTACTTACTGAAAAAGCAATCTGGCTTATCTCCGGTTATCTCCAGATGAACAAAGTAAGTCTGGCTGAAGTGTTTCAATAAATCCGCTGATTGGAGAATCAGATCGATTTCTCGGATACGTTACCCTTTTTTTTTACATGTTTGACTCTTATGTAAATTGATATTATCATGAAAAATTGTTAAAAACAACTCTGGCTGATATATGAAATTACCAAATGAATCTGGCAGCACCTTGAAATTTGCAGAAATAAAAAATTGTTACCCTTATTTTTCACAGTCCTGAATTTTTTTCCCATGATAGTCTGTACTATAATTCCATGAAAAAAATAAATCTGACTGTTATTTACAATCACCAAAGTCTCGCCAGACTATCTAGAGGTTTTAAATAGTACGCGCTCCATTAGGTATGCTGTGAAGTTCATAAAAACGTTTTGCGCACTTAAGGCGGAAAATTTTGAATTATGATAAGCTCTTAAAAGGGTTGCGTACCTCGACAATACATCCGACTAGTGGAATGTGGATCCACGAAAATATAAAAATGCAAATAACACCCAAAATAGAGTGAAATAAGAGGAGAATGCAACGCAGAAAAATTCCTGCCATACCACTTTATATTTAGAGGGATGATGAAAATTACAATCCATTTTTTTTTTCTAGTTTTGCAGTGATGGGGGTATATTGATGGGGGTATATTAGTGGGGAAAATTTATAAAGTGTAGGGAGCGAGCACATACGCAGTTAGGTGACGTTGCTGGAATGCGGGTTTTTGTTCGCCTAAGTTTACCTATGGCATAGATTAAATGAACCAGATGTTTCACTAATGAAGCAGATTAAGAATTGCAATATTTTATTATGTATTGGTACAATGTTGATATATCCTGCACAGTTGCTGTAGGGAATAAAATAATAATAATAATAAAAATAATAATAATAATAATAATAGGGAGGGGAAAACTCATTCCCCTCTGGTGTCGGTCGTGGGCTTGTTGGGCTAACCACCCACAAACTCTAACTTCTGGTTCCTACAAACAGAAGTCAGGGCCCCCACAATCGACCTCGCCCGGATAGGGGCAAGGGCAAGGTGGTGGGGCCCAACTGGATGGAGCGCCCGTTGACGACGAACGCTATGCACAAGGACGCTTTGAGTGGACGGATGAACTAAGGGACGACCTTCTGCATTGCTATGAAAGCAGTAAGACCGAGTGAAGGGGACACATGGGGCAAATGCATGTTCTGTGGTGTGCAAGGCACCCAGAGCACAACGCCTTCACGCCACAAAACCTGCGTGATTATGTGTCACACCTTCGTCGCAGGGGCTACGTGAGAACTGCTCCTCAACCAGTGAATGAGGTGGTCGAAGGTCCACCGAATGAACTGGTTGAGGATGCAGTCCCTGCCGTTCCACCAGTACCAGAGGGTCTCAGTACCAGACGGGGGCTACACCACATAAAAGCCCCCGGGCCACCAGATCTGGCCAGAGTGGATGAAGAACTTCGTGAAGCGCTACCAGAACGGGCTCAAATCTGGCACATAAACTGTGCCGTGTATGCCGCTGCTCAACGCTTTTCTCGGTTGGAGAGGCGTAATACTGCCTTCCCACAAGAGAGGGCGGAGCGGCGCATACAAAAGATGGAAGCCATGATCCGGTCGGCGGGGCAACACGCATCTCGTATCCAACGTGTGATGGACTATATGGCGGCCAATAGGCCATTCACGCCTAAAGTGCGTCGAATAGCCGCCAACTTAAGACGCGTCCATCACACACTTAATGAGGCAGTGCTGCGAACCACCAAACAGCACTGTCTCGACAGGATACGGATGCTAGTGGTTTGTAAAAAATCACTAGTGAGGCGGGCGAGGGGGCTGCCGGAAAATAAACTCTTCCGCCAAAAGCCCTCGCGCCTTTTCGAACCGCCTCCGCGTGTTGCAGAGAATCCGCCGACTGTAGATCAGGTGGAAAACTTCTGGAGAACGCTTTACGAGGAGAAGCTTTCACTCAACCGAGGCTCTCCAGCCCTTGCACACTTTGATGCCTTTTGTCAAAGGTTTCAGCAACCACAGGAAGTGTTCCAACCAATAACCCCAGAAGAGGTTCGAAGAGCTCTTGAGGGCTCTAAGAACTTTGCTGCTCAAGGTCCCGATGGGATAAATAACTTTTGGTGGAAAAAGTTATCGAGCACCCACCACCATTTGGCCAGAATTTTTAATGCCTGGCTAAATGGGGAGCAGCAAATTCCTTCTGGGGTGGTTCAAGGGTGGACAGTGCTGATTCCCAAGAACGAAAATTTGTCCAACCCAAATAACTACCGCCCGATAACCGGTTTAAACGCATGTTACAAGGTGTTTCTGGCTGCAAGAAGAACCTGCTGATTGACAGATGTGTCACGCAGGACCGTGCAGTATAAGCGGAACCTCGTCATGGCCTGGATCGACTACCGCAAGGCATTTGATATGACATCGCATGAGCTTATTGTTCACTTACTCCCATAGTGAGATGTATCGAAGAACTGATGCCGCTCTGCAGGACTCGCTTTACCATTACATCGGATAACGATAGAGTCCAGACGGAGTCGGTAACATTCAGAAGGGGAGTATTTCAGGGAGACTCCCTCAGCCCCCTTCTGTTCTGCATATCACTACTGCCATTATCCGGAAAACCCATGGATACAACTGCGGTACCTCCGGCGATAGGAGGCATAAGGTCACCCATCTGTTCTACATGGATGACCTTAGTATGCCCCAGGAGAGAGGGACCTACACCAGTCCCTCAGGGTGGTACAGGAGTACACGCAGGCTGTCGGTATGGAGTTCGGGTTAGACAAATGTGCACTGGTCATCTCAAGAGAGGACGATGCGGAGACTATGGAGAAGACGCGCAGGTCGTAGACGGAAGCATCTTACATCATCTAGATTCCGGAGAGTCGTACACTTACTTGGGTGTCGAGCAACGCTCCACCCAAGAAGTAAGTGTAGTAAAAAACGCTCTCCGCGGCAAGTATCAGCACCGACAGATCTGGTCTTCAGGACTGTCGTGGAAGAACAAGGTGTCTGCTACCAACATGTTTGCCGTTCCGATCCTTCCCTGCTCCTTTGGAGTAGTGAAATGAAGTGGAGAGGAGTTGCGTCAACTCGATGTAGGAATCCGCAAGAAGATGCATCTCAATAGGAGCTTGCATCCTAAATCGTCCGTTGCACGGCTAAACCTCCCGCGACATCGGGGAGGCCGTGGACTCTTCAGTTTGGAGAGTCTCCATAACAGCATGGTTTTGGATGGAGCCTGCAAGATCATCAGGAGTTCGAATCCCCTCCTCTGCGTGGCCCGGGACCATGAAAATATAGGGGTAGGAGCCTTTTTGTTTAAGGCAGCACAGAGAGCAGCCGATGAACTTGGACCCTCCTTCGACGTCGAGCAGGTAAATCCCGACTCTGTCACCGAGTTGGAACCTGCTCGACGAAAAGCCCAAATTTAAGCTGCAGAACACAACATCTTTCTACAGCTCCACACGGATAAGCCAATGCATGGGGTTTTCTATAAAAATATAGAAAACCTTGGCTTATCCGAAAGGCTGACCTTTGCCTTCTTAAGGTCAGCCGGGCTGTAATCTGAGACCGAGGGATTCATAATGTCTTGCCAGGATGGTGTATTCAACACCCTCGTCTATCGAAGTCGGTCCCTGATGTCAGCTTCAGGGTCTGCCGCAATGCGCTAGAGACTTTGATGCACTTGTTGTCCGCTTGTCCAGAGGCACGACGGAGCATTACGAGTGCTTTATTATCACCTAAGGCACTCGATAGACGAGACACCAGTGCTGCTTTACGCTCCGGGGGATATTGAGTCCGTTGTGGGAAATGAGTCTGTCTAATTTATTGGAACTACTCGTTTCCCACCGTCAGCCAAATATAAGCCAACAAGCCTGACGTAGTCCTCCTCAACGACCAACTCAAGACAATGTTTGTCGTGGAGTTCTCAGCTCCCGCGGAGAACAACATTGTCTTCAAGGAGGAGGAAAAACGGACAAAATATCGAGATTTGCTCTTCGAACTCCGCAGACTCTATCCAGACCATACTGTTAGGATAGTGGTACTGATTAAAGGAGCCCTCGGTGGAACGAGACATACACTGCTTTCATAACTTAAGAATGATCTTAAGTTCAGCATGCCGGTATGAACCGAGGTCTTAGCCGGCGGATTGCAGAAGGCCGTCATCCGTCATCCGTCATCCGTCATCCATTACACAGGATTCTGTGCAATACAAGCGTAATTTATCAATGGCGTGGATTGATTACCGCAAGACATTTGATACAACACCTCATGCACTATTATTACACTTGCTGCAATGCCTTGTGGTACCTGCCCCACTAGTGGGATGCATAGAACAACTAATGCCACTCTGGAGAACCCGCTTCACCATAACATTTGGTGCTCAGCGGGTATCGACAGAGTTGGTAACTTTTAGGAGAGGAGTTTTCCAGGGTGACTCCCTGAGTCCTCTCCTATTTTGCATCTCACTGCTGCCGTTATCTGTCAGGCTTCACCAAACCCGCGGATACCAATGTGGTCCACCTAGCAATCGGAGGCATAAGGTCACCCATCTATTTTATATGGATGACCTAAAATTGTATGCCTCCGGAGAGTGTGAACTCCAAAACTCTCTAAGGCATGGAATTCGGGCTGGACAAGTGTGCAGTCGTCCACCTCAAGAGGGGACGATGCGGGATATTCCTTAAAGACGCGCAGCTCGCAGACGGAAGCATCCTATGACATCTGGATGCCGGGGAGACCTACACGTACCTGGGTGTGGAACAACATCACATCCAGGACGTGAAACAAATTAAGGATACTCTCCGCGGCAAGTACAGACACCGGTTCCGAAAGATTTGGTCTTCCGAACTTTCGGGGAAGAACAAGGTGTGTACAACTAATATGCTTGCCGTTCCGATTCTGCTCTACTCTTTCGGAGTAGTTAAGTGGACACTAGATGAGTTGCGCCAATTGGATAGGGATACCCGCAAGATGATGCATGTTCACAGGAGCATCCATCCTAGTTCGTCCGTTCCTCTAGTGTACCTCCCACGCCAACGGGGAGGCCGAGGACTCTTGAGTGTGGAGTGTACGTATGGTAGAGTAGCACTGGGTGTGGCATGCAACGTCCTTAGGAGCTCGGACCCACTCCTGTGGTTTGTGAGAGATCATGAAACTGCAGGAGTTGGCGCATTTTTATTCAAGGCAGCACGTAAGACCGCAGGTCTCATATTCGACTTCAGGCGAGGAGGCCGGCGAAGTGCTGAGCTAGAATCAGTAACCGAGCTTGCGCCAAATCGCCTGACAGCCCAAATTAAAGCTACCGAGCAGAGAAATCTGTTCAGGCAGCACGTCGATAAGCCCATGCACGGTGTATTCTTTAACAACATAGAGACACTGGGTTTATCGACAAAGCTAACCTTCGCTTTCTTACGGTCAGCAGGGCTAAAGTCGGAGACTGAGGGATTCATTGTGGCCTGCCAAGATGGTGTTATTAACACCTTGGTCTACCGCAGTCGCGTTATGGGTGTGGAGGTCCCTGACATTACCTCTAGGACCTGCCGTCAGGCGCCGGGGCCGCTCTTGCACTTACTATCTGCATGTCCGGTATATACGACTTCGGCTTACATCCACAGCCATAACGCGGCGCTACGAGTGCTGTACTACCACCTTCGGCACTCGTACGAAATAGACCAAACACCAGTGCTGCCTTACGTCCCCGGAGAGATCGAGTCCGTTGTCGAGAACGAGAAGTGCCGAATCTACTGGAACTACTCGTTCCCAACGGTCAGGCAAATTCAGGCAAACAAGTCTGACATAGTCCTCCTCGACCACCAATCCAAGGTGATGTATGTCATGGAATTCTCGGCACCTGCCGAAACAAACATCATCTTGAAGGAGGGGAAAAATCGGACTAAATACCGAGATTTTCGGTATGAGCTCCGAGCGCTATACCCAGACTACTCGGTCAAGATGGTCGTCCTGATAATCGGTGTACTCGATGGAATAAGGCCTATGCTGCTCTCGGAATTAAAGGCCATACCAGCCTGCCAAAAGTCAGCCGAATGGTCGGCAGGCCAAATGCAGAAGGCAGTTATCCTAGGGTTTGCTTAGGGTACATGAGTCTGGAATCTACAGTCACTGACCCTGCGGGATGCGGGGAGTGGCTGTGGATAATTCGCTAGCGTTTCTCTCGTGAGAATGTCAGAGACACGGGAGAACTGTCCAGAATCGCGTGCGCGAAAATAATAATAATAATAGTAATAATAATAATTTTAGGAGTGCTTTATTATCACTTAAGGCACTCGTATGGGATAGACGAAACACCAGTGTTGCCTTTCGCTCCGGAGGATATTGAGTCCGTTGTGGGAAATGAGAGGTGCCTAATTTACTGGAACTACTCGTTTCCCACCGTCAGGCAAATATAAGTCAATAAGCCTGACGTAGTCCTCCTTGACCACCAACTCTAGACAATGTTTGTCGTGGAGTTCTCGGCTCCCGAGGAGAATAACATTTGTCTTGAAGGATTAGGAAAAATGGACGAAAGATCGAGATTTGCTCTTCGAACTTCGCAGACTCTATCCACACCATACTGTTAAGCTAGTGGTCGTGATCATAGGAGCACTCGGTGGAACAAGACACATACTGCTTTCGGAACTTAAGATCATACCGGCATGCGGAAATTCGGCAGAAGTCTTAGCCGGCAGAACGCAGAATGCCGTCATCCTCGGTTCATTACGTCTGCTCAAGGCACACGATTCTCGGAGTCAGTAGTCACTTACCCCACGGGCGTAGGGAGTGGCTGCCGGTACTACCAGCTCCTCTCTGTGAGTGTCGGAGACACAGAGTTTAAAGAGTGACTGGCTTTTAGAAAAAAAATAATAATAATAATAATAATAATAATAATAATAATTATCACCATTACTTCTTATACCATCATGTTACAGCAAATCAATGCCTCCTAGCCGGTGGCATCTTGTCCTAATTTTGACATTAATTAACATATGTTATTTACCTAAATACATAATCCAAATACCCCATAACTCTATATAACCCCATCCATGAACATGCTGTCCACGGATGGGGTTTACAATAATAGGTGTAATGGCCAAAGTTTTTAACTTTTTGCCCCCAACCCTTCAACGGAATAAGATGAAAATATAATCTAGTTCCAGATTTCGTTAAAATACGTAAGTGTACCAAATTTCAAGTCAATGTCTTAAACGGTTCCAAAGTAATCGTGCGCACAAGAAAAGTTACAGACATAATTTTTTTTGCTCAAACTTAAAATCTCGACGTTTTATTACATAGGGCTATTTGAACAATAAAATTTTTTGTCGTTACTATGCTTCCACTGGATGTGGAAGTAAAAATATAAACGTTTAGCTTTAACATCCTAAAATGTTGTAGAAATCAGATTTGAATGAAACGATTTTGTCCATTTTTATATTTTAAACATTAATGATCGCTTCCTCTATCACTAGCTCGCTCTCTTAAAAATAAGTTTGGATTTCTTTTTAGAGAATTTATAGCTGCTAATACTACTATCTTCATATTTCTTCTCTTGCTTTACAGCAAATGTTTTCATTTATTTTAATTATTCTTTTCTTAAATATTACTACTTATTAATCAGAACTAGGAAACAAAAGAAGAGCGAAATAGAACAACTGGGTCAACTTTTATGTGATTCTGACAGTTGGTAATTGCAATGTTATCAACCCAACTTTGTTTACATGTTTAAATGCTGCAAGCATTGCGATGCGATGTGTAAAATAATCAGTATTTAATTTTTAAAAATGCTCTAGATTTGTTGACGAAAATATTAATTATCACTATGCTTCTTTTTATACGTTAAAAATTATAATAAATAAAGTTATCACTTCACATTAATATCAACACCTTAACCGGGTTAACGCAGTTAAATTAATAGATTTGAAATAGCTCAAATATTTTATGTTCTTCCCAATTAGCACAGTGTGGACCATTAAATTTTCTCAGCTAAATTTTGTCCGGGAAAACGTTGGGATAATCGGTGTTTAGCTCTACTTTGGCTTTGGAATCTCAAATCATTTTATTCCAAATATTTTTGCTACTATAACGTTGCCGTAACATAATTATACGATGCAGTGACTACAATTGATATTTAGATTACCGATCAGCTGCAATATGCATTCTAGAACTCTTGCAACAGCTCAATAGCAACTAGAACAGTCAGAGTGTTAAGCGTGTTAAGTGTTAAAAACTGTGATTGGCAGCTAAACTATATTATACACATTTGTGGCTGCGGATACGCTTATCCGGCTGCGGAAAACAGCCAGTTTACTGTTAATTATTATATAAATTAATAAACAAAACAATTCAGCTTTAAATATTTCTTTATGTCATTGGCCTCTTTCATGTCCACAATTACTTCCACATCCAGTGGAAGTATAGTAACGACAAAAAATTTTTTAAACATTTTTATTGTTCAAATAGGCTTAGAATGTCATGAAACGTCGAAATTTCAAGTTTGAGCGAAAAAATATTTCTGTCTGTCTGTCGGTCTGTAACTTTCTTGTGCGCACGTTTACTCTGGAACCGTTTGAGACATTGACTTGAAATTTTGAACACATATGTACTTTAACGAGATCTAGAACTAGGTTATATTTTCATATTGTTCCGTTGAAGGGTTGGGGGTAAATTGGGGTAAATTTGGAGTAGATAGGTAAATCAAGCAGGTAAGAGTTCATAAAATTGATATTTAGTATAGACAAGAGGAGCTAAGGTCTCAAAAAAAATTTTGGCATTAGCCACCCCCACCCCATTATTAAAGGGGATGAAAAAAAAAGTGATTTAGTGTGTGTACAAGAACCAGAAACCTCAAAATATTTTTTTACTTTATCCACCCCCCACTCCCACTCCCTGTTACCACCCCCACCCCACTATCGACGTGGGGTATCGTTTTATGGGTTTTTGGGGTAGAGGATTTCAAATATTATATTATTAAAGTTCCATAAACAATTATTTCCAGATGCAAAATTTTTTCGTTGTGTGACTTGGATAGAAAATCCAGATGTGGAAGTAGTGATTCCTTGGGCAGCGGTTTTTTAAATACTAATGGACCAAGTGAACGGATATAGTTACTTAACCGTGGTTATTTTGATTTTTTTACCCATATCGGCTCTCTGCATTTAACGGTATTTCCTGTAAACGACGAGAGCTGGGGAGGGCAGTCATTTTTAAAAATATTTATTATTTTTACATTTTTTACTACCATTTACTTTAATTTTTGTAATAAAGAAATCACAGAATTCACCAGCAAGCAAATTTCCGACACATTGAAAATGAACATAGTTATCATGAAGAAAATGAAACACCACATCACTGCTACATAAATTGATTTATTGAACACATACGCAGATAGGAACAGTTGAACGTCGAGGATCAGGCCCATCAAAACTTTCAGCAGTTTGATTGCAATTTTACAAGGAATTCAAATGTGTAGAAATATACAGGGGGTCTCATTTAAATAAACACCTTTGTATTACTACTCGATGCATGATGGCCCTGTATATTACCAACTAATTTTAAATTGTAGTCCTTTTGATGCCGAATCACCCACCTCTACCCCAATTGGGGTGGAGGAGAGTTACTCATAAATCATATATTTAGGTGCAAAATTCTAAACACTTTTTTATTCTTGTAATTTTTCTCAAAAATGTAAACTTAAGCCATCAGAAAATCTCCCGAGTATATACTTTCAGTCGGTTTTCTCAAATAGTTTCCGAGATAGCAAATTAACAAATTTAATTAATTTGTTTAGTACTTAAAATTGTTTGTTTATTAATAACAAAATGAAAAAGGCCCCAGCGACGTGTTTTTTCTTTTTACCAATGTTCCTTAGACTTCAATAAACAATTTGCAAAAAAGAATTAGGCCGATTAATCCTTTGCCAGAAAACTTCTCAGAAAATATATATCTTGACGTGACTAATCATATATAAAGAAAATAAAGGAGCAAAGGAGAAGAAGTCATTCGGCAGTATAAGAATTTCGCACCCCCCGTAAAGACTGCTTAAAACCGGTCCTGCTAAACTCCACCAGGACATTAATATAAATAAGACAATTAAAAAAAAAATTTTTAAAAAATATGTCCAGGTAAATTTAATATTAATAATTAAAACTACAATATAACTAATGGTAAATTACAAACTTACAAATTAGAATGACAACATAAAAACAAACTATATAAAACTGAAATTAACACAAGGCAGTTTCGTATCATAAATTATTATCGATATAAAAAAACAAGAAAATATTAGTGTTTTTTGTTAGATCATTAAAAATATATGGATCTCAGAAACGATGCCATTTTGGATAAACATATTCCGGATTGTCATAATTCCCTCTTAATATCCCGCAATATTAGGACACGTAATAAAACTATATCTGATTTTTTTCTACATATATGTTGGAATGGTTATTTATCTCAGGGTCTCATTTTTTTAGATTTTAACCATGAAACGCTATCTTAAAAATTTCGTGTAGTCCATTAACAATAATATTATTATTTGTCGTTCATAGGCCATTAAATTTTTCATTGACTGCTTTGATTATTATAATCGTCTCCTCTATTTTAGAACTAAAAATATCTTATCACATTCTAACACAATGAATTTTTATTACTAGTGAACGGTTCACTGAAACAGTCATGTTCCATTTAACCATTTCCTTCTAATCTTATATTTATATGTATGTAATTATGTAGCAGTGATACATAAAGAAACAGAAAACATACAATCAGTAGATGCAAGCAAGTGGTGGTTCAAATACAGGAAGATATCGTCATTTTGATAAGCCGAAAAAAATGAAACATTTTTGGCCATGGCATTGAGAAAAATTGTAACAGGTTAAAAATGTTAAAACTTCTACCAATTGACGGTTTTAGCGGCATTTACAGTCAAACAAAAGAAAAAATATTAATTTGATTATATACAGGCGACTGAAACGTAAAAACTTATGTATCTCGGCTTCAAATGCATGTAGAGCATTATTATTTTTTTGTGCTGGTTTTTTCACCTACTTTCATAATTCATTTACCATTTTTGATTTCATAAAAATCCACAGTTATTATACTCTTCGCAAAAACGAAGAGTATATTGTATTTGATCGGCACATTTCTAAAATCGTAAATATCGCTCGTAGAGAAAAAAATTTCATATCATTGTGTTAGGGAATGAATTCTGAACAACTTTTAAAATGTCCGTCCGTCCGTCACGTCTCTTGTGAGCACGATAACTCAAGAAAGAAAAATCCGATTGTACTGAAATTTGGACAGTAAATTAGTGTTAGCTAGAGGAAGAACCCTATTGTTTTTGAACAAAATCGATAGGTAAATAAAAATGTTATTAATGATTTAAATTTGAAAAAAATTTTTTTTTGATTTTTGTGTTTTTGTAATTGAATAGAAATCTGGTGAAATGATATTTCATTTTAATACTAAATATTTACATATTTTGCAAATATACATTTCATAATGTAATATGCAACCGTGAAAATATGATTTAAGCTCGTGTCTTATAATGTATTAAATTTACATTTTTTTACGTGTAAGGTGGTGGTGTAGTTCTTACGCTAAAATTAAAAATATCTAAAACTAACATTATTCACAAAAAACTGCGAAGAGTATCGTATAGAATTGTGTAACAGTTATATAAAAAGTTCAGTGAACAGGCGAAGAGTTCGTTTTTAGCTTGTTTGAATTTGATTAGGACTATTGCGGTTCTAAGGATTTTTCACGGAGGAGGGGTGAGATCTGTTGATGGAGCTCCTTCCCAATGACATACCCTAGCTTTTTGGGACGGAGGTGGCACTCCGTTTAAAAAGTTGTAAATATAAAAATTTTAAAAAAATCTCTAAAAATTATGAAATAAAATTTACCTCAGTTTTACAAACACCTTTTTGTGGAAAGTAGCAAGAAACTGTACCTTATTACCTAATATCAATTTGAAATTGGTGCAAAACGTATTTTTGGAATCAGATGTCGTTGCACCGACTTCAAATTAACATTCAAATGTTTTTTTAACCTTTGTAGTAGCTTCTTTTATTTATTTAACTTCTACATAGTGAAGGAAACTATTGCGAGAACATCTGTACACTCGTCTTGGTGTGAAATGGAAAAGCGCTGCCTAAGGAATCACCACAACCAAATTACCGGTGGGAATGGTCGTGGGGGTGATAGAGGGGGCGGCTAATACCAAAATAAAATTATTAGGCATTAGGTTCTTGTACATATACTAAATTGCTTTATTTTTGTACCCTCTTTAATAATAAAGTGTGGGTGGTAATGTGGTGGTAGTGGGGGTGGCTGATGTCAAAACAAAAATTGAGGCCTTTGGTTCTTGTACAGACACTAAATCACAATTTTATTTTTTTCACCTCTTTAATAATGAAGTGGGGGTGGCTGTTTCCAAAAAAAAATTGAGTCCTTGGCTTGTCATATATACACCAAATCTCATCTCATCTATGGACTCTCGCTGCTTTACCTATTTACAACCATTTACCACCCAACCTTTCAGCTGAATAAAATCAAAATATAATCCAGCTCCAGATCTCGCTATAATACATTGGTGTTTAGCGCAGAATGCTACCAGTGATTCTAAGTTGGGCAGTAACAGTTCATAAATTCAAGGCACCACGTAATTGATTTGAAATAAAGATTTTCGCAAAAGGACAATCGGATTTAGAATCTAGCAAGGTCATAAATGAACCGCATGACGAAAGAGCGCTTGAAGAAATGCAACGATTACGAAAACTTTCGTGATTACTGATACACACGCACGGACGTACACGCATACACAACGTTTTTTTCATGGTCGATTTATCTGATTTTTGAAGTTTGACTTCAGATCAAAGTTAGTGACAAAAAACTCTTATGTATCAAATTTCACACAAATCTACAAAAATGTTTCAATTAAATATGTCATATTAAATTCGTCATCATACTAGCTGTCATCGAATATTGAAATCCCCATGTACCAGGTTTCATGTAAATCCGCAAAAAAATTGCTGGCATTATTATCACATCTCAAAAACCATCATACATTGAAATATTTGCTCGCTGGGGTAAATATCGGCCAGGCCTGTAATGCAGTTTCCTTCTTCGTCTTCATTAACAGCATTGCAAACAACCACCTGGGGGAAAGCGTGCTGTATAATTTGTTTGTAAAAGTAAATTGTTCAACGGGCACGTTTCTCAACAAAAGTCTCAGTTCATACTGTTGTAAAAAATATTCTTCGGCGGATTCGCCTCCATGCAAGACTCTCTTTCATTGCGAAATGGTATATGACATGCTAGGAAGTTACAATAATATCCTGTTGCTTGTGAAAAATTACACAGGTCAACATTTAGTTTAAAAAAATACACCGGACTCTACCTAGATACCCAGGGATTTTTGGGGTCACTGATTCCGATGCTGAGGTCGGTTAAGCTCTATCACGTCAGGTTCAAGGTAATTTGAAGGTCAAACTAAGAAAAGGTGGTTGAAAAAATCTGAAAAAATTTACACATGGGTTTCTGGGGTCACAAACACCGAATCCGGTGTTTGCTTACCCTTAAAAGGCATCCGAAGGTCATTTCAAGGTTAATTTGAGAAAAACAGAGGGGAAGCCGTAAAAAAAATCTGAAAAACTTTATATATAGGTATTTTGGGTCGCTGAGTCTGCATCCGATGCCGGTTCACCTCTACCATGTCAGTTTCAAGGTCATTTGAAGATCAAATTAAGAAAAGGTGGTTGAAAAAATCTGAAAAAATTCACACATAGGTTTTTGGGGTCGCTGAGTCCGAATCCGGTGTTCGCTTACCCTTAAAAGGCATCCGGAGGTGATTTCAAGGTTAATTTGAGAAAAACGGAGGGGAAACTGTCAAAAAATCTGAAAAAATGTATGTATAAGTTTTTTGGGTCGCTGAGTCTGCATCCGATCTCGGTTGACCTCTATCATGTCAGTTTCAAGGTCATTTGAAGGTCAAACCAAGAAAAGGTGGTTGAGAAATCTGAAAAAATTCACACAGGTTTTTGGGGTCGCTGAGCCCGAATCCGGAGTTTGCTTGCCCTAAAAAGGCATCCAGAGGTCATTTCAAGTTTAATTTGAGAAAAACAGAGGGGAAGCTATAAACAAATCTGAAAAAATGTATATATAGGTTTTTTGGGTCACTGAGTCTGCATCCGATGCCGGTTGACGTCTACCACATCAATTTCAAGGTCATTTGAGGGTCAAACTAAGAAAAGGTGGTTGAAGAAATCTGAAAAAGTTCACACACAGGTTTTTGGGGTCGCCGAGTCCGAATCCGGTATTCGCTTACCATTAAAAGGCATCCAGAGGTCATTTCAAGGTCATTCTGAGATCATTCCAAGCCGGAATTCGTCCGCCAGCTTTAGGTGCTCATGAAGATTCCTCGGCTATCTCAGTGCAAATATATTTAACTCAATGAATCACCTACTTATTATACTCTTCGCAAAAACGAAGAATATATTGTATTTGATCGGCACATTTCTAAAATCGTAAATATCGCTCGTAGAGAAAAAATTTTCATATCATTGTGTTAGTGAACGAATTCTGAACAACTTTCAAAATGTCCGTCTGTCCGTCACGTTTCTTGTAAGCACGATATCTGAAGAAAGAAAAATCCGATTGTACTGAAATTTGGACAGTGAATTAGTGTTAGCTAGAGGAAGAACCCTATTGTTTTTGAATAAAATCGATCGGTAAATAAAAATGTTATTGATTTAAATTTGAAAACAAAAATTTTTTGATTTTTATGTTTTTGTAATTGAATATAAATTTGGTGAAATGCTATTTCATTTTAATATTTAAATATGTATATATTTTACAAATATATATTTTACAAATATACATTTCATAATGTAATATGCAACCGTGAAAATATGATTTTAGCTCGTGTCTTATAATGTAAAAATTTACATTTTTTTACATGTAAGGTGGTGGTGTAGTTCTTACTCTTTTGACTCGGAATCCAAGGATCCCGGGTTCGAAACCCAAATGGGGTATGGTATAGTTTTTTTTTTATTTTTACTTTATTCTACACTGAGTATTTTACCAACTAAGTTCGTACTATAAAATTAAAAATGTCTAAAACTAACATTATTTACAAAAAACTGCGAAGAGTATCCTATAGAATGTGTAACGGTTATATAAAAAGTTCAGTGAACAGGCGAAGAGTACGTTTTTAGCTTGTTTTTTTCTGTAATAGTTGACGAGCTTATATTCACCACATAAATCCTGTGGAACAAGACTCAAAGACTGGCCTTTAGGTATAGTTGCAGAAGTAGAGCGAACATGAAAGTAGAGAGTACCTTTAGTATTCGATAGATGGCTCATGCCCACCGCAAGTGAGTTGGGGCAGAAGAGGGATGTAAGTTCGGCGCGAATCACGGGCATTGGCTTCACTCACTTGGAGCTCAATCATGTCAGGATCAAAGTAATTTAATGGTTTTTTGAGTCAGAGTTTTTAAATATAAGTACTTTTAGTATAAAATTTTGGAAATTTCAACACATGTCAATAGCAAATTAGGTCATTCCAGGAACAATGTAAACGTTCTCGCCCGAATTTCGATTAATACACTTATGCTGAGAGAAGCGAATTGACTTGTTGAAGGCTTTCAAAAGTTTTTTTTTAATCTAGTTTTTGTACAATCACGCAAAACCGAGAGAGAATGGTAGGCAAAAAGGTAAGAAGACAAACTGACAAGGACGCAGACAGACTGTCGGTGGACATTTGGACGGAGGGTGGCAGAAAAACAGACAGATGGAAACATTTAGTAATTTAGTCAGACAGGAAAATAGACAGAATTACCAACAGAAAGGCAGGTAGAAAAGCAGGATGTCAGATAGATGGACAGAGAGAAAATGCAGGCGGACGAAAAATACAGACTAACAAGCAAACAAACAGGTGTGCAGGTATAAAGGCAGAGAGATAAACAGACAATAAGTAGGCAGGTGAGCATTCGAATAGATTTTTTCCATTCTTTTTCACCTCCTATTCTTACTTTAACCTTCAAACGACCTTGAATATAAGGTGACATCGGATTCGGACTCAGCTACCCCAAAAACCTATGTGTGAATTTTTTCAGATTTTCTCAACCACTTTTTCTTAATTTGACCTTCAAATGACCTTGAAACTGACGTGGCATCGGATGCAGACTCAGCGACCCAAAAAACCCATACGTAATTTTTTTCCGATTTTTTGACAGCTTCCTCTCTGTTTTTCTCAAATTAACCTTGAAATGGCCTCCGGATGCCTTTTAAGGGTAAGCGAACACCGGATTCGGACTCACTGACCCCAAAAACCTGTGTGAATTTTTTCAGATTTTTCAACTACCTTTTCTTAGTTTGACCTTCAAATGATCTTGAACCTGACGTGATAGAGCTTAACCGACCTCGGCATCGGAATCAGCGACCCCAAAAACCCCTGGGTACCTAGGTAAAGTCCGGTGTATTTTTTCAAACTAAATGTTGACCTGTGTTATCATTATTATAAATCGAGAACTAACTCTTTAATTGATATTGTAGAAAAACCTTACACACAGCGTCTACACACTACACACGCGACACTAATTTAGTAATTATAGGCGCCAGTCGCGTTCCCCCTTGATTATGTGCGGTTGATTCCACTCCCAGTCGAGTTCGATACGTTCAAGAGATGTTTGATAGACGAGAAAAGCAAAAACTGTACTTACCGTAGATTGCTAACTGCAGTCTCTCTCAATTTGGCTTCTTTCGTGATACACCTTAGTTTATATTTTTAACACTGTAGAGGATCTTGTGGCTTAGAGATCTCTTAATCACTTTTATACAAAATTCCTCTCGAGCTTTCGCGATCCGATTGGTGTATTGAATTACAAACTTGCGAGGTCAGGGGACGCCCCATATTCAACTTCGACCTAACACACGAAATCCCTCGAGGGAAAAGACTTAAAGTTAATCATTAAATCAGTAAAATGCAACAGTTCAAATAATACCATTTATTGGTTGACCCAAAGAATACAGATGATAATATGCAAACCAATCTAAAGAAAATATGAAAAATTTTAAATGAATTGGGGGATGAGGTACGTTCACCGGTTTAAATTCCGACACTCGATCAGTGAAGTAAAGCACGCTGAGCGAGTCCGGCATTTGGATCTCATCGGTAGGCTACCAACGGAGACAATCCCGGGCCGTTTAACCGCCAGAAAGGTGGTGGATGACCCAGGGTAGGTTAAAGTTGGTGGCCGAGGACCGTGGTTTGGAGTACACGCTAAACTGTAGATCCCTAGGCGCAATGGGCCTTTCCGGCCTAGTTGTCTAATAGAAATCGATTGGTAAAAAGGCTCACACAACTTCCTCAGAAGCTTATGCAGGCACTTTGGTTTTGAATTTAATTAAAATGCGATGATAATGTATAATCTCGCCTAACACAACACCCGCCGTGTAAAGACGTACCGCGCGATATCGCGTTATGTTACGCCTTTACAATATATACAATGTCCACTATAAATATATATAAGTGATCTAAGATATTATTTTGCCATGTATATACGTAAATTAATAAAAGCTTGTTTAATGGTCAATGGTTAAATGGTTTTGGGGCTGACTGAAATTAATATGAAAATATTTTACTAGTGGTTAGCTTTAAGTTTCCTTTTAGTGATTATATCATTCACAAGAACGGAGTTCAACTATACCGTGTGTAAATGAATAGTGGGCCACTTCCTTGTTTTTAAAGATATCGGGATGAAATTGTGTATGGTAAAATTAGGTAATATTTCCAACTTTTTGAGACTTATCCGCCATATTTATCACTTCCGTTTCACCGGAAATATCCCCAATAGTCTTTTCTAAATGGACCATCCTGTATGTTTTTACATTTCTGAAATAAAGATCACATTTTGGATACATTTATACTATTTTGAACAATTTATACAGTGTTGCACGAAAAATAATTCGAATTTTAGTTGTCAATCTAGATGGTTGCGAATATGTTAAAATTATTTTTGTTCCAATGTAATTCATATAAAAAATACGAAAAGGTCAGTATATCCAATAATACATTGTACAGGGTGCTGTAAACTCATTAAAATCACATTTTTCAAAATGACTCATTTGTTTTAAATATTATGACATAGGCCACCCGGATATTCAGAAAGTTCTATTTAGTAGGGGTTAAACGGTACAAAAAGTTCTGTAATGTGTAATCGTTACCGACAGGAATGACAATTTTTGTTAAGAAATTTATGATTTGTATCTAACTTCAATTAAATTTTGATCAACCCTGTATATTTGTGTTAATATTTTATGATATGCAACAAGAATGAGCCAGAGGCCCATTCTGTCTCCTGCGGAGGGTGGCATATCATAAAATATTAACACAAATATACAGGGTTGATCAAAATTTAATTGAAGTCAGATATAAATCATAAATTTCTTAAGAAAAATTGTCATTCCTGCCGGTAACGATTACACATTACGGAACTTTTGGTACCGTTTAAACCCTACTAAATAGAGCTTTCTGAATATCTGGGTGGCCCATATCATAATATTTAAAACAAATGAGTCATTTTGAAAAATGTGATTTTAATTGGATACAGCACCCTGTATGATGTATTATTGGACATACTGACATTTTTCGTATTTTCTATATGAATTACATTGGAACAAAAATAATTTTAACATATTCGCAGCCATCTAGATTGACAACTAAAATTCGAATTATTTTTCATGCAACACTGTATAAATTGTTCAAAATAGTAAAAATGTATCCAAAATGTGATCTTTATTTCAGAAATGCAAAAACATACAGGGTGGTCCATTTAGAAAAGACTATTGGGGCCATTTCCGGTGAAACCGGAAGTGATAAATATGGCGGATAAATCTCAAAAAGCTGGAAATCTTACCTAATTTCACCGTACATAACTTCATCCCGGTATCTTTAAAAACAAGGAAGTTACAGAGGTGGCCCACTATTCGTTTACACCCGGTATATTAATTTATTGGGCTTTCCTGCCTCCTTTACGGCGACGTACTGGCCCCATATAGGTTTAAATTAGGGTATGTAACATGACGCCGCTTTCGAGTGACTTTTTTGCAAATGAACTTTTTCTCCTACTTATGCAAAAGGATGTTTTCTTTATAACTTTGTCATCTTCAAAAACCTGCATTTGGTTTGGCTACCACAGTTTTCTGCTGATTCTCGAACGCACTCGTCCAACAAGTCGCTGGATTAATCTAAAATTGTTTTATGCGAAAAACCGGCCTTGACCATTTTTTCTAATTTCTGTCCAATCATTGCTTACAGACGCTACGCGTCTTTGCCACATTTTTCGGTCACGCCTTTTCAGTACGTCGCCTCATCAAAATTTTATTGTCATTTTTTTGAATGATATTCACAATAAATGTGTCTCCAATTTCCCAGTTTCGTGATAAAAATTAAAAAATATTTTGAAAAGATAAAATTCGACGCACTTTCGAATTTTATGCCTTTGGACATGGTCGTCGCCGAACGAAATAAAAATATTTTGGTGAAATTTTACATACTTCCTAAAAAGCAAAAATACATACATATGCTTTTCTTCTCGTCCACAAAAATTTTACCAAGTGAAATTGTTCGCGTACTTTTGAATTGTTTATCTGACCTCCAAAATATTTACCAAGTGAAAATTTTGGGCGCCACGCGTTGTGCTTCACTTTTCTGTGAACGTGACAGAGTCCTTTTGTGCCAGTCTTCGGCGCTAATGCCTTAAATATGTTTAGTTATGCTCTAATTGACTTTTTAATATTTTTTTCTTCTGGGATGTTCTACAGCAATATCACCGGCGACTCCGCCAAATCTTCGAATATGCTCGTAACAAAAAAAATTCAAATTTTTGTTCACCTTACAATAAATGTAGCTTGATAAATTTAGTGTAGCACCACCGCCGGACCATAGCCTACAGTTTGCAATGGGTTTGATAGAAATCGCTTATGCTACGTCAGAGTAATCATGGAACAAATATAACAAAAAAGAAAAACCCACGAGTCGAATTGAGAATAAAGGACCCCGGAACAAAACCCATGAAAATGTTGATTCGGTGGAATCGGCTGAAATTTTGATATTTTGTAGTTCAAGTCATGCTGATCAAAAGTTCTTATCACATCGAGCCAATCCTATGGACAGTTCTTGAGATACAGCTTGTCAAAGTTAGGTAATTTGCGTCATTTTAGACATTCAAGAACTTTTTACTCTTAAACTATTAACTTTAGCAAAAAGTTGCAAGGGTCGAAATATTTTTGTTCAACTCCAATGGAGCTCAAGAATTTTTTTCAGAATTTTTTAATCAATTTTTAGGTTAAGTAAAATATATATATGTCACATTCCGGCATGCTTCGGTGGGATTGGCTGAAGCTTTGCTATTTTGTAGTTAAAGTCATTCTGATCAAAAATTCCCATTGCGCTGAGTCTATCCTATGAGTGGTTTTCGTTCCAGGAGTGCCTGAAGGTCTTAACAACGAGGTAACGGGTAATCTAATGTACGTGTTTATGAATGGCTTCCAGCGTGTTTGTGTACTGTGTGTATGCGTTTGTGTGTATGTATGTGCCAGTGTATACAGAGTTCTCCGGAAATATCGATGACAAACTTCTGGTGCAGATTCTACATGCAAAAATATGTTCGTAAATACCTTGAGCTACGGCCCTTTGAAAATGGCACCCAAAAATTGATTATTATATTTATTATTATTATTAGTATATTTCAGAAACCTTTTGATTTACAGTGAGGCGACTTTATACGCATATTGAACAATAATACAAGCTTATTTTTACAGTATTTTTTAAAAATATTTTTTACCGTAAGTGGGTGATATTGAGGGGGGCTGTCGATATTTTACATTAATTTCTTGTCTTTTATTTTTTTTTCACTTTGGTACAAGAATTTCATTCACTAATTAAAAATATACAAAAAATGTCCTCTTTCATTTTAGTCGTAGGACTAGTGTGAGAAAAATAATGAGTTTGATGCGGAACCGCTGAAAACACAAGCGTATTATGGTTTTTGAGGTACGCACGGCATGAAAATCACATAAAATATCCATCAATGATTCTTCTTCGAACGATACATGATGCTGGAAACAGAGCACTTGTTCCTGAAAATCCTATGGATGTTCTCAATATTTAAAAACTAAAAAGAGAATATTAAAAAACAACAAAAAGTAAAAATAAACAGATAGAAAGTGAAACCAAAAAAATGGGATCACCCTGGTTGGCAATGAGAACGCTCTCATAAGAAACATAGTACCGGTAAGAGCAGGTTCTTTGATAAAAATAATCACACACACATGCACGCACGTAAACAAACACGCTGGAAGCCATTCATAAACACGTACATATAGATTACCCGTTACCTCGTTGTTAGACCTTCAGGCACTCCTGGAGCGAAAACCACTCATAGGATAGATTCAGTGCAATATGAATTTTTGATCAGCATGACTTTAACTACAAAATAGCAAAGTTTCAGCCAATCCCACAGAAGCATGCCGAAAGATGTCATATATATATTTCACCTAACCTAAAAATTGATTAAAAAATTCTGAAAAAAATTCATGAGCTTTATTGGACTAGAACAAAAATATTTCGACCCTTGCAATTTTTTGCTAAAGTTAATAGTTTAGGAGTAAAAAGTTCTTGAATGTCTAAAATGACGCAAATTACCTAACTTTGACAAGCTGTATCTCAAAAACTATCCATAGGATTGGCTTGATGGGATAAGAACTTTTGATCAGCATGACTTGAACTATAAAATACCAAAATTCCAGCCGATTCCACCGAATCAACATTTTCATGGGTTTTGTTCCGGGGTCCTTTTATGAAGTCAGTTAAAAATGAAAACTGATGAGTGTGGAGGGGGGGGGGAGGATAAATTGTTTTTATGAGCGGAAATGGGAAAAATAATTAGATGAGCGGGGGAGGGGCGCAATCTGAAATTAAAAATTTTCACATTCCCTTACTTTTTTGCACCTTTTTTCCAAATTTGTTTTTCAACTTGGTGCCCGGGACGGTCACCCGGCTCGCACGGCCCTAAAACCGGCACTGTTTTATGACTAGTTTCGAAAATTGTGAACAAACTTCAAACAAACGGTTTAAATAAATATTATATGCTAAAATTTGGCACAAAGGTTTAGTTCAACAAAATAAATAGTTTCAACTACTTTCATTAAGGCTGTGTTACCGAGGTCAAATATCGCGTTCATTAATTCGTCATTTTGTAATTATTTCGGCGAAAGTATTCTTAAAAACGAACCAACAGAATTCAGATTTGATTTAATTATTGAAACTAGTTAACTTAAATCTGTTACGTATTATATCTTATATTTGAATACTAAATGAAATTAAGTTTCCAAAGCTTCCTCCTCTGAATTATTAAACGTGAACGTACCCGTCAATCGTCCGTAATTCATCTATAATGATTTTATATTTTTTAATGGAACTCAAATATTCAAATAAAATGTGATGCGTAATAGAATAAATATATTTAACGTAAAAAAAAGTTAAAAATCCGCATAATATTTGCTACAATAAAAGATTACTTGTTTAGAAAAATTTGAGGAATTATGCCAATATTAGTTTGACGTTTTGCTAGTAGATGCCGCAACAGAAGTCGTTCGAAGTGGTGACACTGCTATAATAATACTAGAAAGACAGTATGAGCAGGGTCGGACTTATTTTTCATTTCTCTAGTGTTTGAAATAGATTTTAAAAGAATTTTAATTTTCTTACCGATTGAATTGTCCACATTACTGATCGCGTTTGTAAGATCGTTTAATTTATTTTTATTTATGATTGATAGGACTCGGTCTCTTAAGTACATATACTTACTACAATACAAAGAGAATTGCCAATGGCTATTTATACTCGGCTTTTTTTCTCAGGCTGTACGTAAAAACAAAGTAGCCATTACGATTTTTTCTGATTACAATAAAATTGCTACACGAAGTTGTATTCTTTATATTAGAGCATATACTTTCAGCCTTAGTGCACAAATCCAGATTTTTTTTACTTTCTATTATTTTTCTGAAGTTCTTCATTTCTTGTTTATTCTACATTTTCAATAACTTTTTGTTAGTAATTTTGCTAATAACTTATTAGTATGTCTAACAAAATATCATTACTATAAAAAGTGATTACAATTATATCAAAGGACTAAATTTACCTATTTTTAATCCCGACTGTGAAGAATCAATGTCACAAGGGATACAAAAGAATTATAATATTATGGTATATGGACAAACTATCTCTGCACACACTCTTTTAGTGTATATAATCAATAATTATTTTGAAAGAGTAAAATGTCTCTTTTATTTCCCGAAGGAGAGCTCAAATTGTCTCTGGGACTGACACTTTAGTATTTGAAAATGATAATTAAACTTGCAGTACAAAAATATTGTTTTTAAGAAGTGAATGTTCAAAATTTTTTATTGCATTCTGGTATGAATGTTTATGAGGGTGTAAAAAAAATCTACAATGTTCACTATAATTTTTTTCTTTATTAAATAAATAACTGTAAATACTTGTACTTACATTACACACAAACCTAAACAAAATGTTCATTTCCTGGTGTTCAAAGTAATTTTATTGGTCAAACTAGTTAGATCAAAAAGTATAAGGGTATGAACATGCCGAAGATCAGTGGCGGCTGGTGAAATTTCAATATTTTTTTTCTCGTCTGTGGCGCATGGGGCCCATACGAAATATGGGAAATACATCTAGAGAAGCACTTCTCTAATGACCTCTAAAAAATATTGAAAAAGCAGTTTGCGAAAAAATTTTTGAAAATTTGGAAGCCTCCCCGTTTTTTATTTTTTGTTTTTGTCATGCATTTGACTTTTCATAAAAATACAACAATACGTTTTGGAGTTTATGAAAATATTTTCATTATTAACTGAAATACTGAAATTTTGTAATTTACAATTTAACAATAATTCTCGCAACCCGTAATACAATAAAATGTTTTTTGTGTCACGTAAACACGTCAAATTTAATCCAACAATAATTGAATTTATTACTGTTAGATACCATGAATTGTTTAATTATTTACGAACATCAAATCCTATTTCAAAAGTTACAAAATAGAATAGGAGCTGAATAATTTTTTAATTCACTTAATTCACTGTTATAAATCTAGTCGACTAATTTCGATACTGTCCGTACGGCAAAGATCTAAAACATCTTTGCCGTACGGCCCTGCAACACTTCTGTTGCCAACAACAAATAAGTAAATCTTAACTCATAACTAGACAACTGCATGGTTCCTGTTTTACCGGCAGAACCATTAGTTCGCTATTTCTATATAAGAATTGACTGTGGCGTGCAAACGCAGCCTTAAGATTTATGCACTATATTACTTTATATTTCTTTTAAATTGCTGGTGAAGTATAACGAAAAATTAAAATATTGCAAAGAATATGGAAAAAAAAGTTATTTTTCTAAGATTGAATGAATGCAAAATGCAATAGTCAATATTATCTCTCTTAAGGTCCTCTGTCACCTTGTTCGTATTGGACGTCTATCAATGGAACATCCTGTATGAAGTAAAGATTATAAAATTTGTAGTATACTTATCCGCTTTTAGGTTACGTTACAGAGTGACATAAAGGCTTTTAAGGTTCCGTACTCAAAAGTAATAAACGGAACCGTTATAGAATGATTCGTTTGTCTGTTCATCGGTCCATTTATGGTACAGAAATTTATCTCCTAAACTATTATAGCTAGAAACATGAAATTTCACATGTAGGTAAGAGTTTGATGTTCCTCAGGTAACTCAGAAGTATATGTCAAAATGCGAGAATAAACATTTTTTTTTATCCTGGCAAGTGGAGTATCATTTGAGATTTCCGAACATATATTTTTAGTCTTTATTTTAATATATTTATTCAAAAGGTTCAGTTTTGCTGGCCCTCCTTTTTAATCGCGAAAGCATTAAAATAGAATCAAATATTTATTTATTTATATATTTATGTTAACAAAAGAAAAAAAATATTTAATTTTAATATCTATAAGGATATAATTTGATATGGGGGAATTTTCAGATATTAATATTGAGACCTAAAATATTAAAACTTGACATATAGTGCAGTTAAGCAGCATCTGCCAAATAATACAAGTGAGCTGAAATGTTGATTACACCTTTATTTCAACCCAAGCAACATCTCAAAAGTCCCCATCGATATCGCGCTTGCGTTTTTATTTATTTAAGGTCAAAAGTCACAAAAATATTTTCTTCTCAAATATTTCGCTTCCTATATAGTTGAGGAGCATAATGCGCATTTACCTACTTCGTGGAATTTTTTGTGAAGGGAAGGTGCGACTATGTGGAATCTCTTTATTATATCCTAGATAATGGTGTAATACCGGGTGTTTACCTTAGAATTGCGCTATTTGGTTTTTATGGCGTTATACATCCAAAATGGCCACCATGCGAGACACTAATTCTTTACATCAAAAATAACTCCTTCCAGAGTGCTCATACGCAAAATCTGCATATAACATTTTCTGTTCTACATAAGCCAAAAAACGAATTTAGTTTTTATCAATTCTTTCGTATCTTTTACCAATTAAGAGTTATGATTCATTATACATGTCACTATTGGTTTAAAACATAATTTAGCCATCGGTTATTTATTAGGGAAGAAAAATAATGATTCTGGTGCTATTTACTCACAAAAACTTTAGTAATAACTAGTATTAATACATACAATTTGTAGTAGGACGTAGTAGTTGTATTATAAAATGTTCTTAAAATAAATTATGTATTGACAGAAGACAATATTTAAAGTCATCCGGTGAATCTTCATACCTTGTATGCTCATCACAGTTGTCACACATATCTTCGTCTCCTCCACACACATATAGTTCTGTGCACTTCAGATCATGGGAAAGACATTTACATGGTGAAGCACATTTTCTCTTAACACAAGAGCACCAAATAAGTTGAAGAACTGTCTCTAGATCACATGGAAGCATACACATAACAGGAGCATAACAGGAGCAGCCGAAGTTTAATGGCGAAGGCAGACTAGAGTAGAGCTGGTCAAACCATTCTATGGTTTGATAACGAACTCTATCAACATATGGTATCAGTGATGCTTTTGTTGGTGGCAAGTTTTCTCCTTGAGTTTCTTTCTTTGTGAACATCCACCACCTCAATTCTCCAATGTCTGATATATTTGTGCCAGGAACATAGACTTGACATATGAATTTTTATATTAATAGTCTATCTTTATCAAGAAAATTTTCCAAGCTTCCAAATTTGCTTACAGCTTCGAGAATGTCATCATCTGCTTTACTGAAGACTTTCCAAAAGGAGGTTTTCGCTTTCTTTGCCAAAGTCCCTGTGGTGTCACTTCCGGATAATGCATGCTGAAGTTTCCTTTGAGCCCAGGGAATCGGTTACTTTGCTGACATTGATCATTCTTTGATTTTGGCCAACTCTAGTTACAAACATAATGTTCAATGGAAGGAACTTATACCACTATAAAGTAAGTATGAAGACATCTGTATCAGGTGAGTAAATATGAAGCTGTGTAGCACTGCGACGACAGGCGAACATGGAATGAAAAATTATTTTTGTATCTGCCTCCTCATGATTGCTTTTCAGTTCATCTGTTTCAATCCCCATTGAACACTTTGTTGTTTCCCTCCAAGATACAAATAAACACTAGTTTCTTCCAGTGGCATATTGTATTGCTTTCTCGGACAAGTAAGCTGTTAACTCATCTTTAGTCTTGACATGAGATAACAATGACTTCATAGATGTGTTCCCAATGTACGTTGTATCACTGATCTTGTAGTGGACTGGTTGTGTGTTGCCAGTTCTTTTCTTACGCATAGAATATTTTAGTGAATTTTCTCTGTATGTGTTGAAAACTAAGTGGGTTTCATCATAACGTGATAGTATATCTCTTGCATGGGCATCTCCAGGATCTGTGCAGTCACTCAAGCGCACTTTCAATATTTCACTATTAGAGCGTTGTACAGCTAACTTAAGACGCTCGCCCCTTTGGGCTGTTGCTATGCAATATAGTCTCTCTTTGCTTTTCTCTCCTTCATCACAAAAAAAAACAGTGTTTTTGTTATATGCGGGTGTTTTAGACCGTAATGTGTATCATGCCTTGTCACTGCTGGTAATCGCTTCTAAATCATCCGTAGGCTCACGACGCTTTCCTTTTTCGAAAAGTTCTTTGCTTCTATCCATGTTTGTCATATGAGTCAGTTTTTTGTAACATTCTTTATGCCATTTTGCATTGGAGTCTTGTAGCTGTTGTACACTTAAATTCCTGATTCGACTACTAATATGCATAGACTCTGGATCCAACCATTCTTATCTTTGTTTCAAACACTGTAGAAGTTTTTCAACCTTCAATGGATTAACAAGAGGTAATTTACTTTTACCTTGACACAAAATACACAGTTTATAATCTGTTGAAAGTCGGATAGGCTAGGCAATAAATGTATACTAGTAAATTTGTGTTATGTGGTAAAACTGGCGTGTAACTCTTAAATGGTAAAAGATACGAAAAAATTGATAAGAACTAAATTTGTTCTTTGGCTCATGTAGAGTATAACATGTTTTATGCAGATTTTGCATATGAGCACTCTGGAAGGAGTTATTCTTGATGTAAAGAATAAATGTCTCGCATGGCGGCCATCTTGGATGTATAACGCCATGAAAACCAAACAGCGCAATTTTAAGGTAAACACCCGGTAGTACACCATTATCTAGCATATAATAAAGAGACTCCACATAGTCGCACCTTCCCTTCACAAAAAATCCCACGGAATACATTATGACCCAAAACTAATATGACTTTTTTGGCTATTACAAAAAATATAAACCAGAAAATTCTCTGCAAAATAGATTATATAGATTTTTTACGTAGAACCAACCATTCAGTAAATAACACACTGCTAAGTTTGCAAGACGCTCAACCCTATATTCAATACCTGAACCATTACTCTTCCAAGTTCAAAAAGTCATAACTAATCCAAAATGTGAGAGAGTATGCAATATTCTAGATATAGCGTTGCAAATGGGTGGAATGTGGGGAGGCGGGCGCCACCCAAAAAAAATCATCCCAACCACTCGACAAAAAATATCTGGCGCCGCCACTAACTCTAGAACTGCATTAATTTCTGGATCGGTAGAAGTCCTTTTCGAAGAAACAATGCAAGTGACTCTCAACCAAGAAAAATTCCTATCCAATCGCTCAAATCAAACCAGTTTATGCTAATGCTAATGCACAAACTACAGTTAGTCAACATCACTGTGAAACAAGGTAGGGACGACGCCCACGTTTTAATAATAGGAACATCAACAACTATCGTTGGAGAAGATGTAGATTTTTTAGTTCTGCTAATAGGACGTGCCCTTGGAACCGGCAAATTTTCTTCCTCAAACCATTTGGATGAAAAATGGAATCAAGGATATTCTCTTCTTTTATCATAGATAAGTTTCCTAATTGTAAAAGGTATACATTGTTTCTGCATGCTATCACTGGGTGCGACACATCTGCACTCTTTACCAAAGGAAAAATGAAAGTTCTTAAATTGTTCGACTTGCAGCAATCAGTAGAAGTTTTTAAGTATGAAAATTGTCCATTTTGAAAAATGGAGTACGCATTCTTCTGGCAATGTATGGAGCTCCTAAATTAGAAGTATCCATTGACAACTATCGACACATGATATTCGCGAAGTAAACAAGACTTAACACCGCTTTGAAATTGTCGTCACTTCCACCAACTGCCGCAACCGCTCACCAACATCTGATTCGAGTGTAATATCAGGTACAAAATTGGCTTGGTAATGATTTAAATCCTAAACAGTGGAGGTAGACAATCAATTATGATCAAATTATATTTTGGAGTCCATTATGTCACCTGCGCCAGATGTAAACACCATCTTTTGCAATTGCACTAAAGGATGTAACACAAGTTGCGGGTGCAGAAAAGTTGGGCTGTCCTGTTTAATACTTCATGGCTATTGTCACGGTCAGTCATGTTTCAACGCATATGTCGATAGTGCTATTGAAGACTCAATTGAAAATATTCAAGATGAAGAATAATATGAGATTAATCCCATTGATCTCTTCACAAGAAAATATTACAGAAGCAAAAGAAAATGATGAGGAAGAAGTTAATGAAGGTAAAGAAGAGAACGAAGAGGAACATGTGGAGAGGGAGGAAGAGGGCGAGAACGAGGGCAAGCTGTAGAAGGTACCTAAAATAAGAAAAAACCTTGATTAGGCCTACTGGGGAAACCATGTAAAAATGCGCCTTGCACTTTACCTCTGAGGTGGCGTGGAAGCGGATGAGCTGCTGCCGATTATAACGTATAGCGTGAAAACGGCTGGTTCTACGTAAAGGATGCAAATAAACTTTTTTGTAGAGAATTCTTTACTCTTCATTTTCTCTAATATCTAAAAGAGTCATACGACCCATAGGAAGCAAAGTATTTGCAAAAAACTGATTTTTGTGACCTGAATAATTGAAAACGTAAGCGCGATATCTATAAGGACCTTTAAGACATTATTTGTAATGACAAAATAATTTGTAATGACAATGCAAAGTTTCAGCTCACTTGGATTTTTTAGCAGACGGATCCTAATGTGACTGAAGAAATAGAAAAAATGAAAAAGTTACAAAACAAAATCGTAGACATTTAAAGAATTAGAAAACTTAAAAACATAAATGCTTCCAGTATTAATAAAAGTATGTATTGGGTCGAAAATTCCGAAAAAATCTGAAATGAAGAGATTTAAGGAAATCTGAGCAAATTTTTCTCGAAATCTGCTGTTATTAATACTTAAGTTATTAATAATAGTTCAAATTTAATATAAAGCTGAAAGTACCTTCGTCCGAAAATTAGAGGTTCTAGTCTAAAATATCTGTATCTGCCTGCATAGATTTTAGACGTACTCCATTGATTTTAATGAGTTTAAACTTGAGATAAATCACATGAAATTAGGAGGAAATCTAAAGAAAATCAAGGAAATCATTGCAAAAGGTGAAATCTGGTGTACAAATTTTGAACTGCGATTTGCTCCTCGATTCAGCCTAACATAATTTTTTCTTCCTAAAGTCCTTGGATTAAAAACAAAAGAACGTATATTTTAATGAAAATTATATATACACAGGTCAAATAGCTTATCGCCATATTAGCTTACAAATTGATTTAAATATTGTAAATATCTTAAATGGAATATACCTAATATCAACAAACTAGTTTTTCAAAACATAACTAAAAGTATATTTTATTTTTAACTTTCTATCTTACGATATTTTTGTTTTCAGAATTTTATCAGCAAAATCAACGAGACTTCATCAACTACAATAGGACCGTCTAAGTCTCGCACGCTCTACGACTACCAAACAGTAAGTCAAACTATGGTAACTTATAGTAGAGTGCATTAATACGCTTATTGTGACTTCCGTGGAGGTTTCGTTGTTACAAGCTGAATTTTATATAAAATTAATGATGATATACTAATGTTTCAAAATCTCGTAAAAATATGTCATGGACCAAAAGGCATTATAATCAAAAAACGAGTTAAGCATATGGCGCAAGGAAGAGGTAAATTGCGATTTTTTGAAATATTCTTCATAAAAGGTTTTGTACCGGAAATAAACAAACTGGTATTCTTATAGTAATAGAAACTAAATTATCTTTAGTTTCTATTACTCTAGTAAATGCCATAAATAAATGGCAATTATTTATTCATTCTCTTCAAAACAAAAAACAGGTGACAAATTTTTTATCCGAAGAAGTACTTGAAAATTCGTTTAGAATAAATAAATATTTAGTTTGCTACCAGTGGGGGTTTTACAAATGTAACATATTTTAAAACAAATTTTCTATTAGACAACGCTGACATATTGAAAGCCAACCACAAAGAAGCGGACACTAGAATTTTTTTACACGTGTTATCTGCAAAAATGGCTGGCTATTCCAGATGTATTATTGAATCCTGTGATACTGATGTGTTAGTACTTTTAATTCATTTTAAGAAATATCTTACTTCGGAGGTATGGATGAAAGTAGGAAGGGCAGATAGTGTAAGATACATTCCTATTCACAAAATAAACTTAAGTGAAGACCTTTCCAAGATTTTACCCGCTTTTCACGCCCTCACACAGGTTGTGACACCACTAGCCAACTTGGAGGACTTGGGAAAAAAATCGTGTTGGAAAATTTACCTACAGTAAGTACCATCACTATTTAGATGGTGTTGATGTGGATGATTTTTCTGAGGAACTATTCAGTAATATGCATATTTTTGTGCTGAAACTATATTCAAGACATCCGGATATTATGTCAATTAATGTCTTGCGTGGAGTTATGACAGCCTCGACATCAGTTACCACCAACGATGAGTGGTGCTCTTAAACAACACTGCTTAAGAGTACATTATCAAACTAATGTGTGGTTGAATACCATGGTTCCTTGTCCGCAGTTACCTCGAATTGAAGATTTTGGTTGGTATTTGGACGAAAAAGGAGATAGATTCCCAGAAAAACTTAACTTCTTGTGGTTGCAAAAAAGGTAAAATATTTTTTCACTCGTAATTCAACTAAATTTTGAGACATTTCTAACCGAGATATTGCGGTAGTATAACATAATATTTGAAAATTATTATAAAATATTTCCTCTACAAGACCTTTTATGAAAAATATACAACAAAATCACAATTTTTCTCCTATCACCATATGCTTCTCTCGTTTTTTAACTTTAATGCCCCTTTAAAGATGACGCTTTTTGACGGCTTTGGGATTTTGAAACCTCAGTATACAATCATTGATTTTATATAAAAATCAGCTTGTAACAACGAAACCCCCACAGAACTTACTTTTATGCGTATGTCTGGGTGCCGAGCACTCTACTATTATATGTATTAGAGTAACTATTTTTTTAAGCGTGTTGTAGCATACAAGGACCTTATCGAGGCAAAATGTTTATTAGAGATCCTGAACGGTGGTGAAAGTCAAATCAGCAAATGGATATCAAATGGGAGCAAAGACAGCATATCAAAAGGTTTCCTGATATCGAATCAATTACTATCAAAACGTCAGGTGAGTAATTAGACACAAACAAAAATAATATAATTAGTACAGTAGAGGTTTTAATTTAGAAGTAATGTCGTATGAATTATTTATTATTAGAAACACGAACAGATCCGAAAATCCGCAATACTCAGGCTTATCAGCCCTTTGTACATCCGCGACATTTAGGATTTCCTAGAAAAGACCAGTGTTCTCCATGAAGGAGAGCAGTCCTTTCCAGGGTAGAGCCCGTAGTGCGTCGGGCTGTAGAAACTGCTTTCTGATAGCTATACCTTCTCTCTTATTGCTACATATTTACATAGAATATGAGTGATGGTTTCATCCTCCACTCCACACATGCGATAGGTAGGACCATCTTTCAACCGCATCGTATGCAGGTGCTTATTCAGCGGACAGTGTCCTGTTATCAGGCCTACCTAAATCGTTCTCTATCGAGCCCAAGTAGTTACTTTATGGTAGAGTCCGTCAAAGGCCCCTTTATGCAGGGAAAATAAAATGGTGTACTAGTTTTCTATGCGGGAAAGTCCCTGCAAAATTTTAGAGTGATCCGAGGTAATTTAGTAATTTTTGTTGCATTAAAACTTGCAAAGATACGCTACTCTTACTAGTGGAATAAAATCCCAGCGAAATTATGCACATATGTGACCATCGACGTAGAACCAGATGAGACCCATAGAGCATGTTCAGGACAATATGAAATGCAAAATTAGAAAATTTTTTAGTAGAGCAAAATTTTTAAAATGGCAGTTAAACCGCCGACCCAGTTCGAAAATACGTGTTTTTTAATACACACATTGTCATTAAAAAAAACTATACCGGCTATCGTTTTAATTTTTTTATGCAGTTGTAGGTAATTCTAGGGCGTTTCAGATGATGTGTTTGATATTTTTAAAATATCTACTGATTTACCAAAAAGCGTTCCAAAACTTTGAATTTCTAAAATTGTGTACCTAAAATTTCACACTGCTACAAACTCTGCGAAATATTGGAAATTTCTATACACATGCAGCGAATAAAATGTAGTCCAGAGAATGAAAAAGTTAAAAAAAAGAAGAAAATTGTCAATCGGTTGAATAGTTCTCTAGTTATCGAATTTTCAATCAGCCAGCGCCCGATTTATAGAAACGCAGTCTCTAGCTAGCAGCTCAGACGACGTTTACATACATGCCAGTGGCCGCGATAGTAGGCGACGCAAATCCATGCTTTGATGAGCTTCATACCTAGAAGCAAAACGGACAATTATGAATTCTGAACAACTTTCAAAATATCCGTCTGTCTGTCCGTCCGTCTGTCCGTCCGTCTGTCCGTCCGTCACGTTTCTTGTATGCACGATAACTTAAGAAAGAAAAGTCCGATTGTATTCAAATTTGGAAAGTAAGTTAGCGTTAACTAGAGGGAAAAACCCTATTGTTTTTGTAAAAAGTCAATCAGTAAATAAAAAGGTTACTAATCATTTATATTAAAAAATAAAATTTTCTTAATTTTTGTCATTTGTACTTAAATAGAAATCTTACGAAATGTTATTCTGTATAATTTTTTTTTGTTTATACATTTTACTAATATATAAAATATATTTCATAATAATATATCTAATTCGTTAAAATATAATACTCAAATGGTATATACTACAGACATTCAATTTTTATACTGATCTCTGATGGTCTAATGGTCTAAGTTTTGTCCTGGCGTGTGCGCTCCCTAATAAGAACTCAGTTTTAACTTTAAGTAGTCTTAAGTATTTTAAAACTTTTTCATGGTTATATTTACAAATTGTTAGGTTTAAGTTTTTATATTTTAAACAGGAGCCCCAACTTCAATTTGATCCGTTGTCATAGCCGAGACCAGACCCGCTTCATCCGACTGCATATTAACCACGACGCTACGCTACGTGGTTGTGCGGTCGGCTCTGAACCGAGATCTGACCCAGGCGCATTATTGTAATCCCTAATAATAATAAATTTGTTTTGATTGATTGATTGGCAATCCAATGGTCTTGTGTTCAAATCCTTGACAGGGTGTTTTTTTTTTTCATATATTTTTTTTTCACAACAAAGTTGGTATCACAAAATTTAGAATGTCCAAAAACTAACATTATTTACAAGAAAACTGCGAAGAGCATCCTATAGAATGTGTAACAATTATACAGAATCGGAATGTTTTGCTTTTGGGATTGCATAGTTTCAACGACTTAACCGACCGCCTACAATAAAGGCGTCTACCAGTACCCTAGCAGGGCAAAGTGTGACACGCCCCTTAATTTACATAATTGCTTGCTTCGCTCTCGCTTTGCTCTTATTGCCGTACCAATACAAACGCTTTCCGATACTGTATAAAAAATCAGTAAATCGGCAGAGTATAATGCTTCCGTGGTCCTTTTATATCTATATTACTACCATCTACACTTTCTAAATCGGTTGCTCTTAAATTTGACTTTGGTTGGTTAATATAGGAAGCTCGACATGAAATGTGATATTTAAAATTTTCTTTGCCACTTAAAAGCTTTTTTTTGTGTTTGAGAATATTATTCGCCAATCGATCTTTTCGTTCTTCGGTAACGTCTATTAACTTTAATAATCCTTTTTGTGTTGGTTTATTAACTAACTGTATTTCTCTCAAAAGAATTACAGGGATCTTCTGGAAAACTGAAATTAATGATTGTGTGATATTGAAAATGTTATCTATGCAGTAGCCCTAATAATATTTACGTTGTAATATTTACACCCAAGATATAATATAATTTAAAATTTTCGGACGGCTATATAATTACACTATCAAAAACTCATTTGCACGACACTTTTACAAAACTACAGCAATTAATTTTTTTGCAAATATATTGTATCAAACAAGTTCATCACAAAAACACGGCATTGAAGTGTTTCATGAGAGGCGAGACGGTAAATAGCGAAACACCGCCCGCCGCGCCGCACAGTGGGGCAAATAGCTCATTTTTTGGACAAGCGATAATTCCCAAGCTTGGAATTAATGAAATTTAAAATTTTTTGTTTTAAACTCTTCGTTATAAAATTGCCTTTAATTCTATCGAGCCCGAATTTTGAAATTTCAAAATTAAAGGACTTAAATTTTGAAAGTAAATTAAAATTTTATCAAAAGATTGTTTAAAATTATAAAAAATTGTTACTTGGGGGGTTTTTTTGGTTTCTAATCTCATTTCTGATCCCCAAATTTTGCTATTCAAAAAACCAAGATAGCGGATCCAATATGGCGGCCATAATATTTTTTTAAATGAGATGTACATGCGCAAATTGATAAAAATTGTTACTCAGGGTTTTTAAGGGTTTCTGACCATGAATATGAAGTCTAAATTATGTAATATCGTAATCCAAGATGGCGGATTCAATATGGCGGCCACAATATTTTTTAAATGAAATGTACGTACACAAATTATTAAAAATTGTTATTTAGGAGTTTTAGGGTCTGCTGAACATGAATCTGAAGTCTAAATTACGTAATATCGAAATTCAAGATGGCGGATCCAATATGGTGTCCGTAAGTTAAAATAGAATGATAAATCAAGAAATAAATTGCTAAAATTTGTTACTCAGGGGCTTAATTCGCTAATCTTGTTTCGGATATTTCAGTTTCATCACTTTGGAAACCATAATATCGGATCCAATATAGCTGTTATAAATTTAAAAAAAAATAAGACGTACATGCAAAAATCATTAAAAATTAGTTTCTAGAGGTTTCTGATTCTGCAGTTAAAATTTCGTAATTTTGAATTCTAGGGTTGCATTTCCAGTATGTGCTAAAATGAAATAATTAATCAAAAATTAACCTTAAATGTCCAATCATAGAGTAGTCAAAGACAAATACTATTATTAGCTAATACTATTAGGCAAGAACTATTAACTTTAATTCTAATATTTGATCAAGTCATAAAATGACAGAAAGTAAAATATTGTAAGCCATGAAGTTAAAATAACCTAACGCTTCTAGTCCTAAACAAACAGCTAGAAAAGTACAATAAGATATAAATCTAACATAATCTAATACGTAAAATGATGAACGAGTAGAATCTTCAACTTACGTACACCATATTAGATCCGCCATCTTGGATTTCGATATTACGTAATTTGGACTCTAGATTCATGATCAGCAATCTCTAAAACCCCTAAGTAACAATTTTTAACAATTTGCGCATTTACATGTCAATTAAAAAAATATTATGGCCGCCATATTAGATTCGCTATTTTGGATTACGATATTACGTAATTTAGATTTCAGATTCTCGATCAGAAACCCTTAAAAGTCCTAAGTAACAATTTTTAACAGTTTGTGCACGTACATTTCATTTAAAAAAATATTATGGCCGCCATATTGGATCCGCTATCTTGGTTTTTTGAATTGCAAAATTCGGGGATCAGAAATGAGATTAGAAACCAAAAAAACCCCCCAAGTAACAATTTTTTATAATTTTAAACAATCTTTTGATAAAATTTTAATTTACTTTCAAAATTTAAGTCCTTTAATTTTGAAATTTCAAAATTCGGGCTCGATAGAATTAAAGGCAATTTTATAACGAAGAGTTAAAAAAAAAAAAATTTAATTTCATTAATTCCAGGCTTGGGAATTATCGCTTGTCCAAAAAATGAGCTATTTGCCCCACTGTGCGCCGGCCGACACAGGATTACTATTAAACAATTTGTGTCACTTCAGAACTCTTAGAACTTAAAAATCGATAACTCGCAAACTAATAGCACTATCTCAAAAAAAATTTTTTTTAAACTTTTGCACTCTTTATGCTAGCTATATTTCATTCATATAGAAATTTTTATTATTTCATATAGCTAGCCGCAGAGTGAAGTTGTAGCTGCGAAATTTTGCAAATAACAAGTTTATAAATATTTTCTGGTTAATTGGTGATAATTTTGATATCATCAAATAAACCATTCGAAGCGCTGTAAAGTTTCCCACAAGCATGTAAAATATCAAAGCGATAGCTTATGTACTTTTTTTTAAAAGGCAGTGTGTGTATTTTTTTTTTTTTTTCGTGAGAGGGGAAATCCTCATGGACACCCGTCGCTTAGAGTCTATCGCGAACGGGTAGTGCTGGACTCTAACCAGCTAAAACCTCTCCATCTCTTCAGTGTTTCCTGTTGGCCTGGGACTGCTTTCGCTTTTCATCGGACCCACAGGTCATTTAAGATTGTCGGTGTTAATTGGCGTTTCTCCATGGGTTCAAACCCATCTCTCTTTCCTCCTCTTCCTTCTTTTTCATAATACGGGTTATTGCCTCCTCCGCCCTTCTCCAGTTCTCTTCCGTTTCTAACATCCTCCCTACCATATCTTCTGGAGACAATAACGATGCCCCACCATCTCGTCTCTCTTCTCTCCATCTGTTGCATGCGAACACGGTGTGCTCCACGTCATCGACCTCTCCACAGTATGCGCACTCTCTGCTGTCAGTCTTGCCAATATCGTATAAGTACTCCATGAAGCAGCCATGTCCGCTCAGGGCTTGGGTGAGGTTGAGTGTGTGTATTAAAAAGCATCGATTTTCGAATTCGGTCTGAGGCCATTTAAAAAAAATTGCTCTGGTAAAAAAAGTTCTAATTTTGTATTTCATATTGCCCTAAACATGCTTTACATAATTACGTGAATTTTATCTGGTTCTACGTTGGGGGGTCACTTACTCATGAAATAGACGGGCCAGCAGGGCGATATTACTCCACTATACTTGTCTGTGGTCAGTATAGAGCAATGAACTTACTTGGGAAAAACATATTCGGAAATGTTTACATTTCCTTAATTGGCATAGAAAGTTAAGCTGAATGCGTACGGTTAAAGTGGCGCGTTTTTTGCTTTCGGTCGAACAATCAGGACACCGGCAGGTACAAAATGCCGCCAACGTTTGGTGTTTTTGTGTTATCGACGGGTTTAAGTAAATATCTCTTATATCTACTTGTTGTTGTAAAGTTCACTAACAAAGCGTCAATGTCTTTTAGATGTATTTTGCAATTTTTGTAGTGTGATTTGATTAAAACCAAAAAGTCACTTTAACCCTCTCCAAGGGGAGGAGAAGTGATATGGTTGTCCCGCGTTACGTCAGATTGGTTAACGTCATTGGCGGCGCGTTGCTACAAAAGAAATAATTTGAAATAATTTTTTTGATCGTATTTTTTTAATTTTTCATTTTCTGAACTCCTTTCGCTGAGAATGTTATAGAACCCCCCAGAATCGACCTAAGTCGAACCCAAAACAAAAATTCTACTTAGGCAAAAATTTCATTTGAAGACATTATCAAGAGTCTCAGAGACTTCATAGCCCCAATTTAGTCCAAAAGGACCATTATGGGTCCATTAAGACATTAGGCACGACCGGGTAAAAATTCGAAGAAACACCGAATTTTTACTTAGGAAAATATATTTTGGCCCAGGAATTGAGAGTAAAAGTATATGGTGGACATGGGTCACATAATTTTTTAAAAAGTACGTCAAAAAAGTACTTTGAAAAAAATATTCAAAATATTTTCAATTTTAATTCCTCCGCCGAAGACATTGACCAAGGAGGTGCAGTCATTATATACCCTGTTTTAAGGACTGACAATAAAATGTTATTGATGCAATACATCAGAAAGGTGAAACCGACGAACTTGGCACAGGCGCCTATGGGCAAAAATTGACACAGGATCACTGAAAATGTACAAGGCCGGTTTCTCGCATAAAACGAGTCTGGATTTACCCAGCGATTTGCAATTTTGTCCAATGCGTTGGGTAGTCAATACAAAACGATGGTAGGAAAGCCAATAGTAGGGCTTTTCAAATAAAAAGTTGTAGAGAAAACCGCCTTGTGCATAAAGGACTCAAAAGTCCGTTTTGCCTAAAAGTCATTCGGAGGGGGTCGCTCTCATTTTTACTATATTGAACACCTACATAGGGGCAAGTAAATCGTGGACTGATCGAACGCTATCAAACTTATGTAGTAAATAAGTCCTCATGAATGTTGTTTGAGTCACATCAAAAAATCAATCCCGTCGGAGAGAAATCTTCGATCGGGATTTTTTTTATGCAAAAATAGCAGACACCAGAAGGCGTCAAAGCCCTAATTGTCAGTGGAAAACTGAAACCACGCATTGAGAGAGCGTCGTTGATGATCTAGGGTAGTGCAGCCTTGATCCATTACTCGTCTGTTGAAGTATAACTTATCTCAAACCCATTTGGGAGTAGAAGAACGGGGCAGAACGCGATTGGCGCCCCTTAATAAATAATTTGGTGTCGCGTCAATTTGACGCTCGGTAGTGTGTTCTTCTACAAGAACAACCTACCGATAAATTTTCCTCATGTCATAGTAGATCACCCTGTATAAAACCTAGATTGTCTCATTCCGGGGGCCTGAGCACAATAATTGTTAAACTGTGCTATAGCTCAATCTTGCGGCTCTGATTGAGTCAGGCCCTTGACAGACTGAAGGCTGGCTCCGGACCAGGGAAAGGCTCCTTCGTCCGCCAAACGGTCTGCTTCTTCGTTGCCCTCCACGCCACTGTGTCCGGGTACCAAGTTTAAATAATTTATATGAATTAAATTTAATTTTTCTTTATATAATTTTATAGTAATTACATCAAAGAAACATTTTTATATTATGCGGGGCTTGCTAATTTATTGCGGGTGGGCAGGGCCGTGGAGAGAAAATACGGGCATTTTTTTTATATTGATGAGCGGGAGCGAGAAATGCAAAAAAAAATTTTTTGGTCCAAAAATTTTTTTGAATAATGAAAACCGGCCCCCCAAAACAAGCCCGGGCCCGGAGGAATCACCCTTACACCTCCCCCGCCTCCTCTCGATAGAACTAGGGATGGGTGGCACTACTTTTCAGGGGGTAGTACTCAAAAAAATAACGAACTGAAAGAGAATCAGATTTAAAAAAAAGCTCAATGTAATTTTTCATATAAATTGATAGGCTGTAGGTATCTCAAAATGTTCATTCAATCACTCGAAAAGTATCACATTAAGCGAAAAAATGCTAGAGATCAATTAGAAAACTCATACGCTGAGGAAATTTTTTTTTTTTAATTTTCGGAACAAATAATATAGTCTAGGTGCCCGCGTACATAAATGCACATATCCTCGTATAACTTCTTGTACGGCATAATTGCGCCTAGTGTATCACTTTTTTCCTCTGCGAAAATTTTCGTAAACGCGGCGTTCCTCCTCGGCATGAAAAAGGCGATTTCCACGCGTCGGACTGGAAAATCGGCAAATATATTTTGTCCGACAATTTGAGAATTGGATTCTACATATATATTCTATATTTCTACAAACTGCCCGAGAAAATTTTTGTGTCCACCACCCTAAACATAACATAACATAACTTTAAAACATTTAATGATAACCAGCTGATTTTTCTCAAGATTGCTTAATAACAATATGTAGAAACCAATTTTCGAATTGTCGGACAAAATATATTTGCCGATTTTCCAGTCCGACTTGTGGAAATCGTCTTTTTCATGCCGAGGAGGAACGCCGCGTTTACGAAAATTCTCGCAGAGGAAAAAAGTGATAGACTAAGCGCAATTATGCCGTACAAGAAATTATACGAGGATATGTATAAATTGCATTTATGTACGCGGGCACCTAAACTAGTAGTTTCGGATATTTGGAAGTACCAAAGATTTATAAGAGTAAGTATTTAATCCAAATGTTAATTAAATATCTTAGAAATCATGGCACTTGCATCAAAAATGCTAATGACCAAAATAAAAGACTATTAATTGAGCGGCACTCTAGATTGAATATTCAATTTGGTTGCAGAAACTGCAAAATTGAGGAAAGTCTAGAAATTAGCAGTCATATGCAGAATGCCCTCTAGATTCCAAAAGTGCAAAAATATACGAGGTGTTCCATTTAAAAATCAAGAATAGGGGCCACTTTCGGTGAAACCGGACGTCGCAGAAACTTCACAGATGGTTAAAAAAATGTCATTTTGGTAACACGCGACACTTGCCTAGTTTCATTTTTTACTTCCACATCCAGTGGAAGTATAGTAACGACAAAAAATTTTTCTAAAATTTTTATTGTTCAGATAGGCTTAGAATGTCATGAAACGTCGAGATTTAAAAAAAAAATTTCTGTGTGTCTGTCGGTCTGTAACTTTTTTTTGTGCGCACGTTTACTCTTGAACCGTTTGAGATATTGACTTGAAATTTGGTACACATATGTACTTTAACGAGATCTAGAACTAGATTATATATTCATCTTGTTCCGTCGAAGGGTTGGGGGGTAAATTTGGGTAAATTTGGGGTAAATAAGTAAATCAAGCAGGTAAGAGTTCATAAAATTGGTATTTAGTATATAAAAGAGAAGCTAAGGTCTCAAAAAAAATTTTGGCATTAGCCACCCCCATTACCACCCCCACCCCATTATTAAAGGGGATGAAAAAAATTGTGATATAGTGTGTACAAAAACCAGAAACCTCAAAATATTTTTTTATTTTATCCATCCCCACTACCACCCCCTATCACCACCCCCACCCCACTACCGATGTGGGGTATCGTTTTATGGGTTTTTGGGGTAGAGGATTTCAAATATTATATTATTAAAGTTCCATAAACAATTATTTCCACATATAAAATTTTTCGTTGTGAGTGACTTGGATAGAAAATCTGGATGTGGAAGTAGTGATTCCTTGGGCAGCGGTTTTTTTTTTTGTTTTGCAAATATTTCAATATAATTTTAGCGAAGAAATGGTAAAAACTAAAACTAAAGCTTATAAATTGATGATGAAAATGTTTTTTTTATTTATTTATGTAGGATTAATGGTTCCCGAGATACTTAGGTTTAAAGATGGCGTCCGAATCACCAATAAAAACTAGAGTCTATTTATGGCCGAAAGAACATATTGAAGTTTTGTTTAAAATAATATTCAAATGCGAAAATATCATTTTAATGGGTTTTTTGTTTAGAAAAGTGTGCTATAACAATATGCTTGAAATTAAATGCAAGTTGTCAGATATAGTCCACGCAAATTAGATATTTTAGAAGAAATAATTTTTAAAGTATTAATATTTGAGATATGGTTAGAAACAGATACCCCATTTAGAGGTGGAACGTCCCTTTTTTGCAAAAAACCACCCCCAACGGGGAGTTAAAGCTGGTTTTTCACTTTTATCTTGTAAACCGTTCGTCGAAAGAGAAAAAAATATAGGAAATATAAAATTTGTCGTTAAATTCTGCATAAAAAATGTCCTATTAACCTTGTAGCTTATCCTCACCTATTTCGCGCTAACAGCCTCCGAACAGTCTTTAGTGTGACACACGGTATGATATTACTAAATTGTGTGTATATTTTTTACCTCTAGACTAGGTAATGTAGTAAATATGCTTTTAGGAACAGGAAATCTATCTATCTATCAGGAAATGGGTGGATGTGTGCGATTACGTTTCCTAGTACAAAAATGCTGCTAATATAAATAGTACGGATTATCTACCATGCGTCATGTTTGAATTCCGTATATATTTGTGCTGCGAATTAGGTGCTTTTTTGCGGTTTCTCGAATTTTTGAGAAAAACAGTGTCCTATACGAAAAAATGTGTAGAGAGGAAATATTGTTTTCTATAAAAATTGAAATTATAGAATTAAAAAAAATAACTCGCAACGCATTCGCAACTAAGAAGTTAATTAATTTTTAAAAAATAACAAAAATGCAAGGAAAGAGCACACCCACCGCACCGTATAGAAAAAAAACTGCTCTATAAATTTAGTTCTATGCATTGTAAGCGCTGGGAAAACCGTGTTCGAAAAAAACTAGAGGGAGTTATAAATTTTAGTGAGCTATTTGAGCAGCCCCTAACTCGAAATCTATTAGATCTATTTTTTTGTTTACTGGACAATTACAGTAACAAAATGGTGACAAAAAAATGTGAAGACGCACATTATTTAGGCCATAGCTTCTTTGTTTTGTATGATACAATAATAAATGAAGTTAAAGATTGATTAAGTAGTTTTTCTAAAATATTCGATATTTAAACTAAATACATAATCCTAGGAATGACCGTTCGGACGCCGTCTTTATACTTAAATTTCTCCAGAAGTATTAACCCTATATAAACAGATAAAGAAAAGTTCATTCTCAGTTTATAAGCTTTATTTTTGTGCCTCGCTTTTTTTCGCTAAAACTAATATTTATTGAGATACTTGCAAAGAAACAAAAAAATATACGTTTTTCGAAAACCCCTTTATAGTTTAAAATCCTTTTTTTTCTAAGCTATAAATGGATGAAAAAATGTAAGTGTCTTGGTAATGTTATGGGTTAACGAAAAACAGCATTCAAGAATTATATTTTTTTAATTACTGACTACTTACAGTAACAAAATGGAGATGTGTTTTACGCCAGAGAAATAGACAAAAAGTGATTTGAAAGCTTAATTAATATTCTTTTATTTTTGTCGTTAGCATTTTTGATGTAAGTGCCATAGTTTCTTAGATATTTAACATTTAAACTAAATACTACGCCTTACAAACGTTCGGACGCCATTCTTATACTTCCAGATCTCCGATTAATTACTTCCACATCAGTTGAAGTATAGTAACAAGAAAAATTTAAAATTGTTTTTATTCAGATAGGCTTAGAATGTCATGAAACGTCGAGATTTTAAGTTTGAGCAAAAAAATGTCTGTCTGTCCGTCGGTCTGTTTGTCGGACTGTCTGCCTGTAACTTTTTTTGTGCGCACAATTACTCTGGAACCGTTTGAGATATTGACTTGACATTTGGTGAATGTATGTATTTTAACGAGATCTAGAACTGGATTATATTTTTATCTTATTCCGTTGAACGGTTGGGGGGTAAATTGGGGTAAATGGGGGTAAACGGGTAAATCAAGCAGGTAAAAGTCCATAAAAATGGTATTTAGTATAAACAAAAGAAGCCGATGCCTCAAAGAAATTTTTGGCATTTACCACCCCCATTACTACCCCCACCTCATTATTAAAGGGGGTAAAAAAAATAAAATTGTAATTTAGCGTGTATACAAGAACCCAAAGCCTCATTTTTTTTTAATTCATCCACCACCGTTACCACCCCTCTACCACCATCCACACCCCCACTACCGATGTGGTAGGTATATCGTTTTATAGGTTTTTGGGGTAGACAATGTCAAATATTATGTTATTAAAGTTCCATAAACAATAATTTCCACATAGTGAAGTATAGCAAATATAATATCAAAATTTTTTTCATTGTGAGAGACTTGACAGAAAATCTAGGTGTGGAATTTTAAGATTTATAAACACCCTACAGGTTGTATTCTAATTCGAGTCCTATGAACAAGTGAACATCAGCATGCCTGCCTTTCAAGATTATTTTAGCAGGTTGCTAAATTGACACCAATCTTTCAAGGATAGATGAAGTAAAAAAAATCTTTTGAGGTTTTTGGTTCTTGTACACACACTAAATCACATTTTTTTTCACACCCTTTAATAATGGGGCGGGGGTGGTAATGCCAAAAAATTTTTTGAGACCATATAGTTTCTCTTGTATATATTAAACACCAATTTTATGGACTCTGCTTGATTTACCTCAATTTAATTCACAAAAGGCCTTTTAGATCGAGGTGAAGAAAGGCCAACCCAGGGCGGCCAAGCGACCCCCGAGACAGTCTACATTTACCCCAATTTAACCCCCAACTCTTCAACGGAATAAAATGAAAAATAATCTAGTTCCAGATCACCCTAAAATACATGTGTACCAAATTTCAAATCAATATCTTAAACGGTTCCAGAGCAATCGTGTGCACAAGAAAGTTACAGACAGAAAGACAGACAGACAGGCCGACAGACAGAATTTTTTTCGCTCAAACTTAAAATTTCGACGTTTCATCCCAACGGACAAAATTTAAACATCATACAACTATTTTGTTTTATTGCAATTTTCTAAATGTAATAAAATACCAATAAAACAAAATTGTTGTAGAAATGACAATTACAAAACAAATTTGTTTATTTTGATGACATTCTAAGCTTGCTTGAACAATAAAAATGTTCAAACATTTTTTTTGTCGTTATTATAAAATTAATAAAATTAAATGAGTTCATTGGGTTCGATTAATAATAAATATAGCAATTTTAGTAATGAAGAATTTATTGGTTTTAGATATCAACACAACATATTATTATACAGGGTGATTTATTTAAGTAGGCACAACGTAATATCTCGAGAACAATTCGTAAAAATATTTTAAATAAAAGTTGTTGTTTGGTTTCGAGTTCATGACAAGGGCATTATATATGATACTGTACTATACGGTATTATATTTGGTACGATGGGCGTTTTCAAGGTCACTTCAAATTTATCTTTGGTTTTCTCAAATAAAAGTACACGAACATTTTTTATAACGACTTTTATTATAGAAAAAAAAATCAAGTCTCACTTTTTTAATTAAAAGAGCTTTATCATTTTGACGTAGACTATATCCATCTTTTCACTATATGTAAACTAATTTCTTGATCTCAACTTTTACTAAATAACCAACTACAACACTTAAATTATTTAATACAATAAGTATCAATATAAGTAACAGTTAGAAACCATTAACAAATGATATAAGTTATTCTGTTTAATGCTTGCTATATTTTATAGAATATTTAATTCAGCTTCTCGTAATAAAAGCGACGCCTACCAATAAAATTATTTTAAAAAGTAAGTAGTACGTAAGATATAAATTAGATCATAACTTTTTTAAAAATAAACACAGAAATAATGGTAGTCACAAAAAAGACTTGAAATGAAAATACCATTTCAATAACGCAGCTCTGCTGCAGTGGTCTGCTCCTGGAATTTCATTGGGTGACCCTTATGTATTTCAACACGAATCAGGTGTCCGTTTAGCTTCATCACCCACCATTTTCCTGTAAATCGCGAAAATAACCTAAATACTCTCAAAATTTGGGTTATTTTCGGGATTTACTAAAAATTGGTGGGTGACGCAGTGGCGGCTCTAGAAATTTCAATAATTTTTTTCTCGTCTGTGGCGCATGGGACCCATACGAAATATGGGAAATAACATCTAGAGAAGCACTTCTCTAACGACCCCTAAAAAATTTTGAAAAAGCAGTTTGCGAAAAATTTTTTCAAAATTCGGGTGCTCCCCCCCCGGTCTAGGGACTCCCGTTTAAAATTATTCTTTTTTGTCATATACATTTTACTTGTCATAAAAATGCAACAATAGGTTTTGGAGTTTATGAAAATATTTTCATTATCAATGAACTGAAATTTTGTATTTACAATTTAACAAATTACAAAATTTCAATTCGTTGTATCTCAGTTAGTAATGAAAATATTTTCATAAACTCCAAAACCTATTGTTGCATTTTTATGAAAAGTAAAATGTATATGACAAAAAAGAATAATTTTAAACGGGAGTCCCTAGACCAGAGGGAGCAACCGAATTTTGAAAAAAATTTTTCGCAAACTGCTTTTTCAAAATTTTTTAGGGGTCATCAGAGAAGTGCTTCATTAGATGTTATTTCCCATATTTCGTATGGATCCCATGCGCCACAGACGAGAAAAAAATTATTGAAATTTCTACGAACTCCCGATTCGTATTCAGCACGTCAAAATACATAGAGGTTGCCCAATGGAGTACCAGAAACCTAAATAACCTAAATTATGAGTTTTTTTTAGGTTATTTTCGCGATTTACAAAAAAATTATGGGTGATGGAGCTAAACGGATATCTGATTCGTGTTCAACACGTCGAAATACCTGGGGGTCACCCAATAGAGTTTCAGGAACAGACCACTTTTTGTATAATGTAATAAAATTGGTGAGTTGCTGAAAAAAAACGACGCCTACTATTATACACATTTTTTTTCTTTTTCTACCATAATTTTGAGTGGCGGGCGCAGGCGGTAGGAATATAATACTTTATGCAGAATACAATTTCGTCAGTAGTTCATATGAAAAATGCATTTCCATTGATAAAAGAATCATCCTGTACATAAAAAAAATGTTTCATACAAAAGATATATTTTTTTGCGCATAATAAGGTTTCTGAATAAATTGAATACCATAAGTTGATAACTTATACGTTAACTTTATTAGATAAATGTCATATGTTTTATAATTAATGATAAAATAAACATTTTTGTGATGAATCGAATTAGGGATTATCGAAAAAGCAAATAAATATCGATTTTATACCCTTCTTCAGAACCTCATATCTCCGATTCTCTGGTCTTACAAACTTCCATGTGAGCTCATTTTTTTTCGTTACATGATATAATTTAAAAGGCACTCTGATTTTTTCTCTATATTTTCCCTAAGTTTGCGGAGCCAATATGAAAGAGACAAAAAATATTTTACCCTTTTTATGAAATATTACATTGTTCTCTAATTATAACACAAAAACTGAAGTAAAGTGACCTATTTTACCATTTTCAATTACTTTCTACCTCGAATTGTGTCTGCAAAGCTAGATACACATTATTTACGTCGAAGTACGGCTGATAACGGCTAGTTATCAAACATTGCCTATTTAATTCGATTTTTAACCTCCTAGATATGGCCCAATATCAATAGAATCACTTTTTCTCCAAAATTGATAGATTCGAGTAAAACACACTTGAAAGTTAAAGAATTGTTAGTTATATTGTTTGTCTCTATAAAAATTGAAAAATAGAATATAAAAAGCCTTAATGAAAAATACAAATAAATTTCTTTTGAAAAACCAAAGTTGATCATGAAGTTACCTTGAAGTGCCCATCGAATCAAAAATAAATAAATATACATTTTGTAAGTTACAAATAAATGTATAATAACTTATTATTTAGAAATTAATCATACAGCAAGAATGATTGCCATTTACAGCAGAGGTACACATACAATATAGAATACGAATAATAAGATTCACAATAAACCTGAATAATAAATAACATACTTGGGGTAAAAGTCGTTGTCCTCATATTTAACGATAACTTTACCATCGGGTTTATGTGACGTATCGCAGGATCCTGTAGGTATTGTCATGAACTCATTTCCGATGCACGACGGTCCGAGCAAAACATCACAAAGAAGCATCACTCTTTGAGGAAAAGGGTAATTTCTAGGATAGTGTCTAGCGTACGTAGATTCTGTAGCAAATGAAACTCCTTGCCCAAATCTATGCCCGACGCAACTCCCTCTAAGGCGCCAGTTAAAGTTTTCTTTGCAAATCGAGTCAATGTTGGATTCGTTAGTACCATGAAATAGAGAACAATACCCATATTTCTCATATTTTGTAATCTTTTTCAAATTAAATTGTGCAAGCAAGTACGGATTCTCTACTCGTTTTATTGCGTCCACCCTGTATAAGTCTCTCATCGTCTGGTTAAAGAAATTTTTTATTTCTTTATATTTAGGAGAGCCTTCTTCTAAGTTCACTAATTTGTATGGTTCATCGTAATTGATAGGCGTCCATGTTAACTGACTCACTGAAAATTCTAGCATATCTTTCAATATTTGAGGATTCTTTTTTACCAATAGAGGCTTCTGAGGCTCACGTGTTGATAACTTGACATTTTCCAAAGCACTCGCTAAATCTTCCAGAAAATCTTGTGAACCCATTTTACGAAATATATTTGGATATATAAAAATGCGCGCACTATCAAATTCACAACTTATCAAATACTGAACCATTGTCATTGTGCTGAATAATTCACATCATGACGCAGGGGACTCCCCCCTTTTATATTCCGGCCACAGTCAGTTGTTTTCCTGACTAAGGCTATAGATAGTCTCAACTAGAGACAAATGTTTGTTGTCCTTAAGGGCAAGATTTTGCAGAGTGAGAGGGAAATATGCGTTTATTTTCGGTTTATTATAAATATTTAAAAAACCATATAACAGTGTCAGGTACTTCCCATTGTTCTAAGGAATACAGCCATATACAGTTTTTATCATAAATTTTGTATATAGTTAAATGCCATGCTCTAATAATGAAATTATATATATTATTATATTATTTTAAAGATTTTACTATGTTTCGTTTTTTAAATATTTATAATAAATCGAAAGTAAACGCATATTTCTCTCTCCTTATTTATACTTATAAATATTCAATAGTATTAAATTTTGACTATTAATACAGTGTGTAGAGCAACAAAAAGGGGAGGTATAGTCCAGTAAATTTTTAAGTGACACATAAAAAAGGCCATAAAAAACCAGCCATAAAACATGCGAAAGGATATCACTCAGGACCGTACTTAAAATTTTCGTGTCCCCAAGTAGCACAGTGTGGACTATAGAGTTTTCGCAACTAAATATTGGCTGCTAAAACGTTAGGATGACCGTCGTTTAGCTGTAATTTGGTCTTCAAATCTCAAAGCCCTTTATTCCAAATATTTTTGTTGCTATAACGTTGTCGCAACATAATTGAACAAACAAATAGCTGCAATTGCTATTTGGATGACCGAATCAGCAGAAATATGCCTTTCACTATCGCAACAGTTCAGTAGCAGCTGTAACAAATAGTTGTAATTTTTGGTTGCAGTATATGCTTTATAGCAAAAAAAATGCCGTTTGACAGCTAAAGCAACATTTTCCACATTTGTAGCTGTAGATTGGCTTTTACAACTGCAGATAATAGCAAGAAGAAAGTCAAGGTCATTTTGTTGTAAACATGCACATAATTTGACAAATAAAGCAATTTAGCTTTAAATATTCTATAATACTAATGTATAACCAATACAAAGTAGTAGGTACCTAACTTATTATATATGCGTGTTATTTTGACAAACATGACTGATAGTCAATTTGTTTTCAAATTATTGCAACTGAAAAAGATAAAATACAGTTCAACATATTATAGAAAAACTAACACGGCAAAAAGGTGCGTAGTGTACCTGCAGAATTAACAGAAGTTATACATCAGTCTAAAATCAGAGCAATGCCATCGCAGTTATTTCAATTCCAGAATCAGATAGTGACAATAATTTATGCGACGGTCTTGAATATGCAGCTCATAACGATATTAATTATTAGTTATTAGCCTGAAGTGTGAAGTGTACGTGGCACATTTGTTAAACTTAATGCAGAGTAGGGTTGGCTAACCAGAACTGGAACTGATACTTTGGAACAGGTCCGGTCCCAGATATCACAGAGATGTTTTTAAGATGTCTTAAAGACGCCTTCCTTAGACTTTCACTACGTCTTAAAGACGTCCATTTACGCCTTACAGACGTCTTACAAACGTCTTATTTAGGTCTTATGTTAAAAATCCAGACGTCTTTTCGAGGTCCATTGTTTGTCTAAAACAGACCTAAAATTGAAAAAAAAAATACATTTGCATATCGATTTTATAAGCAACTGTTACCTTTATAAAAACCAACTACAACTTTTTCGCAATTATTTTAACGAAAAAAAAAAAAAAAGCGGAATCAGTAAGGATCGAACCAATTCAATTCTATTCAAAACAAATAGTTAGCAAATGCAACGGCTAGATTTTGCTGGACAATGCGGCTGTTATTTATTATGTTATCATTAATCTTTCATTTATATCTAATGATGTCATTAATAATTTATAAAAAAAGATTAAAATTAAATTATTAATGACAAATTTCTACAAATACACAAACAAAATACACTACACATTTTACAGAAATATCTGTCAAATATAAACAAAACATTGTAAAATTGAGAAAACAGTTTTGTTAGCATTTCTTTGCTTCTATTGGGCAATATTAACATTGACATCGTAATTATGACGTCTTTAAGACGTAGAAATCAGACATCTTAAAGACGTCTAAGGAAAGACGTCTTCAAGACATTTTAATAAGGAATAAGACGTTCAGACCTAAATAAGATTTAATATGGACGTCTTAAAGACGTCTTGTGCTATCTGGGGTGGGTTGGACCAGTGGAACTGATCTCAACTAATAAATACGGCAGGTAAAAATATTAGTCCGAGTACTCCGAGTCCGGCTGAACTTTTTAGAGATCCGGTGCGGCGCGCACAAGTTACGTGACGGTGAATAGTACAAGATTTCGAGTCCCTTTGCACTTCCTGTAATTCAGTCCAGTCCAGTTGATCTGCCAGTCCGCTCAGCCGTTCATCGCGCGAGTTGGTGAGCATGGACTAGGAACCGAAACTGATCTTTGGACTAGGTTCTTCTCTGGACTGGATTAGGTCCGAACTGATCCGTAAAAATATCCGGATCAGCCATCCCTAATGCAGAGTACGTCTAGGGAGAGTATGGACATGGACAAAGCGTTAGACGAGCTGATTGGCTCCATTTTTAGTTATCTTTCCGATACTAGACCAATCAGATGACAGCTTAATGGAACGTAATTTAAAACTGCTAGTTTATTTATGTTGGCAGTATTTAAAAATAACATTTTTTACGTATAGCAATTCTGGAACTTCTCCTCTTCTTCTTCAATAGCCATTAAGCTGTCAAACAGCTTTTATAACTGATTTGCAACCAAACGGAAGCTAAATAGTTACGATAGTCTATATGGCTGCTTAAAGGTTATCTTAATGTTTCACTTCATCTTAGCGGTCATATTTTCTGTTCATGGAGGAGTGATGAGTGCATGAGAAACGCAGCCATTTTGAACAATATTTAATTTTTTGACATTTAATATCATTTTTGTAATATAAAAGTATTTTAGTATTTTCTAGTAGACATAATATTTAGAAATAAGTAATTTTGAACCATTTTCCAAATAAAAAATTAAAAATCATAATTTTGAGGGCATTAACAATTTCTTTTAAATCAGGAAATTTCTGAGGCGCTTCGTACATACAGAGGTACAACTTCGTTAGGTAGAATATTAAAGTATACATCCATTCCTGTAAACAGTTATTACAGCCTAATAATTTATCTTGACCAGATTTGTACTGTCATGAGCAAAATTAAATAGGACAACTATTTTTTTCTAATGTAAATCTCTCTATATTTGCATACTTCCAATGAATTATGACAACTAACTGACAATGTCACAAAAATTAAAGTTAAATGTACACAACTAGATTTTAGCAAAAATACGTTATAAGACTTGTCCTATTTAATTTTGCTCGCGACAGTACATAAAAACCGTAATCCAGCTTTTCTAACGTATTTTTATACTAAATGGAATTCACATCTAAATAGCCATAATCTTTCTTATTTTACTGTAAATTTGCCACAACATTATGGCCATTATAACCCTTTAAATGCCAAAAAAATGTTGTACCATTTTAGTTGCCACAACGTTATCGCAACCTCTTTAAAACGTCAATGCAGCTAGCCACGACAGCCAAATGGCCATAACTTTAGCTGCGACAACGTTAGCGCAACCAATTTACAACTACTTGTGTTACTTGGGTCTTGAAACACACAATGTTAGAAATTTAAAAGTGTTGTATCTTTGATACATAAATAGTTGTTTGATACCATGATAAATTAAAAAAACTTACTTTGTTTTGCTTGTGACAAGATAGGAATAATATTTTATATATTGATGGAGCATTGATGAATTTTGTTAGTCTAAATTAAAATTGTACAAAATATTCTCTTGTTGCTCAGTTTCGCCAATAATAATTTAATATATCAAATTATTATTGTTGTCCAGCAAGGACCACGAGGAGGTACGAGCAATTCCTTGCCAAAAAAGGAGGGTTCAGAGTTGTTAATGTTATCGATATTATTAAAACAGGTAAAAGAAATAAAGCAAATCTTTAAATTGTTTAAATAAATAAAATATTATATTTATATCAATAACCCTAACTTGATCTAATTGGCCCAGATTAAATAAATAAATAAAATTTTAGAAAACAAACAAATAATTATCAAATAAATAAATTCAATTCTGGAAAACAAATAAATAATTATCAAATAAAATATGTATACATACACATAATATAATAAATAAATGCACATGCACGTATGTAAAACACTGATAAAACGATAAATTCACAATGTACACTTTATAACATATCACATAACATTATATTCTACTGTATAAAAATCAAATTGTCGCCTCAATGTTCCATTTTTACAGCTGAAGCAATTGCTATATACGAGGCTCTCAAATTTATTTATTCTTCTAATTCCCACCAACCCGTATATTCTAAAAATAAAGAAACTGCTGCACAATGTTTTAGGTATGGGAAAAGAGGTTCATTTTGTATGGGTAAAAGCGCACATTGGCATAAAAAATAATGAAATTGTCGACTCTTTGGCCAAGGAAAGCATCGTCTCAGGATTCCCATTAGAACAAAAAATCTGTCCATCTGACTTCTTTAACATTTTAAAATCTAAATTTAGAAATAAATGGTTAGAGCTGTGGCGGGAGTTCTGTCATTCCAGTCCTACTAGATATACGCATATTCATCCTGACCCCCCATCTAAGTTTTGGCACGAAAATTATGAATATCCAAGAAAATATATCACAACAATAACACGTTTCAAATTTGGACATGCCTGTTATCCAGCACATTTACATAAAATAAATGTTCTGCCTTCAGAGAACTGTGATATTTGTAATGTTAAAAGTGACCTGGATCATATTTACTTCCAGTGTTCTAAATATAAAGCAGCAAGTGACAGACTACATAACAACCTTATTAGTTATAATATTCAGGCTCCTTTTAATATACTTTCTCTCCTCAGCCTCCATAATAAGCAAATTTTTGATTGTATCATCGTTTTTTTGGAAGAAACCAATATTTTATTATGAATCTTGTAAGTGAATGTTTAAGTAGGTTAGCTTCGTATCCTCTGTTGTTTTTCCTCTGTTGCATCCTTAATTTATAGTGGTCCTCTAATTTTGTTTGTGTTTAAAAAAAAAAGTCCTGATAGATCCCAGGACGAGAAGCGTGTGTCCCTGTTTTTTCTCCTTTGTTGATCTTCAATATTTATTTTCTCATTGTCGACATAGGTTAATTGGAATAAATGCTTTTTTTTTTTTAGGGTAGCGGTTGGCTGTATGGCTAGTGGCCAGATGTCCAAAAAAAAAAAAAAAACATTATATTCAAAACACTAATCACTACACTCACTCAACACTTCACAACCACTTTCCAAATCGGTATCTGAATCTACATATATTATTAAACGGTCTTGATTAGGGCTGATGCTTTTTCCTAAGTTAATGTATTCATCTTCAATTTTAATGACATGTTGAATACAATTTTGCCAATAACTTGGTGATATTTCTCCACTTCAGCTTTAATAAGGTCGATTACTTCGGCATCAAATTTGGGAAAGGTGTTATTTTTTCGAATGCTTCTTTTCAGCTGACTTCATATTAGTTCGATTGGGTTGAAAATACAAAAATATGGGGGCAACCGTAAAACTGTATGTCCTTGAGCTTTAGCTATGTTGTCAATTACATATTGTTTTGGGAAGTTTTGCTTCTTAACAAGATCCAAAAGTTTTCCTTTGTAAAATTTTCTTGATTTTCTAAATCATGTTTTCGGAGAAATTCTTGAATGCCTTGTTTCTTTGTTCCAGTATTTGGTATTTTTTCGATTTGTCGTGAATGATACGAAGCATTGTCTAAAACAATTACACTGTTTTTTTTTTAATTTGGTAGCAATGAAGTTTGAAACCATTCTTCAAAAATATTCGCATTCATGTTCCGGTGGTAGTCAACGTTTGAATCTTCCAGTTTTTTTCCACTTAATTTGAGACCATTATACACCCATCCATTTTCTGATCCACAATGTGCAATTACTAAACTGGTTCCTTTATTTGCAGGCATATCAACTTTACATTTCTTTGAGCCATCTGTCCAGTCTTTTTTCACTGTATCATGGGTATCATACCAAGTTTTGTCTAAATAATATATTAGTCGTTGTTCATTTGAAAATTTTGTAATATTTTCCAAATATTCATTACGCCACTGTACAATTCTGGAGCTTTCCATAATACTTGCTCTTTTATTAATAATTTTGAACCTAAATCCTATCTTCAATATCCATTGCCGAACTGTTTGTTCACTAACTGACACTACACCGTTTGTTCTCAGTTCCATATGTATTGATTGTACCGTTGGTATCTCATTTTCTTTATACTTGCTATAAATTAAATCTCTTAATAACTTCACCATAGACGAATCTAATGCTCGTGATGTTCCTTTGTTAGATCTAACTTTTCGATTATCCTTAATTAATCTGTAGATAGTTCGTTCTGAAATTTCTGTTAAGCAGGCCGCTTTTTCTACGCGGCTCCCTTTTCACCTTCACCTTCTTTTATATTTCTATAAACATTTAAAACTACTTTTTGAGTATGTTCGCATAAATATTGTCTGGAAATTTTCTCTGTAATTTGTGACCATTACCATTCCCCATATCTTCGTGTCATTCTCATCTTTGCTAGTGCTAGGTTGAGGGTCTTCCCAAAGTCTGAACATTATCGCAATATTATCTTAGCACAGCCACTTATAAACGGAAAACACTTGAATAATTCACCACCCGCGGGAATATTCATAAAAACACGACTGCATAAAATACGCTTAAATACAAGGGAACATTTCACGTACCTGTTAAAGTATTACACATTCACGACTTTCACAAAACAAATAAAATGTAAACACAGACCACACACTGTATTTAAGTAGAAATGACATGACCTACTTAAATTCCATGTTCGCGGAAGACCGCCGTCCGTAGTCCGTCTCTGAGTATAAAGCTGGTCGTAGAATAGTAACCGTTAGGAGGGAGTTGCGAAATTTTATCAAAATAATTTGAATTTTTTTTTTTAACTATTTATTTAATGTCGCGCGTCGGCCTATTTCCGCTACCAGGGCCTATCGCCGACGCGAGGAGACGAGCTACCCCCAACCTGGAAATTTTGCCGAACCTCTTCCCTTAAGAAGAGTAGGGATCTTTTACTTGCCTAACATTTAATAGACAAGGGACCGCCTGCTTTACATCCCCTCCGAATGATGGTATATCCACTACGTAATCCTCGTCTGAAATTACGTAGATTCCGCGTATACACTGATATACAAGCCGCTAAAAGATGGAACGAGAACGCTGTATTTCCCAACATGGATCACCCATCCAAGTACTAACCGCGCTCGACGTTGCTTCAACAGAATATCGACTGACATTCACATTGAAGTCGTCTCTACGCTCGCCCCTTAATTTGAAATTATAATTGATAAGGCGTGTTTCCGTTAATTTCTTATTTTAATCATGCCAGAACATATTTTATATAATGATGTTTTATGTATTAAGTAATACGTTATATTTATTATTTAATATGCTGTAGAAAAATAAAGCATGCCCCGCTCTATCCTAAGGAGCTTAGCGGCAAAGCTTTGTGATTTTTTACATGTCATATAAAATCCTGGGCAACTATTCTCGTGAAATATTCCTGTAAGGAATGTTTTGTTTGGATAATGTAGAAGGGGGGAGGGGGGAGGGGGCTTCCACAATCATTAATTAATATTTTCCACAAAAATATCTTTGTCGATCAAACTAGGTTTACCTGGATTATCTCATTTCTTGTTCTACCATAAAATTGTCAATATTGTAGGGTACAAAAAAACCCATAACTTTTATACAAACAATTTTGCTCTGCTGGTAATACTTTACGACTTATAGCGGTCAGAAAGATGAAGATTTGTGCTAAACTGCAGTTTTTTTGCAATTATTTCTGCCCCCTTTCCTATGTAATGTAATAATTAGTTATTATCAATATTGTAGATTATAAAATTTTGTAAAATATTTGTTTAAACTATTTTCTTCCAAGCTGCAGCAGCTTGAAATTTTAAAAAAATGATTTTGGGTGAGTGTAAATCGTAAATAATTGAACGTGGAAGTTGTTTTAGAAAATTTGATAATAGTCCAATGCATTTGGATTTTTATTTCAGAAATTCTCTGAACTCGCTAAAAAATTGAGAGAATATTCGCAAAAATAGTAGAAATGATAATCCGAAAAGTTTATCGAGTTAATAACCCTTGTACAAAAAATTGTACTATTTAACATAGGCGCACAAATACGGATCTATAAATAATTTTGTTAATTTGGTTTTTCTCGGAAAATGATAATAGGACAAAAAGAAAGAGACAATTTTACGTAAAAATGAATATTCCTTTTTTTTTCATTTGAGCAAAACTATCACAAAAGGTGGTATAACTTTTGACTGAAAAGACCAAATGACAAAAATCAAAAAAACATTTTAAAACCAATATTACCATGTATATATTTGTTTTGCTAAAATCATTTTTAAATTATTAACTATTAATTAGGGTGGCCCATCTTTTTCGAAATCGAAATTTTTTTATTTCTCACCCCTGCAAATGGTTCCATTTGAAGAAAAAACAGCCCCCCCAAAATATTATTGAGGCAAATTGAAGGCAAGGGGTGCCGCAGAATGCATTATTATGCAATAATAAAAGTAAATGGAATTATTTACATTCTTTGGTTGATGCATTGTTTTTTTTTTAATCAGCAACATTTATCTTTAGAATGACTAATCAAGTCATACAAATATCAAAGACATTATCTGTTGTGACTATGACATGTGTCATACTACTGTAAATTCGTAGTCTAAGAAAACTAGACTAGAAGTTTTTGAAATAAAACTCTCGTTTTATCTTTGTGTATTTTATTATGAAACGTTTTTTTCATACATAGTACCAAATATTATCCTAAATCTACAAGACATATAGTAATAAAAACAATATTTTTTTGCACTAGGCCAAAGCATGCGACAGGGTTTCTTTTTTTACATTTGGAAACTGTGATTTATAATCATTTACAACTTGGAGTAAAAACTGTTTTTGGTCTTCATTTTTTGTTAAAATGTCATTATAGTCAGTAATAAGTTTGATTCCTCTCTCAGCGGCATCATTTACAACTTTAATTTTGTTTACAATATTGAAACATCGGGTATAACTTTCATTTTCCCTCCATGTTGTTGGATCATTTTCCAAAAATTCCATAGACAAACCTAATTTTTGAAAAAACTGTTTAGTGTTCTCGCATATGAAGTCCTGAATTTCCTTGTTTTCAACGTCAGTAATGTTACTAATAATAAGTCGTTTAATACCCTCTTGATTTGGTGCTTTCCTATTCAAAGCTTTAACCATTTCTCTTTTAGTGGTAACTGAAATATCGTCATCAAAGAAAGATAAGCCAACATTTACTGAATAAGGTACCACAAATGGTTCACTATTTTCCTACTTGCGGCTTGAGATATTTCTTTGTCAATATTTTGATAATTAATGAGTTCTTTACAAAAGTCTAAGTCATGAAGCGGTGCTTTACTAGCAAATGACGCTGTAAACCAGGCCTTTACATAAACCTTTACAATAAAGAGACATATATCTTCAATACCTATTTTTTCTTTTTTAGCTAGTTGGAACTGATCTTGGAAAAAAAATATTTTTAGACAGTAAATGGCTTTGGCCATCCAACGTGCATGATGAAATGCCCCTGGGCTCTTCTTCAACAAAAAGTTTAGAAAGCATTAAAAATTCTTTATAGTCATCACGAGGCTGTTGCAAAGTTAAAGCTGCATTTAGAAACTTTACAATTTCGGCTTTAACTGGTTGTAAAATGTGTTTAATTTTTGATACATGAAATCCAGTTTTTAGTTTATTTTGATCTATTTTAGGCCAAAATTTCCTAAAACGTTTGAATAGTGGCACATTTGTGTCAAACACACTTCTCAAAACCACTTCAAAAATATGATGTCTACAAGGAAAATATAAAATATCTCTTTCTAATTTTTGTTGCAATAGTGTGGCTGCCCCATTTATATAACCCATATTTGATGCTGTTGTATCACAACACAAAGCTATTACCTTTTCGTCCAAATTCCATTCACAAAGCACATCATAAACTGCTTCAGTCTGTTCTCTTCCAGTTGAATTGGGCAAAGCTGGTACTCCAAGTAGTTGTTCAATATCTCCACTAGTAACTAAGATAGCAAGTCTATCGATATTTCCCATTCCAGTGAGAGAAGGTAAAAGTTTTCCATCCCAATGGATGACTGGGGCCGGCAATTCAGAATTACCGAAGGCAGTTTTTAATATTCCAGCTCTTTCTTCGCGGATGCGTTGTCTAGAGCGCTGAAGTGTGGTTCTGCTGATGGACAAAGATGTGGTGTCATGTCCTAGTGCTTCTGCTACTGCCGTCAAAATATGGACTCCATACCTGTCGCTTATTTTGCAAGCATCAAATGCAGCGGCTATTTTTGGTGTGATGATGTTACATGTTCCATACAATCTCCTCTTTTTTGGCTGTGACAGGCCAGGCTGGTCTTGTAACAACTCTTCTTGGGCTTCGATTATTTCATCTTCATTTTCGTTGGAGTCGGCTGAATTACTACTTGATGATGGACAGGTGACTGTTTCCTCTAATCTAGCTTTTTCTTGTTGTTGCATTCGTTCGGATAATTTCTGTAATTTCTCCTCAGCTGATTTTTCTTGAGAAGCAAGTTGGTAATCAATACCATGCATAAATCCAGGACATCCCTTTTTTCTTTGGTTAATTAAAAACTGCTTATCTTCATCTATTTTCATTAACTCCAATGCATTTGCATGAGAAATGTCAAAAAGATCGTCCAATTTTTCAACCTCCCGCACTGGCCCTTTTAGCCGATTTTTGTAAGTTCCTCCACTCTGCATAAAGTTTATCTAGTTGTTTAACACAATGAAAATCCTGACGTGTCGGAATGCGAGCTTTATCCCAAAAAACTGACACCTTTTATTGTTAATTTAGCACTTTCATGTACACTTAGCTTCACTTCACGAATGTTATAAAAGAGCACTTGTAATACTTGTCTGTTAGACGGCAATTTATTGCCAATGATTTGTGACGAATAGTGTCCAACTAAGTAAATGAAAGTATCCTTTCGTAAGGATCTAACATCAGCCATCGTTAAATGTTTTTTCAAAAAGGAACGTATGCTAGAACTTATAATGTCACCACTGTAAAACACAATTGCAAACTGACATAAAAACCTACCGTAGGTGCATTATATTTCCAAACTTCTAAAACAAACAATTTCTAGGAAATAATTACAACAATAAAACATTATGAGAAAAGAGGTAGATATTTGTATTTTAAGTAAAATTTAAGTGTATTACCGTAATAAAATCTTATCTACAAATTTCTACTTGAATGCGGCACGGGTTACCGTAATAAAATCTTATCTACAAATTTCTACCTGAATGCGGCACGGGTTGCCGTTCACCGAATTATCTGAAACTTTGACATAAATCATTCCTAGTATAATAGTATATTTTCGTGGGGTGAGACTTAAAAAATACGCAAAAAAAATTCACCCCCTATAGAGATGGGCCACCCTACTATTAATAGATATTAATAGATAAGTTACGCGAGATGAAATTTGTCGCTTAGCATTTTAGTTAAACAGCTGTCATTTTTATAATGTTTTAATAAACAACTTCATGTTATAGAATCATACTCCTAAAACACTAGATTACAATATTATGTAAGAAATGAAAATAATTTATTTTGTAAAATATACTTAGCCCTTTGAAAGACATAAATTAAAAAAAACATTTCTGCCTCTCATATATTAAACTTCAAATGGCGTTAACAAAACTAATAAATAAGATATCAACATTTTGTAGGGTTGACATTAAAGCTTGAATAATATACTTTCAGATGTTCTGTCGGATTTTTTATAATAATAATAATTTACTTATTGTTTTCACGAAAAAGTCGGAGTCGAAAATCGTATCTACTAAATTTACCAGCTCTAATTTAAAAAAATTAAATAAAGTTTGTGAAAGTTTAGTTTATAGCTGACGGTCTCCCCTCTCGATGCCTATATTTGTAATTATTATTTTTTATTTTTTAAGTGGAACTATCAAGATGCTCGCATATTGGAGCCGCCATTTTGAATTTTTCAAGTTTTTGTATATCTTGAGAGCTGTGAAAGTACTTACTACCATCGTGCCAAATTTCATCTTCCTGACTCATCGGAAAGTACCCACACAAGTCACAGGTATAAGTATACACTCAATTTTTATATAAAACAGTGTAATAAAATTTTTACCAACATTTATCTGTCCGGTCTGGGTACTTCTCGATGAGCTAGTAACTTGAAATGTGGCATGGCGGTAGGCCGTACCTCTTCAACACCCAAAAAAAAAAACATCATAAAATGAAATATTTGTTCGAAGACGTAAACATCCGTCAGGTCTGTAATGTAGCTTCCTTCTTCGTCATTGGAAACAAGACCTGTGCGAGAGCGTGCTGTATAATTTGTTTGTAAAAGCAAATTGTTCAATGGGCGCGCGTTTCTAAAGTCTCAGTTCATACTGTTTTCGTAGGAAACATTCTTCAGCTGATTCGCCTCCATGCAAGGCTCTCCTTCGTTGCGACATGGTATATGACATGATAGGAAGTTATAATACCGTGTTGTTTGTGAAAAATTATTGTTATTATAAATCGAGAACTAAGTTTTTAATTGAAATCGGTGACTGCGCTAAATCTGCGAATATGCTCGTAATATAAAAAATTATTGTTTCCAATTTTTATTCGCCTTTAGTGTGGGACTGTAGAAGAACCTTGCACACAGCATCTGATGGACACGCGACACTGATTTATTAATTACACAGCCCCACAAAAAAAAAGTGGTCTGTCCGACGGGCTAGACCAGTGATCCGTATGTATTTGTAAACCGAATCCGAAGTCAGAATTGTGATATTGGCTCGTTTTTCACCCCTAACCCCAAGAAAACAAAAACAAAAAAAAAGTGGTCCGTCCGACGACCATACCAGTGCATCCTTACCAAATACATAAGGATACACTGGTATGATCTGCCAGGCAGATCATTTTGTGGAGGGGATGTGTTTTTTGGGGGTTGGGGGTGAAAACGAGCCCATCTGACACTGGTATGGCCCGCCGGATAGATTACTTTTTTATTTTGGGGGTGTTTTTTTGGGTTAGGTGTAAAATACGAGCAAATCTGACAATTAGGAAGTTTCCATTTTTCTCCGTTTCTCGCAATAAATAGTCGTAAGAATCTAAAAAATGTCTGTAAATTTTTTTTTTAAATTATCTCTATAAATAAAAAAGTTATGGTCCTTCCAAGTTTAAAATGCTGCGATCATCTGGGCTGAGGCTCGATTACGTCACAATACATGAGTCCGCCAACAGCGAGCGGGCACGGGCACCTTTATACTCGCTGGCCGGCACCGGCAGTTTATAGCCAGCTTGCATTTGAGAGTCGAAAAAATTGCTAAAACATGCAATTTTGGCACGTTCATATTTTTCGAAAAACACCATTGGGACGGCCGTATGATGTCGCGAAGTAAAGGGGAAGTCTTCCAGATAAACCTGATCGTAAATTGCACAGCGAAATTCGAAAATTCGGCTCGGCACGAACGAATCAAAAGTGACATTTTGTGACATTTCAGAAAATCGAGCACATACACTAAATAAAGGGAACATATGGCGCGCCGCCGGCATGGCAAGTCAACGCGTTGTGTATTGTGACGTCACGGTGGATTTCAGCCAAGGCGAAGTATTCAAATACGAAATTGAATAAGTTCGTGAGTTTTTCAAATATCGAGATAATTTTTTTTTGTTTGACTAGTTATCTGAAAGACTACTAAATGAGGTTGAATGTAGATGATATTTTTAAAATAGGAAACTTCTAATTCTGACCTCGAATTCGGATTCAGCAAATCAAATTACATAAGGATCCACTGGTATAGTCCGCCGGACAGACCATTTTCTTTTTGTTTTGTGGTTGTTTTTTAGAGCGAAAAACAAGCCAATCCGACAATTCTGACTTCGGATTCAGTTTTACCGGATTTAAATACATAAGGATACACTGGTATGGTCCGCCGGCAGGGTTGGCATGTTTAAAACAAAATGTTTTAATCAAAGTGTTTAAAACATGTTTAAAACATCGCACTGTGTTTCAAACAAATGTTTAAAACATATTTAATACAAAATACTATGTTTTAAACAACTGTTTAAAACATAGTTTTAAACACAGTGCGATGTTTTAAATAAATGTATTAATTTGGAGTTTTTGGAAAAGCAGGAAAGATAAGAATACAGTGATCTGGTCCGCCGGACCGACGATTTTTTTTTCGGGGTGGGGGGGTGTTTTTTGGTGGTTACGGGTGAAAGACGAGCTAATCTGACAATTCTGATTTCAGATTCGGTTTCAGCGGGTCCAAATACATACGATACACTGGTCTGGTCCGCCGGACAGACTACTTTTTTTGTGGGTCTGTGTTATGGGCGCCAGTCGCGTTCCCCCTTGATTGTGTGATTGTTTCCACTACCAGTTGAGGTCCATATGTTTAAAAGATGTTTGATATACGAGAAAGGTAAAATCTGTACTTACCGTAGATTGCTGCTGCCTTTAGCTTATTTATCTATTGTAATAAATCTTTTGCTTACAGATCTCTGATTCACTTTTATAGAAAATCCTTCTCGAGCTTTTGTGATGCGATCGGGGTATTAAGTTACAGACTTGCGGGGCCAGGAGACGCCCGATACTCAACTCCTATATAATACACAAAAGCTCTCGAGGGAAAAAACTTAAAGATAATCATTTAATCGGTAAAATGTAACAGTTCAAATAAAACCATTTATTGATTAAATTAAAAAATAAATACAAAGTTTATGCAATAGCCTATCTATCGGAATATATTATATTTTGAAAAATCACCTCCCCAAGCAGGGCAAGGACGAGTTCTCACTCGTCCTTGCATTAGGACTCGTCCTTGCATTTATATCGCAACTGCCATTTAATAGAGAGCATGCAATAGCAATCGATTAGCTAAAAAGATTCACACAACTTCCTCAGAAGTTTATGCAGGCACATTGGTTTTAGGACTGACTGAAAATAATATAAAAATATTTTACTTTAAAAAAATTTTGGGACACTAGTGGTTTAGCTTTCAGGTTCTTTTTCGTGTATATATGTTATATAAAATTATACGCTATATCATCGAGATATAAAGCAACATTACAGATAGTATCATATTACAGTATTAGATAACAGCTTCCTTTGAGAATTGCTTATCTAGATATTAAGTTTCATTTTAACTTCTCACAATATTATGCTGATTTGATATCTTGCATTTCCTTTGTTTAACTTTTGGCTGACACATCTTTTAGAACTTAAAAATGTTATCAACAAACTTTGTAAACCTCAGTTATCATACTTCATATTAAATGTATCACATAAATCAAACTTGATTCCTATTGAACAAAATACATGTTTTTAAAAAACCAATAACACAACAAGTGATCTAACATATATTATTCATAAGAACGGAGTTCAACGATATGAGTTTATTTTGCCTTCCTACCTCTTTTACGGCTACGTACCGGCCCCATATAGGTTCAAAAGAGGGAATATGACATGATCTCGCTTTCGAGCGACCTTTTTGCAAATAACCATTTTTGTCTTACTTATGCACAATGCGGTTTTCTCTATAACTTTTCCATCTCTAAAGACCTTCATTTGGTTTTGCTACCACAGCTTTCTGCCGATTCTCTAACGCACTCGTCCAATTGACGAGTCGCTGGATGAATCCAAATTTGTTTTATTCGAGAAACCGGCCTTGTCCACTTTTGCTAACTTTATCTACGCGCCTTTGCCACATTTCTCGGTATCGCCTTTTCAGTATGTCACCTTGTTAAAACTTTATAGTCATTCTTTTGAATGATATTCACAATGACTGTGTCTCCAATTTCATCATGTTTGTGAAGCGATAAAAAAGTTAGAAATATTTAAAAATATTTTCAAAGTACGCACTTTCAGCGCACTTTTGGAAAAGTATAATATATTTTTTCCTTTACCAAAAATATACTTTTATTTTTAGTACACTTTTCCATGACCGCAATATCTATTACTCTTACGGCCTGGACATAAACATATTTTCCTAAGTGAAAATTTAGTGCTTCTTCGAATTTTCGCCTGGTAGTGACTTACGTTTCTACGAACGTGTATGAGTCCTCTTGTACCATTCTTCGGCGCTGATGCCTTTCAATATGGTCTATTATGATCTAAAATTATCTTAATAAATTTTTCCTAAGTCGAAGTTTTTATTTATTCTTCGACTTAGGTCGATTCTGGGATGTTCTATAACAGGACCACCGCCGAACCATAGCCTGCAGTTTATAACGGGTTTGACAGAAATCACTTAAGCTACGCCAGAGTAGGTAATCATTGAACAAATATATAAAAAAAACTTACACACACGGGTCGAATTGAGAACCTCCTCCTTTTTTAAATGTATGAAGTTAGTTTAAAAAAGAATTTTGCCGAGAAATCTTGTGATATTTGACGAAAATTCAAGTATTTTTTCGATTACATTAATATCTTCCTCCAGCGGCTGAAAAAGTACTATGGGTCAGTCAACTTGCCCCCCCCCCCCCACGTTACTTTTTCTTCTCCAATTTGCTAGCACACAATGTTTAGGCCTAGCACACCCTAGCACAACCATGTTTAAAACTAGCACACCCCCACACAAATAATAAATAGATGTTGTTTCCGGGGGGGGGGGGTCAAGTTGACTCTAGCCCCCCCCCGTTATTTTTTTCTACTTCAGTTTGCTAACACACAATGTTTAGACCTAGCACACCTACAGGGGCGGTAATATACAGGGTGTAAATTTTTTCCTCAGCCCCCGTTATTTTTTGTCTTGAATTTGCTAACACGCAATGCTTATACCTAGCACACACCCTAGCACAACCACTTTCCAAGCTAACGCTCCTACAGGGTCGATAATATACATGGTAGAAGTTTTGTCCCGCCCACAGATATATTACATTTTCTATTATTACTCAGATTACCTTACCAAAAATGATCACAATATAGGGTTGAAATAGAGAGGTTAATATAGAAGGTTGAAATTTATTTGTTAGCCCCCATGTACTTTTTTTTTCTCAAATTTGACAGCACACAATGTTTGCACCTAGTACGACTAAATAGTTAAATAAATAAATTACCTACTTAATTAAACTTTATTTCATGAATATATTTTACAATCATTTTAGTAAATATAATAAATAACACACCACAAAAATAATAAAATATAATATACAGTCTTTATCAAAAAGCTCTCATCATGATGGAAAAATTTTTACTATTGTTTCCATGGAAAATAAAATGGATAGTCAATATCTCCTCAACTGTTTGAAATTAGAAAAAATATCCAATATAAAAATTGTACGAGATCTAGAGTGATACCCAAACAGCACACGTACATCCAATGGACGTAAAAAGTACATACTATTGGACTATATTTGGACATAATGTACGTACGGTCGATGTCCGATTTTGTTCCGATTTTGATACAATAGACGTCTCGGTGTCACAACTTTGGACGAATATTGGACGTATGTACGTACTTGTACATCCAGTGAATGTCCATAGTACGTACAGTCGCACATAAAACGGTAATTCACTGGACGAAGTATGTATATGGATCCTAATTACGTCCAGTAGGTATTGAAATATACGTCCAATGGATGTAGTGTGCTATGTGGGTATGACATCTAGAGGATGTTTGGATTTTTCAATGGAACACTCAGTAGTATTTTTTTTTTAACCATTTAACGTCGGTCTATTTCCGCTACCAGGGCCTATCACCGACGCCAGGAGACGAGCTACCCCCAACCTGGAAATTTTGCCGAACCTCTTCCCTTAAGAAGAGTAGGGATCTTTTACTTGCCTAACATTTAATAGACAAGGGTCCGCCTGCTTTACATCCCCTCCGAAGGATGGTATATCCACTACGTAATCCTCGTCTGAAATTACGTAACTTCCGAGTATACACTGATATACAAGCCTCTAGAAGGTGGGGCGAGAACGCTGTATTTCCCAAGATAGGTGGGTCGCCCATCCGCGCTCGACGTAATATCGACTGATATTCACATTGAAGTCGCCTCTACGCTCGCCCCCAGTAGTATTTTATATATTTATATTTGAGTACTAGTTCTCTATACTGGCATATATCATTTTTGAATTTTCAGTGCAGGGTTGCCACGTTATTCCATTTTTTTTTTTCGATAAAAAAATGCATTAAAAACAGTCAAGAATAAAATCTCCAAAAAAATGCATTTTCATAAAGGACCCCGCACCTTTTAAATGCAATTTGGCTTTCACTCCAGGGAGCTGAAATTTTGCACAGAGGTAGTTCATAACATGCTGATCAAAAGTCTCCCTGGTCACAAAAAATGTTAGTGACAGGATTTCGAGATATTGTCCGAAGAAAGTCGTAACTTCATCGATATAATAAGACCTAGAGTTCAGTGGTCGTAGCGCGAAGGAAAACAAATACAGGCATAGTATGCCGACGGGACATTTCACTGAGTTTAGGTGGTCTGTCTCTCTCTCTCAGAACACCGTTTCATTGTCGAGTGTCGAAGGTGTGATTAAGGTAAGTAATCACATGCAACATTTAATTTCCAAACTACTGATCTTTTTTCACCACAGAAATCAAATTTTGATGTTCTATTTTCGCATTTACTAAACAACCCCTATTTATTATTTGCGCGGGGGTGTACTAGCTTTAAAAATGGTTGTGCCAGGATGTGATAGGTCTAAACATTGTGTGCTAGCAAATTGATGAAGAAAAAATAACTGGTTGGGGCAGCGTCAACTTGACTCCCCCCCGCCACCCCCCGAAAACAACCCCCATTTATTATTTACGTGGGGGTGTGCTAGCTTTAACAATGGTTAAGCTAGGATGTGATAGGTCTAAACATTAGGTTCTAGCAAAGAGAAGAAAAAGTAACAGGGGGAGGCAAGTTGGATCACAATCTGCTCTCTTGTATCGTATACAAATTATAATATTAGTACAAAAAAATAACAAAAATAAAACCAATTTGAACAATATTTCATGGAATACAGATATTACATGTTCTATTTCAATTATTTCAGATATGGCAGCTGGCTGGACAAAGAATAACAGAATTTTGCAAAGGTTTCCCGACATATCTCATAAAAGGTGTTGCAACTGGGGACCAAAATGGTGAAGGAGTTTATATGAATGATAATATTGTAAATACTCGTCGAAAACGGCAAACACGGCATTATTTCCAAGGAAGAGTGAGGGGACAAACACAATCGCAGTATTTAAATTTTGGAAAGGTTGACCAGCCGGGAAAGGCCGAAGCGGAATCTACGTTTGAAGGCTCCAAAGCCGTTGTTAGTAAGTAAATATTCCAACGTACTTTGCCTCGAATAGTGCATATACAGGGTTGTCCACAATTGTCACTCGATACTCCTGTGGCTGCTAGTGCCGTTAATTTTCTCAATGTTCCATGTATGAGTAACAGAAAACTAAGCATAGTTAGTTAGTTCGGCAATTATCCCAGAGGTGGGGCGCACATGGTGTCGGCATCTGGAAATTACAGACATCTATCTAAAACATTGTTGAATTTGCAGAGAATTTCAGAACTACTTACTTAGCTATATAAATAGAGGGTGGGTGGCCGCGATTACAGTTCAGTTCAGATACTACGTTGAGAACAGATCAAGGAGACGTAAGCAAAGTGATAAAGTGACTGAATTAGTGGTGACACGGAGAATTGATTTACGGGACATTGTCTAAGGGCTAATTTTGAACTAACAACTGTGAAATAGTATATTGTGTATCTAGGTGTGAAAGCGATACATTCCCGGACGACGATGCAATTGTTGGCCGAGGCGATAGCCGAGGCCAACAAGTCTGGGAATGTGCTTGCACACCGAAGTACACATACTATTTTTTCTGAAATCACAATCAATACTATTTTAAACGTATAAAAATCAAAAATATAAACATTTAAAAAAAAATTTCTGAAATCACAATCAATACTATTTTAAATGTATACAAATCAAAAATATTAACATATTAAAATATATATAAAAAACCGTACGGGAATGTTACTTCCCGGCCTAGGCCGGGAAGTAACATTCCCGTACGGCTTTGTTGATCATTGCTTGGCAATGGATCTTTTCCGGTCTGTTTTCTGATAGTTTCCTAGCAATGGACTAAAATACTGGAATCGTGCATTTTTCGCTCTAAAATCGCGCCGAAAATGTAGACATTCCCGATCGATTTCAGAAAAAGTGCGTTTTCGGGAAAAGTTTCAGAACATTCTATTTGGAAATTAGTAGAGATAATTAAATTATTTCAACTGGAAAGTGATATAGACACTAAAGACTTATTTGTGTTAATTTGAGAAACTTTCTAGATCACTATTTGAAAATTAGTGGAGATAATTAAATTATTTCAACTGGAAAGTAATATAGACACTAATTAAAAACTTGTTTATGTTAGTGCCAGAAAATGTCTAGAAAATTGTTCTATTTGAAAATTAGTGGAGATAATTCAATTACTTCAACTGAGAAGTGACATAGATGCTAAAAAATAAGACTTATTTGTGTTAGTTAGAGACAATTTTTATTTGAAAATGATTAATTATAGTGGAATTCTAACAACTGGATAGTGACCTAGACTCTAAATAAGACTCCTTCGTGTCATTTCAAAATTTTTCTAGAAAGTCCCATTGAAAATACAACAGGACGCTATGCATTCAATCACTAACAAAATCAAGGAGGATATGGGAGTTGTAAAGACCAAAGTGAGTAAGGTAGAAGAAAGAAGACGTCAAGAGGAAGAAAAGCGGCGTCAAGAAGAAAAAGAAGAGCAAGGAAAAAGACATCAAAAAGAAAGATGAATTGAAGAATATGATAGAATATCTAGAAATAAGACGCCAAAAAGAAATAGAAGAACAAGATGGAAGACATCAAGAAGAAAAAGAAGAGCAAGAAAGACGCCAAGAAGAGAAAGAGGAACAAGAAACTGAATTCTCTGGGAAAACTAGTTAAGTGGAGAGCCAAGCCGAGATGGAGTATCTGGTGTTATGAGTGCGGCGCATTAAGCGAGATTGTCGACAGCGAAGCTCTGAGAAGGTAAATGCTGCAGTTGCCGAAGAGCTGCAGGAAAACTAGAGGTGGTCAGCACCACGGGGACTGTGCTGGCTGGGAAACTTGGTGCCCCTAGAGAAATACAGATTTCCCAGCTTCGAACTATTGCAAGTAGTCTACTATTGCTACCGGCATGGTAGCTCAGTCAGTTAAGACGTATTGAGTGGAGAATATCCTGACCGACTGTCTATCGCGTTCTGGGTTCTAGCCCCACCCCAATGCTGACAACACCGGTGGGTTGGATGTATGTCTGCGTTTTTCCAAATGTGTAACCCCCTTCTAAACAGCCTTGGCTTTGGATTTGGGACTTGTCTATTATCCCTGTCAAAAAATCCTGATAAAAACTTATAAAAAAAATGTATAAGTTTTTATAATTTTTGATGTGTGTATTTGAAATGTAAATTCTCATAAGATATCTACCAGTATTGATGAGTTGTTATAGTATATTTAATTAAAAGTTTTTATAGTGTTTTGAATATAAATTCCCAAATGATATTTATTAGTATTGATGAGTTTTTATAGTACATGTAATTAAAAGTTTCTATAGGTTTTTATAGGTTTGTATACTGTTCTGAATGTAAATTTCCCATAGAAATTCTATTAGTATTAATAGGTTTTTTTACAGATTTTGGTTGTGTATTTGAAATATATTTTTAATGCCAAATCCCATAAACTTACATAGGTAATTATTATTTACTTACTATTAATGTTTCAAATATCAATAGTAATATAGTGGTTAACACTAAATACTGCGTTCTAGCCTAAACGCAGTTAATAAGTTAGCAGTAAAAGAAACTGCTTTACTTTTAATTTAACAAGCCCACTCTAGTTTCTTAGGTCACATTAGATTAGATATGAATTAGCGACATGTATAACAGTTCCTTCTACTGGAGGCTGGAGTATGTAACACTAAACTTTCATTAGTTTTGATTATGTATGTGTGTGTTTTAAATGTACATTCCTCGTATGAAACCTATTAGTATTCGTAAGTTTTTTTAGTATTTGATATACAAAGTTTTTTTATAAGTTCTAAATGTGGTCTGATGTGCGGCTATTTGAAATGTGTTTTTAATGTGAATTCCTTGCTTGAAGTTTATCAGCATTTGCATATATTAATAGGAAATGCGAAGTTTTTATAATATTTGCTGCGTACCATGGATTTTTAATGTAAATTACCTATATGGAGTCTATCAGTAGTTATATGTGTTAGTATATTCAAGTTTTTATAGTATCTGAAATACGAAGTTTTTTATAAGTTCTGAATATGGTTTGATGTGGCTATTTGAGTTGTGTTTTTAATGTAAATTCCTTACCTGAGGTCTCTCTGCATTCGCATATATTAATAGGAAATACGAATTTTTTATAAGATTTGCTGCATACAATGGGTTTCTAATGTAAATTTCCTATATGGAGTCTATCAGTAGTTATACGTTTTCACGGTAATTGAAATATGAAGTGTTATAGATATTTTATATGTATTTGAAAAGTATTTTTAATGAGAATTCTCCATACGAGGCCCATCAGTATTTGTAAGTTCTTATATGGTGTTTGAAATACGAAGATTTTAAAGGTTCAGATGTGTCTAAGTTTTTGAAGTATTTGAAATGTGTTTTGAATGTAAATTCCTTGCCTGAAGTCTAGCAGCACTTGCACGTTTTAATAAACACGAAGTTTTTATAAAATTCAATGAGGATATGCAATGGGGTTTTAAAGTAAATTCTCTGAATGAAGTCTATCAGTATATTTATAAGTATTTATGGTTATGGTAAATTGCGAAGTTTTATAGGTTTTTATATGAATTTGAAAGATATGAATGTAAACTCTCAGTACGAGGCCTATAAGTATTTATAAGTTTTTACGGCGTTTGAAACACGAAAGTTTTATAGATTCTGTGAGTTTTAATGTATATTCCTCGCTTGAGGTCTTTTGTAAAACTTTTATGCTTTTATGGGAATAAGAGGGTTTTCTAAAATACAATGTGTATATACTTATAATGGATTTTAATCTTACAATGGATTTTAATGTAAATTATATGAAATCTATTGTATTAGTAAGTTTAGTTTAGTAAGTATTGTAACTTTTTTAGGTTGACTACTATTGAAATCCCATAAAAACTTTTCAAATTAATAGTTGTAAATAATACTTTTCAATGGGTGCACTGAGAAATCCTTATATAAAACTAAACTAATAATGACCCTTCGATATACTAATTATTTCTTATTAAATGTTATAAAATTCATCCCTGGTTTCCTGATGAAACATTATTAGTTTTACTACTATTGGAACCCCATGAACATTTATCAAATTAATAGTTGTAAATCATTATTAATACTTTTTAATAGATGTCTCCATAAATCCTTATTAAATTCTTATATAAACTAAACTGATATGAACCTTATGAAGTCTTATAAAAATAAGTACAAATATATTCTTATAAAAATGTATAAAATGCCTACTAGGAACACCTTATGGTATATCTTTTCAATTTCATTACTCTTCAGATTCCAAAAAAACTCACAAAAGAATTCGATAATACCTTATTCATACTTTTTAAACATGCATCCTTGCACGTTTCCATTAACTTCTTATATAAACTAAACTGATATATACCCATGAAGTCTTATAAAAATAAGTACAAGTATATCCTTATAATGTATAAAATGTCTACTAGGAACTCCTTAGTATATTTTTCAATTCCATTACTCTTCAGATTCCATAAAAAGCCACAAAAATATTCGATGTAATACCTTATTAACACTTTTTAATACGTATCCTTGTAAATCCTCATTAAATTATTATATAAACTAAACTGATAACAACCCCTCAGATCTTACAAAAACCATATACTAATTGTTTCTTATAAAAGATTACAGAACTCTTATTTGATTTTACTGATGAAACCTTTTCAGTTTCAACACTATTCAGATCCTATGTGAACTTATCAAATTAAAAGTTGTAATGCCATATAAAAACTGTTTTTAGTATAAACACTCATGGAAACATACCAATAACAACATGGGTATTTCAACTCAATTAAGACTCCTTTAGATACTTATTCATCCTAATATAATTTCTATATGGCAAAATTAATGTACTGTATAAAACCTTATAAACCAGATAGGCTCTTATGATTACCCATAAAAAATTTATAATTATCTATAAGTTTGAAATAGGATTTTTTGACAGGGATATGTGGTGTGTTTATGTTTATTGCCAGGCTATGTAAATAAAAGATGCGCGTTTACTTTTGAAACAGATGCTACGTCATCAATAGTTTTTATGCCTAAATTTGTTCAATGATTTTTGTACTTACATGTTTTACACATTCTTTTAATAGGTTTTTATACACTTATTACTAAGTTCCTATATTAGATTGTATCGCGTTTATTACCATGTGAATAATTATTCTTGCTTATATATATATTTTTTTTGATTTGTGTAAACACCTTTGTGTATACTGCACCAATAAACATCTATCTATCTATCAACAGTGCGACCAGGATTTATATCTGGGGTATAAATTGACTGGAGGCAAAATGAAATAATCGTTCGGACAGGGCGGCAGTTCGTGGAGAAGCAGACCTGGATTGGACATTTAAGGTTCAATCACAAGGTCACTTTTTTTCAAAATTCTATAAGTCGTTCAATTTTGAACGGATTTTGATGCGGTTGTACTTAAAATCCTTGAAAAGTTTCACTTTTTGACGTGCAAGTGCCACTTTTTCATAAACTATCACGTACAACCTTTAGAGACCTAAAATAGGGACAATTTTAAAAATAAAAATTCAAAATAATTTTAAAAGTTAATGCATTTAAGAAAAAGGTCACTGGGCATTTCCTGGAAGTAAAATAATCATATATATGCAAATTAATTATACACACCATTTTTGGTGAGTGTATTTAGGTGGTGAATTTTGGATGTAATGGAAAAAATGAATATTGGAGACTCAACATGGCCCTTATAAGGTATTTTGGTCCCCTTTTTCTAAGTCCGTTTTTACGTACAACCTCTAAAAATATCAAACCCTAAAATAGGCTAAATTTTAAATAAAATCTCTTTTTTTTTAAATATTACTGCAAGAAAAATAGCACTGGGCTTTTAAAATGTCAGATGGGTCTTCCCTGAAGGTAAACTAATGACACAGTTGCAAATTAATTATACACACCCATTTTGGTCTCCTCTTTCTATTTTTGGAATCCGTTTTTACGTACACCTCTAAAAAATAAAATAACTCCTAATTTGAGGTAAATTTTAAAGATTTTCTTACTGCAGTATATTTTAAAAAATTAAGTATATTTAAAAATTTAATTTAAAATTTACGTTATTTCAAGGGTTTATATTTTATTTTCTAGGAATCCTACGTAAAAACGGGCTTCAGAAATGGAAAGAGAAAACCAAAATACTATATAGGAAACATTGGGAGCCCCCAATAATCATTTTTTCCATTAGTCCCAAAAATTACCCGTCACCCCCTGAATAAAATTTGCATATATATGATTATTTTACAATAAATTCAATAAAATGTAAACAAAATATGTAGTACGTGATAGTTTACGAGAAAGTGGCACTTGCCCGTCAAAGAGTGAAACTTCAAGCATTTTAAGCCCAACCGCATCAAAATTCGTTTAAAATTGAGCGACATACAGAATTTTGAAAAAAAAGTATAGCAAAATCCCCCACTGTGCGACGCAGGCAGTCAAGATTCCTGGTCACACGGAACAAAATAATCGAGGCTGCTTTAGAGGAAAACCTTGCCGCATACTAAGTTGGCCTCATTGAAGAAGATAACTCAATTAAGACTGAAAACATTATCTTGGCAAGAATTTTAACCCAGACTACAAACAAAATTCCAGTTAGAAAGGTCAACAACTCCTAGAGTGACACTCAAAGAAGGCGAAGCAATCGTCTCTTATGAACCAGTTACGTGGATAGCAAGTTTTTAAACAATGTTATTCCACGATCAGCTGTTTTAAAATTACAGCAGCTCGGAATTTGAAAGATTATGAAATTCTCGATCTGCTGTAATTTTTAAACAATTGACCGTGAACGTTTAAACAAAAGTTTTAGAAAACTTTATAATCTACATATTAATAATAGGTACTTAATTACTATGTAGGAGAAACAGGGGCACGTATAATTGCAAAAATCTATAGTGAAAAACAATTTTTCACCTTTCTGGCGGCTGTAAATCGTAAAATATATTAAAAAATAAAGAAAAATAGTTTAAACAAAGGTTGCAGCTTTTTTTTATTCCTTAAAATATTGGTAATACCTAATTTTAGGCTAGAACTAACAGATAAGGAGATAATTGAGGAAACCTATTTTGACCGTCAATATGGCGGATATAGCAGCAACGATATTTTTGTTTAAAACATGGATTAATGCTTGTAGAAAGATTGACTGTGCTAATAGATGACTGAAATTATGCCTCCTTCCAAAGTTAAAAGCTTTGCTTATTCTCAGTTCTAAACACTAGCAAATGTATTCCATTTGTAAAATTAATAACTCATACTAAGCATCTACATTTTAGGTGGAAATAATGGAATGGGTCAAGCACAAAGTCAAAGTCAACCTTTCGGGTGTGATGAATGTTATGGCCTGGGATATGGACGAGGATCAAATGGATATGATCAAGGGCAAACTTTACAATTTGGGCGAGACAGGATTGGTCAGAGGTTGCCCGAACAAATAACTCAACAACAGCCTGGTCTAATAAATGGACAAATTTCTGTAGGTCCTGAACAAGTTGGGGGAAGTCAGGGGCACATTGGAGGTTTTGGGTCAGAAGGTGGACAAATTGGCGGAGTTCGTGGAGAAACTAGCAGAGGCCCAGTAGAAACTACTCAAGGACAATTAGGACGAGGTTCTCTAACTGGCGGTAGAGGTCCTGGGCAGAATGGAGGTTTTGGATCAGAACTCAGACGACCTGAACAATCTGCTGGGGGTCCTGGAGAAACAAGTAGAGGCCCAGGACAATTCGGCGGAGGCTCTGGACAAACTGGCGTCGGTTCTGGACAATTTGGACAAGGTAATGAGCAAATTAATTTAGGAACTGGTCACAATGGAGTAACAAACGGACGTCCTGGAGGAAATGGGCACACTGAAGTTGAAAATGGACATGTTGGTGGAAGACCTGGATCAAATGGCGTAGCAAATGGCCACGGAGTTGGAGGAAATGGTCAATTTGGAGGAGGCACTGGAGCAACTCGACCTGAACAATTTGGCGGAGGTTATGGCCCAATTAATGGTCAAACAGTTACAAGCCCTAGCCAAGTTGGTGGACGACCCGGAATATCTGTAGGTCAGAATGGAGTCATTGGATCAGTAACTGGGCAATCCAGTAGAAAACCCGGACAATTTGGAATGGAAAATATTGGAGGGACGGTATACCAACCGGAATCAGTTGGACCCCACCGAGTAAGTGGTCCCAGTACTGGACAAGTATCTGGAGTGTTCCCAGATTATGGAGTCACAGGAACTGAAAACCTTGGACCTACTGGGCAAGGCAGTAGACCTGTAGGTCATGATGGTCGAGGTAAAATAGATGAAGTTACAGGACAAATGATTGATCTCCAAGAAAGTCTTAAAAAGCCCACTCAATACGGTGGAACATTCGGGGGAAATTTAGCGGGTAATTACCAAAGTAACGTTGGTCAAACGGGACACTTCTATGGTAGATTTTCTGGGCAATATGAAGGCGCAGGATCTCCTTATATTGGTTATGTAAAACCAGAAACCACAGTAGGTCAGCCAGAATATACTGGACAAGGAAGTGTAGATTTACAACCAACTCATCAAATAGACAATAATGGTTTAACAGGAAAAGTAAAACCAACAAACGGTTTTCAAACAGGATATGGCGGGACAAGTTATCAGCCCGAATTTGGACAACATGGAGTACAACATCCTCCTATTACAGGTGATGGAACAGGTAATAAAATATATCCACCTGTTTATGGCGGTACTACTAACTACCAACCCACAAGTTCGGTTCAGCCTAATCATGATGGTCAAAGGCCTTTTCAACAGCCGAGGCAACCTAACTATGGTGGTCAACTGAACTATAATGGCCAAATACCTTCTCAACCATTGGATGGCCATGGCGGATTAGGAGGGCAGAATGGACAAGGATTAGGACCACAAGGTGGTGGACAGTATAGTGTACAAGGAACACCTGAACGATATCAAAATGGTTTTCAGGGAGGAAATAGTGGACAAGGCGGAGGAGGCAAAGGCGTAGGGCAACCAGGATATACAGATCACTATGGAACAAATCAAGGGGTGGGATTAAAACCCGAAGTACAAGGAGGTCCCGGATACCAACAAGGTATTAATAATCAAGGCATTCTTGACTCTCGACAACCATTTCGTGAACCAGTCTATACTGGACAAAACGAAGTAGGACTTCATCAGGTTCCCGTGAGTTATGGTGGTCCGCAAGGAACTGGAGGGGCTACAGGTGGACCAAATATTTATGGCCCTGGTCCAGGACCAGGTGGTCAGGGAGGTTATGTGGATCAACCAACAGTTAGCAGAAATAACCAATATGCTATCACCGGCCCTAATCAATATGGTACTAGTATAGATGGTATTCCTACTCAGTATACTGATCGACGATATCCTAGTACTCCTGATCGAGGAAGTGGTTCGCAATTGATAGATGGTGCCCAAGATTTTGATGATTCAGACTCGCAAGTACAGACGTCAGTTCAACAAACAGAAAATGGAACACATGCTCAGGCTCAGGCACAGGGAACATATAATGGAGGTACTGCACAATCGCAAGTGTCTGGAGTGTATTCTGGCTCAGGTTCTTTCACTGCTTCGGCGGGTTCAGATGATGGTAAAAGAGGAGCACAAACCCAAGTATCAGGTGGAGACTATGGGGCAAAGAGTTCAGCACAGGGAAAAGGGGGCTTGGGGCAATCGCAAGCTCAAGTTATATTATCTTCAGAAACTGGAGATACCTTGTCATCTGCTCAAAGTGGAGGTTCTAATCATGGTACTCAAACACAAGTGCATGCATCCGAAAGAGGTGGTATGGCCGATGCCCAAGCTAATGGTGCTGGTAGTACATCCTCTCAAGCGCAGATAGGATTCACACCATACGATGAAAATGACAAGGATAATCAAACAGCACCATTTAGAGGTGGTGGAACAGCCGGTGCACAAAGTGGATTATATACTGGTATGACCCAAGCTCAAATTCAAGGCAAGTTCCGTTACGGAATAAAATATACAGGCGCTGCTCAAGCTGGGTCTGGTGGGCAAACCAGTGGAAGAAATCAAACCCTCAAACCAGGTCCCTTTAAGCCAATTGATTTAACATTTCTTACTGGACAAAATGAAAGGTCAGAGACACATTCTCAGAAGCAGGCCAATTTTCCACAGGGAAATAAAAAAATAAAAGACTCTACTCTAAGTTCATCTGAAGGTATAACTGATTTACCTTACACTGGTGGAGACCAGCATACAGACACTGATGGAGACCAACGTTTAGACACTGATGGAGACCAACATTTAGACACTGATGGAGATCATGATGCAGATACGGATCATGCAGTAGACAATGATGGACAAGATGATGAAGAGGATGATGATGATGATGGTGGATATAATGATGATGAATACGGGCAACCAGAAAAGCCAGCAACACGGAGTATTATAACCCAATCGTCTAACAATCAGAGGCAACATATAATACTAGATCCATTGGAAGATCTAGATGCCACTGTACATCAAAGCAGAGGAGATTTTCCAGCAGAAGGTACAATTCTTCAACCCGGCCAATACATTCCAGGCTCTCCTGGATACAAAATTCCTTCGGGCTTTAGAGGAACTGTTAAATCAATATCAAATGGCCGTAATACATATGCAATAGGAAAAAATTCACAAGCACAAAGTGTTACCTTGTCACCTGGGTCTGGAAGGATAATTTATAAACGTCCAGTCTACGCAGTTTCGTCAAATACACATTTTAGAAATGGGCAATATGGCTATGGTTCTGGTTATACATATCAACCTGCTTACCAACCTGTTCAATACCTATTGAAAAATGGTAAAGTTCTCCCTAATTTTGTATCTGTATCAAAATCTGAAACAGGATCTAAAAATTTGTATACGGGAAAAAAGACTCCGAGCATTTATTACACACAATCATCGAGTTGTGGTATATTTACGAACCACTGTGTATTTAATGCGGGAAAAAAAATATGCTTCCCCAAAGTCAAAACGAATCCAGATGGAACAATTATGGGGTGTTGAAAATGTATTATAATTTAGATATAAGTTGACAGTGTTCAAATACATTTATATAAAAATTTATTTTTATCAGGTCTTATTCTCTCCCAAATTGAATTTTTTTTATTTCCCTTGAGGGTAGAGTTAGAAGAAAAGAAAATAGTATACAGGGTGTTTCATTGAGGACGGACTAGCCGGATCAGGGTGAAGAGGACCTCAATAGGCATCGATTTGACCCTCATATATGTTACAGGAAATTTGCTAATATTAAAGTTATTCAGGTTTTCTTATATTTTTAGGTCCAGTTTTTTTCACAAGCTTTGTCATTCTGACTAAACTATTAGTACTAGCGTCGTAATTTTTTTTGAGAACAAAGTAGTAATCCTAAAAATTTTTTTTTATTGGAACTGAAAAAAAATCTTAAAATGTTATTAAAACAAAAATTGTTCCTGAACATTCTAGCAAAGAATAAAAAGATGGAAAACATTTTAGTATCTATCTTAAAAAAAAAACTTCTCTACTGGCAATCAACCTGACAAACTCTATTCAGCTAGCTTCACGACTTCAAATCGAAAATTTTGTATAAAATATACGAGCACTCTCAGTGCAGATAGTAAGATCGGTTAGCATTGAAAAGAGACAAAATGACCAATTGTATCCACGCCGACCCACATATAGTGGAGTAATAAATATTATGCCAAACATTTTTGAAAATGGATGTAGCTTAAAGAAGCGATTTTTTTCTTTTAAGTCATTAGTCGGGCCCCATGGATTACGAAAATGCTATTCATTGTGGTCGGAAGTCGCCGCTCCACTATCTATAGGACCACCGTACCTGGTTTTTAATTTCTTTTTTAAATATCCCCGGGTCTATTGGTCCTATCACAGCGGGTAAGATCTCAAAATCTTTGTTTTCGGAAGGGCAATAAATCTAGAGGAGTTAGAAACCTCAAAAGTTTAACATAACATCATAACCGTAAAGATTCTAAGATTATGTAATTTTGACAAACTGTCATTTTGGTTCTAGATGAGATATCGACAAAAATTATTTTTTCAAAGTTTCGTTTTTTTGTCTTCTTTCAAATGAGATAAATGAAAACCCTCTAAAGCTAGTCATTACAAAATGGCGGCTGTTTTTCTGAAAAAATACTTATCTTTATTTTTTTAAACAGCTTCTATATAATTTTAATTTAAAAATGTATTAATAAATATTTAATATTATTTGCAAGCATAATGTAACAAGCTAAAAACTACATTTTGATATGCTTTTTATCCCTGTTGGGCTGACTCAGTACCTTTTTTTTTCTTTTTGCATTGACTAAAGTAAAGGATAACTACATTTTGAAATACAGAAAGAGCATCGGTTATATTGTGGTCATGCATCTTTGCAAATAACTCGTTTATTTTTAATTTTTTCGAAAAACTCTATTTCAAATTTTTTGTCCGAAAAGGTCCGTGCCTTATACCGAATATAGAAATTGATCGACGGAATACTTAATTTTCGATTTTTATTAGTAAACTGTTCGGTATTTGTAGAATTTATCAAAAAAATGAAGTTTTCCAGGATTTGTAGATTCGCTTTTGTTTTGTCAAATTTCTCACAAACGTCACCTAATAGAATTAATCGAGCTCTATAATCGCCATTTTTGAAAATCAAAATCGGACTTTCGGTTCGGGAGTTATCAATATCTTTGGAAAATCATACTCGGCCTTGGAAAAAATACTTGCGGTCAACGGATTCGGGCCGCCAGCAATAGGCTTCATTTGTGGCCGTGTACCTTCGATCCCACCAAAAGTCTTATCGAAATCGATCAATATCCTGGACAGTTATCGTGCTTCCTAGCCCGATTTCGAGAAAACCAGTTTTTTACAAAAATAATCAATTTCCATTTGTTTTTCGATATTGTCTTCGGTATACTTATCTGTAGACCGTTGCTAGCGGCACCATCTCTTTTTTGAAATATCTCGATCCGACTGCCCGTTACAGAGTTATTAAATTTTTCCCGAAAAACTTGAAACGTCTATATCGGGTACTTCCGGTTTCCGAACGGAGCCGAGCTTCCAGCGTTAAGGTATTCTAAAGGCCTCCTATTAACCACCCAAGTTTCATCGAAATCCGAAAACGGATTAGGGGGGCTGAGCGTGACAGACAGACAGACCGACAGACAGACAGACTGACCAACGGACGGAATTTTCTAAATTCGCTCTCGAGTCGATAGATACGACTTTCGTTTCGATCCGACGTTTTTTTTTTTCGGATTTCGATAGTCCACTGGAAAAATGCAAAACCTATACATTTTTTTCAAAATGTAGTAACAAGGCATAAATATGCATCCATAACCTAAAAAATTTTAAGTTACATGCTTTAAGTTTCTGTCACAAAAAAATTACATGAATATAATAAGGAATCCATGCATAAAGTAATGAGGCATTAATTAAAACTGCAAATGGTTCATTTTAATTTCTTATTTCAAAATTTTACATTGTTTTAATAAAATTACATTAATCAAATTCTTTTTGTGCTTATATCGGAGTCATCAGTATTACTGGTTTCAGTCTCAACATAGTAAAAAAAAATGGTTCTACAGATATTTCGCTTTCGTCATTATTGTCTTCATCACAAAAATAATGGAAGACATGTCACTGTCTTCATCTCAGGCAACACGGTTACGTCATTTTGACGTTATTTTTTCGGCACCTTTATCACCAATGCGACGTTAAATATGACGGCAAAATGTCACATCATTGACGTCACTTAAATGACGTCGATGGGCTTACATATGTAAGCTATTTTTGATTAATTAATAAATGTACATATGAGAAATATAATAAATAAACCAATTTTGTGCAATATGGCATGTAAATCTTGAGGACTCTATATTATTATTTATTTTCTATAAATTCTTTAGAGTATAAGGTATAAAGAAGGACTGATTATTTTCAGTGGTTTGTATGTGGCGCCATCTAGAATTAATTTATGCAACAAACAACGTGGTAATGCATAGTTTGCATGTGGTGCCAACTAGAAATAATTTCTGCAATGAAAAAATTACGTCACCAAACGTCGCATCGACGTCTCAACATGACGTCATAATTTAGTCACAATATGACGTTATTGAGACGTAATTTTTTCGTCACGTGACGTCCTCGACCAATGTGACAAAAAAATGACGTCAGTCTGCTACCTGGGATAAATTTAGATCACTTTTTGACAAAACCAATATATGACACTGGCTAATGGCTATTAGCCAATGAACTAGATCGAAAAAATACTGTTGATGATATTAATATACAGCCAAAAAAATATAATTTAATTATCCTGACGTTAATTATTACCATGTAATTAATGCTAAAGATCCACTTATTATTATTGTATTTTTAAAGATTCTGTAAATAATTAGACGTCTTTAAGACGTCACTGGTGTTTAAAATCACTAAATAAAAACGTAACTAGAGGAAGCATTATACTCTTCGCCGATTTACTGAGCTTTTTATATAATTTTGTGATACCAACTTTGTTGTGAAAAAAAAAATATATGAAAAAAAAATCACGATGTGAGGGATTGAACCCGGGACCCTTGGATTGCCAAATTGCCAAATTACATTTCTTTATTTTATTTAAATGTGGCGAACATGTCAATATTAATTTCATTATTTCATTGTACAATCAAAATAAATAAACATTGCGTCACATACTCGCGACTGATCGCGAGAAGTGCCACAACGGCCAGGTGCTTCGGCAAAAGAAATTCAAGCTCATGTTACTGTAGTATATTAGACGATTTCAATTAGCACAATCGTATTTTAGCGTGATTATATCAAAGATTTTATATTAATAAAATGAATTTACTTTTTAATGAGAGACGAAAGTAATAGTTCTGGAAATGCAGGGAAAATAAAATGAAAAACCCTGCTTTAGGTGTCAAGTGTTTAAAAACATTTATTTACCATGAATGGTAAATCTTTAGATGGTTATAGCTTTCAACAAGGGGTCAAGAGGGGTAGAAGGGATGATGAAAAAGGTATGAGGTTTAGAAGGTGTTTTTTAAGAGTACGTGTTTTCTAAGGGAGAGGGTGACGTCAGTCTAGTAAAGGAGTGTCATATATTGGAAGTCGTTCGTGTATTAGTTTATGTGTGTGTGGTACGTTATCTCGTCTTCGTACGTTTGCAATGTTTTGTGTCAACTGTGAGTTTGTTAATTTGTAAGTAAAAAATCTCTGTGCTGTTTCGTCGATGTAATCTCGCATCATTTGCACCCCCGTAATCCCGTGCAGCTCAGCGATGGTAATATACCTGGGAGAGTTAGTCAATAGACGCAGCAACTTGTTTTGTGTCCTTTGAAGACGAAGGCACTGTGCGTCAGAGATTAAATTCCATGACGCACAGGCATATGTGAGTATTGGCCTAAAAATGACCTTATATAAACATAGTTTATTTTCTATGGTAAGCTGGCTACGTCTATTGACCAACGGATATAATCTGCTGAGTGCTGCATAAGTTTTGTTTATAACCTTGGTTATATGGGGTGCAAAAGAAAGTCGAGTGTCAAGTGTTAGTCCTAATAAGTTAACTGTTTTTCGTTCAGTAATGTCGTGGTTGTCTAGTTTTAGTTTTGTTATGGTTCGTATGTTTGTAAATTTTCTGTGGAAGGTTATGACCTCCGATTTGGAGTGATTGATCCTAACCTTCCACAGCTTGTAGTATTTAAGTAAGTTTAGTGTATGGTATCGTATTTTTTGAGTTGCCGTCTGTGCGTAGAAACTATTAGCGTATATTGTCGTATCGTCTGCGTAAAGGAGAAGACTAGTAGAAGGATGTGAAGGAATATCTGAAATGTAAAGGTTAAACAGGATTGGAGAAAGGACGGACCCTTGAGGTACCCCCGCCGAAAGTCTATAGGATTCTGAATAAGTGTTATTCACCCTGACCATTATTCTCCGGTCCCAAAGGTAATTCTTGATAAGAGCAACCAAATACCCGGGCAGTCCACAAACATATTGTAGCTTGTAGACTAGCCCGTTATGCCAAACGGTATCGAAGGCGCGTTCAATATCTAGTAGCAACATAACAGTGCACTGCTTCTTATTGTATGAGTCAATTACATCCTGCACCACTTTAACTAGCGACAGCGTAGTACTATGTCCCTCCCTAAAACCAAACTGCTCCACCGGCAGCAGGCGGTGTTTCTTAAGTTTTTTATAAAGAAGTCGCCACACGACCCTCTCAGCCACCTTCCCCATAGTGTTAAGCAAACAAATGGGTCGGTAGCTGCGAGGATCATGCGGCGGCTTATTTGGCTTTAGGATGGGGATCACTATCCCCAGTTTCCATGATGCAGGGAAATATTGCAGCTTAAGCATCGAATTAAGGATGTAGGTAAACTGGACGAGGGCTTTTTGGGGAAGGTTTTTGAGGAGTATATTTGGGATATTATCAGGCCCAGGTGCCTTTAGATTTGGTAGAGTTTTTAAGATGTTTTTTATTTCTGTGGGGTTAGTTTGAATTTTTGAAAGTTTTCTGGGAGGGATAGGATAATGTGTAGGGATTTGTCTAGCTAGTCTCGTAATGTTTTCATGTTCTTCAGTCTCGTTTGGTGGTGTTGTATTAGTTAATTGTAGATGACTTGCAAGTAAGTTGGTTTTCTCGGAATCGTTTACGTAATGTATATCGTCTTTAATAAGTGTAGGTATATCGTTATAATCCTTTTTAAGAAGCTTTGTCATCCGCCACAAAGTATTGTCGCTGCGAGAGAGGAGTGAAATATTTTTGTTCCACTCCTCTGCTCTCTGACTATTTAATTTTAATCGAATGTTTACTTGCAAGTCTCTCAGTCTACGTCGGTCGATGTCTCGTCTGCCACGCTGCCAGCGACGTTTAATTCTGTTTTTAAATTTAATAAGAGTTTTTAATTCATTAGAGATTGTTTCTTGTCTGGCTCGCAGCGTGGTGATTTTTGTAGTTTTGTCCCGTGCGTATTGTATTGTTCTTGTCAGCTTGTCTATTTCTAAATCTAAATTTTCTTCACTAGCTATATTATTGTTTATAATTAGATTATTATTTATTATTTGTTTGTATTTAGTCCAATTGGTCGTTTTGTAGTTGTACATCTGTCTGTCTGTAATGTTCCTGTGAGTGTTGTGTAGTTGAAGTTGTATGACGTTATGGTCGCTGGAAAGGACAGGGAGGGAAGAGGGATTTATATTATGTTGATAATTTTTATTTAGGATTAAATCAATAGTTGATGACGACATATTGTTTGTGGGATAATGGGTTGAGGTCTCCGAAGCTATCACTGCAATATCGTTAATTTGACAATACTCAAAGAGTGTGTTGCCATTAGTATTGTTACGCCTATTATACCACGTGGTATGTTTAGCATTTAGATCTCCCATCAAGAGTACCTTGTGATGGGTGGAAAATAATGCATTCAAATCCACATCTTTAAATTTATTAATGGGTGAATTATATATTGCTGTAATCACCGTGTCATCAATTAATTTAATTGACACATTTTCTATTGAGTTCTGTATTGTGGGTATAGCAGTGAAAGGAATATCTTTTTTAATAGCAATTGCAACCCCACCACCTCTTCTATTAATTCTATCCTCTCTAATGATATTATAGTTGTTAATTTTTATTTTGATGTTAGGTTTTAATTTTGTTTCGGTGATTACAGCAATATCCACCTTTTCTACATATAAATAATTCTTAAATTCAATTAATTTGTTTTGTAAGCCGTTACAGTTCCATATAATACACTTAAACATTTCTAATCCTATAATTAGGTAGAATGTTTAAAGTGAAATGTTGAATGATAGTTATTGTTTCAAAAGGATCTGTGACGGGTTCTAATAACGAATTAAGATGAGAAATAGCCTTAATAGTTTCAGCAAGATTAATTAATTTATTTGATTTATTTGTCTCGTGAATGAGAGCTTGAAAGTCATTTGCCGGAGCTTCCCCGGTCCCTGCGACAGCTCTTGTGTGCGTTTCAGTGTTTCTAGTGTTACTGGGCAGTGGATCTTCCCTCTTCTTCCGGGCGCCGGAGTTTGTAAGCTGGGCTTGTTGTTCGAGTTGACGATTAGGAATAGCAGTTTCTAGTTGATGTGCTGCAGCATCGGTGCGTTGTTTCCATATATTAGACGTTGGCTCAGGCGCCGGCACGTATTGTTGTCTAGGATTATTTTGCTGGTTTTGTTGATTTTTGTTAATTTGATCCACTCTGTATTGATATACTTGGCAATTGGTGTTTGAAGCAGTGTGCGGGCCACCGCAGTTTGCACACGTAGGGTTATCAATTCTTTTATGTGAGCAGTCTTGAGTAAGATGTTGACCTGCACATTTGACACATCGAGGGCTTCGATTGCAATTTGTGGCGGCGTGTCCCCAGGCTTGACAACGCCGGCATTGAGTGATTTGACGTTCATTACGTCGTCGTTCCCATTGAACTCTTGTGTAAAGTAAAAATCTGACTTTAGTTTGAAGTTCGCGCAAGGTGACATCATTGTCAACGACAATTAGATATAACGGGGAATATTTTGTCTTCATGGGAAAGATGTTTATGACTCTGATTCCATAATTATCCTGTAGATCATCCACGATGTCGTCTAACTTAGGATTTCCGGCTATGCCACGTAAGACGAACGCATGCGTTTTATTCTCGGGAAGAGTGTAGGTGTGAAATTCCAAGTCTTCGTCTAGTTTTAACTTTTTAATATAATTTGTGTACTCTATTTTATCGGAAACATATAATAATGTAGAGCGTGGAGCATATTTTATGTAGAATCCTTTGGTTATATGTTTTTTAAGTTCATTTGTTAAGTTATTATGTTCTTTACAGGTGCCTTTTAGAACTATTGGTGGGTTTTTGTATTTGTTCTCATTTTGTTTCTCCGGTTATCTATGTTGGGTTTGATTACTGGTATTTTTTGAATTTTTAGTGGTGGATGCGCTGGTTTTATTTTTAATTAAGGTAGCAGTATCATTGTTGTCATTGTTATCTTTTTCTTGTAAGAGTGGATCAAATCGATTTTGAGTGTCAACTGGTTCTTTTTCTTGTGAAAAAATTAATTTAGAAAGACGTTTTGTATGTCTGGGGGTGACATATTTAGCATTTTCCTCGTTGGTGGATGTTTCCATTTCTTCTGGGTGTGTAGGTTGTATTTTTTGAATAACTTTGTCTCCAATAATTATAGTGTTACCTTCAACTTGAATTTTGTCATCATTTAAAAGCTGCAGGATTAATTTTTCGGTGGCTTGTTGGTCATCTAATTTTTGTTTTTGCGCTTTGAGATCCTTATCTGGTACTATTATAGGATGTTTAGGTAATTCTAGGTTTGTTGGAATTTTATTACTTGTAGAGAGTTGATTTTCAATTAGAGATTGCTTTTCATGTGTAGGAATTGGACTAGACGTCATCTCAGGTTCAGGGGTAGTTATTCGTGATTTATCAGGAGGTTCGTCACCCATTTCGTAGTCGCTTACGAATCCTTTGTCTGCAAGCGTCTGGTTTATATTAATATTTGCCTTGATTTGCTCCAAGGCCTTATTTATGGATATATTGTGCTTCTTTAAAGTTTCAGGAATGTCCTTTTCGGATTCTTTAAATTCTTTACGTGCTTTGCATTCCAGTTGTTTGAAGGATTTTTTGCGCTTGTTTCTTATCAGAAATTGGTTTATTGAACGAAAAGAAAGAAGGTATAGGATTCTTTACCGCTTTCTTAATTATGATTGACTTCACATGTATGTTTTCGTCCTTTTTTAGCCTTTTTGGAATAGAGTCCTCTCTCTCACTGTCACTGTCCGATGTTAAATCTTTTATGAGTGTACTATCACTTAAATTATAACTAGAAATGTTTGTGTCCTTTTCACTGTCTATTTTACTTGGTTTTAAATGTGTGTCTATTTCACTCTCACTTACGGATGAACGTATTTTAGTGTCTCTATCACTTGGTAAACGCGTGTAAGAATTGCAACATCGCGTGTGCCAGGTGGCTGAAATGAAATAACTGAGAACGGGGATGCTTTAGTGGTCTAGCGCCGACTCTTTAATCTATGCCGCCGACGGGCGAGGTTGCTGTTACCTGGGTTGTCATATCTCTCGCGCTACGTGGAAGTACATGCCCAGTCCGCAATTACACGCTCTGTATATACCACTTTGAAATTTTAGGTATACTTTAATACTGATAAGAGGTGCCTCCTCTCCAAATTTTATCAAAGTCGATCTACTAGAACCCAAGTGATAGAAGAAAGTTGAAAAATGTCTTGTTAACGCATATTTGTTGGATTCTTGAGGTTATGTTAAACTTTTGAGTTTTCTAACTCATCTAGTTTTGTTGCCCGTTCAAAAACAAAGATTTTGATATCTTACCCGCTCTGATAGGACCAATAGAACCGGACATATTTAAAAAAGAAGTTCAAAAAACCAGGCATGGCAGCCATTTTGTATAAATGTGGCCCTAGACAGTGGAGCGGCGACTTTAGACCACAATAGGTCCTTTCCTTTGCAGAAGAAGTGTGACACTAATTTTGAGTGACAGAGATGGCATCAATGCGGATATCATAAGTTAAAGAGAGACAATCTTACACCAGTGCAGCTCAGTGCTACACTTTTAGTCCAAAGGAAGACCTAATGAATAGCATTTTCGTAATCCATGGAGCCTGACTAATAACTTAAAAAAAAATCGCTTCTTTCAACTGCATTCATTTTCAAAAATTTTTGCCAGATGCCATCTGAACCAATGTTTTCCTGGCAGGTGGATTGGGTGTGGAGGACTTTTTAATTAAAATTTTATTAAGCTTATTCCAGTTATTTCACTTCATTTAATGTCTAAGAAAATAAAGAGAGTTGCCCTTCAATAAAGCTAAAATAAATTGGTAAAGTGAATGTATACTGCCTCGTTTCAACAGTAACCGATCTGTAATGGGAGTGCTAATGACACCCACAACTTATTTCACTTTAATTATTGTCCATCACATACAATTCCATACATAATCAGTATAAAACCCAGGAGGAATAAAAATAGTATAGACATATATAGTACAGTAAGCGAAGCAGTAAAAATGGCAAAATTCCGGCTTTTTTATCTGCACTCTAAAACATGCTAAAGTGCAATGCAACCTGCTTTTTCTGCGCATTCTTCGAAAAATAGATGGCTATTGCTCTTTTCTCTACCTACTATATACATTTAAAATGCTCGCACAAACTGAAAAGTTTTAACATTTCAAATTGTTATATCTCTGGAACAGTTCGTCGTGGGAAAAAAAATAAAAACTCAAACTCTTCGTTTTTGTATAAGCTTTATTTAATTCTCATATGATGTTTTTATCAATCTTATAGTTTTTGAGATATTTCAATTTTAAATATATTATTTTCTTGTGTATGCGCTCAAGCACCATCTTTAAAGCTTTAAATCTCTGGAATAGTTTGTCGTAGGAGAATTAAAAAAAAAAAACTATTCTTTTTTATAAGCTTCATTTTTGTACTCTTACCATTTTTTATAAAAAATATATTTCTGAGCAATTTCCAAAAAATCGATTTTTTTCACAAATTTATGAACATTTTCATGACTGAAAATGCGTACAGAATTAAAAATAATTGTTTTAAAGATTCTAAAAAATTTGAGCATGTTAGTAATAATATGCATTAACAATATCTAGGATTTAAAAAAAAATTGAATCAATAAGAAATTAGAGCAATAAAAAAAAATGGCGCCTAAATTTTTAAATGCTCTACTTGTTTTTAACCTTCTTAATTTTATTTATTTATTTATTTATTTATTTATTATACACTACCCAACAGAACATGTTCCAATTACAGGGTAGGAAAAATACACAATAATAAAATACAAAAACAAAATACAAATACACAATAACAAGATACTTAATATTACAAAATACACAATATAACAAATTTTCAAGGTTTATAACGTAAATATAGGTTTTAAGATAATTAATTGAAAGTACATAAAATGAATTCAATTAGTTGTTATAGCAAGCAGTTCTTATGTCTGCAACACTACAAATAAAAAGGTTAACTTTGTCCTGAATATCATGCCAGTTATGACACATAACATACACCGGTGAGAATTCTAATAGATTTGTTCTTGGTGTGGGTAAATAAAAAAGATTAGTTGATCTTGTTTGCACCAGCGGCATATGAACAAGCGCATTAACTTTTGCCAACAGTTCAGGGCATTTTATTTTATCATTGACAAGTTTATGCAAAAACATAACAGAGTGAAGAAAGCGCCTTCTGACCAGTTCATCAGCATTGAACCTCTCTAGCAGCTTGTCGTGCGAAAACCTTATTGGCGTATAGATTTTGTCCTCCTTAAATGCCATAAATTTTAAAAATCTTCTATGAATTTGTTCGATAGCTTTACTGTGTACAGCATAGTTAGGATTCCATACAACAGAGCCGCACTCAAGTTTAGAATGCACAAAAGACGTAAATAGAATTTTTAATGTGTCGATGTTGTTAAGCTCACCAGAGTTTCTAATGATAAAGCCCAGGATTTTATAAGCTGATGATACAATGATATTGATGTGCTGGTTAAAGGTCAACTTGCTATCAAAAGTTATGCCTAGATCTTTAAATATATTGGTTTATTTAAATGTACTTGATTTATAAAGTATTCATGCTGCACCGGATTCAATTTTCTAGTATAGGTCACAGCGTTACATTTAGCAGCGTTGAGAGGTAGGAAGTTTGAGGTGTACCAGTTGTTTATTAGATCCAGGTCCGCTTGCAGTAGCAAACAGTCAGATTCATCCTTGATAGCCAGATACAGTTTGAGGTCATCCGCATATAGTAAACAATGGCAGTTCAAACCAAGTACAATGTCATTTATAAATAAAATAAAGAATAGGGGACCCAACACTGACCCTTGTGGTACCCCAGAAGTACAAACTATTCTTTCAGATTTATTCTCACGATATTGAACATACTGGTTTCTACATTTTAGGTAGGAGGAGCAAAATACAATTAAATCTCGGTTAAATCCGAAAGCAGAAAGCTTTCTTAGTAAAATACCGTGGCCAAGTCTGTCGAACGCCTTTGAGAAGTCTGTATAAATGACATCTACCTGTCCATTGCCATCCAAGACCTCCGAAATAAATTGTGTAACACAAACCAAGTTGCTGATTGTCGACCGGCCTGCCACAAAGCCGTGCTGATTAGGGCTCCTCGTATAGAGCGAATTCAAAAACTTTACTAAAATCATTAATGATGGTTATGGGTCGATAGTTTTTTATGTCAGTCCGATTGTCTTTTTTAAAGACGGGAATAATTTTGGAGTTTTTCCATAACTCTGGGAATGTGTTAGTGTTAAGGGCTAAATTAAATAAAATAAGTAAAGGTTTCGCTAAGACATTGCACAGTATTTGATAAGAAATGGTGGTATACCATCAGGACCAGCGGTAAATTTGTTTTTTAACTTCTTGATAGCTTTAAATATCTTATCTTCATTCAGTTGGACTGACTGTGACGGTTCATGTTCATTCTCGTCTATGTCAGTGTCATCAGAGTCTATGTACTCAGATGATTCTGTAAAAGCAGTTTTAAAGTGCTCAGCAAATGTGTCGACAATTTCTTGAGGATTGCCCAAAGAATTATCGTTGTAGGTCATATTATTTGGAATGGTTGTCGTGTCCTTTTTGCTATGAATGTATGACCAAAAAGATTTAGGATTCGTTTTAAAGTTATTTTCAATATTGTTAACATACTGTTTATGCGCTAGCTTAATATCATTTTTTATTTTTGATCTTAGTGTTTTAAACTTTTCAAGGTCCTGAGTGTTGTTGAATTGCTTATATTTTTTCCATGCTGAATTTTTGTGTCTAATATCATTGATTATGTCCCTGCTATACCATGAGGGATACTGATGACTTTTGGTATAGGTTGAGGGAGAGGTCCTTGGGACGCATGTCAAAAATATATTATTAATAACACTGTAGAAGTCTTCTACAGCTAGATTAACATTCTCGTAATTTGTTAGAAAAGACCAATCTGTTTGTATAAATAAATTGTACATTGTGACATAATCGGCTTTTTTAAAATTAAAAGTCAATTCGGACTTGACTGAAAACATATCTTTTGCTTCGTCATTTCCTTGAAGTAGGTTAATACACAGTGGTGGATGGTGCAAGTCTTCCCTTATCATGGAAATTTCTGACTTATCAACTTGTAATGAGGTGATATTACTTATGACTAAATCTAACAATCTACCATTAACATTAGTAACTGAATTATGTTGATCAAAATTATAAAATGTACAAAAGTTTTGCAAGGCCCGTAGTTTCGCAGATGTACTTGTGACATTGGTCTCATTATATTCTGGTAAGTTAACGTCACCAATAAAGCATGTATCACATGTTTGTATTGATTCTCAAATAATGCCTCATAAACTCCGGCAGCTGAGTTCGGTGGAATATATATTAAGAGCAAGACAAAAGTGTAATGATTAATTTTAACTTTTAAACCTAATAGATCAACACTGGGAATATTTATGGTAATCTCGTTCATATTAATTTTCATTATAAAAGGTCGTAATACATCTCAATCGAAAGAAAATTTTAATAAATTTAATTTTTACAATAAAAATTTTCCTCATAGTTGTAGATTTTGAATAATTTTAGAATTTAACGTCATATATTTCTTCTGAACGTTTCGGCGCCATTTTGAAAATGCCATATTATTTCCAAAACTAAACATCTGAGAAAAAAAAGGAAAAAAACCATTCGATTTGTTTTCGTAAAAGCTTTAATTTTGTACCCTTGCATTTTTTTTATTAAAGTCCACATTTTTCGAGTAATTTAAAAAAAAAAAACGTCTAGGAATACTGATTTTAGAGGGAGAAAATTGCAATTTTCAGTTCGCAATATCTCGACACATATGCATATTAGCAAAAAAGTATATAAGACCTTTCTTTCTTATAATTTGATTCTCTATCAGATTATGTGTGTTTTTGTTTTTTTTTGCCACCCCCAATCAAAAAGCAGGAAAAATGACAATATAGATTCTTATGTACATACTTCATGAAGCATGTTGAAAAAAATTTGGAAATTCATTACATCGTTTTCGAGCTGGGATTTAAAAGTTTTACTTACTGTACTAATACAATGCAGGAAAAAAATAATTAGGTATTTAGACTCAACAACATATTATAAATAAGCAACAAAACAAGAAACATTACAAATATTGTATTTCCTAATATTCTGCAAGGGAATAAAATGCCATATTTAATAAATAAATACTAGACTGGGCGGCCACGACAAAAACGCCTCGTCATCGAGTTTCGAGTTGAATTATTTATGTAGAGTTATTTCATCCTTAGTACTTTTACGAGGCAATTGTCATCCACTGCATTTCCTGTCGGGTTATGCGTGGCAGTAGAGTTCCGGTAGTTTTTGGAACTGTACTATTACTTGATCGAGTTTCGATTTTTTTCTTTTATTAATTTGTAGATCTCAATGAGTATAAATGGAATAGATTGGTCGGCTACATGATATATTGTAGGACAGCGCTGGCCGACCAAAAAAAAAGGGATAGATTATGAAAGGACTTTTACGTGATCGAGTTTCGGGCTGAATTTTACACCATATTAAAGCTAAAACTACATACATTTTTAATATTTTTGTCGTCCACCTTTAAACCTGTCAGTTTTTTCAGGTCGACTGAATTTCTCTTTAAAAAGAGTATGTTTTTCCCCACCAATAAATATTTTGAAACATGAAGTTTCTTTTTATATTTATATGTCTTCAGTAATCATACTACATATTAAATGTTTTCGACAATAATGAGTGTTGTTTTATTAAAAGCTTTTATTTAACTTGCAATGTTTGTATGTTTGTTAGTTTAGGTCATATCTTGCAAGCTGAATTTCGACTAGTTCTAATTAAGCTAGAGCTTTGAAATTTGGCACGTGTATAAGTCCGGTGACAATGCAACATAGTATAGCCATTATCAGTCTAAATCCAATATGGCGGACGTCCCAAGATGGCGGATTGCCTTTCTCTTCACAACCCCCTTGATATGGGTATCAAAATGAGTAAAATACGATAAACTATGTGACATCATTGAATTTATATATATGGCTCTTAAAATTTATTTTTCAAGGGATTTCCAGCATGGTGGTATACTCCCTGAATCAAAAGTTTGAGTTCTCTTGAAAAGTGATCCTTCAATTGTCTGGCAACTGTATTTTTTATTAAACAGTATTACTCTACCAGCATTTACATCGTTACTTTTTATTCCGTACATTTCGTTGGTAAACTTCTGGAATTTCGACATTTTTTCATGATCGTTTAGATCATCAGGAGTACGTAATTCTGAAAAAACCTTCTGGTATTCTTTACTACGTTTTATTATTTTAAATGGTTTTATTTTGCCTCTTTCTTTGAAGGCAGGATTATAATCGCATCCAGTATATGCGTGTAAGAAAGGTAGAGCTTTACAAAGCTCCAAGCCTAAATTTTCATATAATTGAATACCAGAAGGTTTCTTCAGAATTACTTACTCCTGATGATCTAAACGAACATGAAAAAATGTCGAAAATCCAGAAGTTTACCAAAGAAATGTACGGAATAAAATGTAACGATGTAAATGCTGGTAGAGTACTACTGTTTAATAAAAAATACAGTTTCCAGACAATTGAAGGATCACTTTTCAAGAGAACTCAAATTTTTTATTCAGAGTGTACCACCATGCTGGAAATCCCTTGAAAAACAAATTTTAAGAGCTATAAATTCAATGTGGCTGGCAGCTACTGAATTTGACTTCCTACAATGTAATCCAGAAGATTGTGGCTGGTCCTAACTCCTGAATTTGGATATCAAATAAATTGGTATGAAGGTGATCCCACACTTCTGAACATTGCAGATATAATCATACCAGAGAAATCGCCAAAAGAATCTGAACTATCAGATCCAGGACACATTGTTGAATGTTGTTATTCATCAGACGATGATCCATTATAATTAATATAATTAATATAAATATTTGTAAGTTTATATTTATGTAATATAATATCAATAATAATTAAAATTTTATAATATAAATCATTATCATTATTAATAAACAGTTAATAATTCAAATAACCTGACTGAGCCAGCAGCATCCCAATTTTTTAATATTCCTTGAATAAACCATTTTATTCCATTTAATCTACAACTATATTAGAATAAAAACAACACTCATTACACTCAAAGAAATAGTATGGGTAAATTCACCAAAAAAAAAAAAAAAAATGGTTAACTAATAATATCGTTAATTTTGTTAAACCAAACTATATTGATTGTATTTTTAAACAAGAGGTGGTTGTTATTTTAATTAATAAAAAGTTGCCGTACAACAAAACAAACATTAACTTAAAAAATAGATGAATAAGACTATTATTTTGTTCGTCTGACTATTATTTTGTTGAATTCTGTCAAATTAAACTAGATAATAGTATATTTTATTTTTAACTATTATCGAATTGTAATTCTAACCCAGTATTAGTTCGCTTAAAGTTGTATGACTATTCTTTTCTGATTGATTTAACTATGAAACTAGATAGGCGCGATTTCATATGCTCTTTTTGGTTGAATTTACCTATCATTTTCTTTGAGTGTATTGTCGAAAACATTTAATATGTAGTATAATTACTGAAAACTTATAAATATAAAAAGAAACTTCATGTTTCATAATATTTATTGGTGGGAAAAAACATATTTTTAAAGAGAAATTCAGTAGGCCTAAAAAAACTGACAGGTTTGAAGGTGGATGACAAAAATATTAAAAATGTATGTAGTTTTAGCTTTAATTTGGTGTAAAATTCAGCCCGAAACTCGATCACGTAAAAGTCCTTTCATAATCTATCCCTTTTTTTTTGGTCGGCCAGCGCTATCCTACAATATATCATGTAGTCGACCAATTTATTCCATTGATACTCATTGAGATCTACAAATTAATAATAGAAAAAAATCGAAACTCGATCATATAATAGTACAGTTCCAAAAACTACCGGAACTCTACTGCTACGCATAACCCGTCAGGAAATGCTGTGGACGACAATTGCCTCGTAAAAGTACTAAGGATGAAACAACTCTGCATAAACAATTCAACTCAAAACTCGATGACGAGGCGTTTTTGACGTGGCCGCCCGGTCTATACCGCATAGCATTATGTTTTCTAAAAACATTCCTCTGGACGGCTGGTTCTATGCAGTCAGACATAATAAAAAGGTGCAAATCTACATAAGCAGACCTCTTCATCATCAGAATCTGAAACCTGATATGCGGGGACAGAATTCAAACAAACATAATTGCTATACTCATCATTTTATTCATTGTAAATTAAGTTGGCATCATCAGGAGATGATGCCATCTTGATTTGTAGAGCGCTTGTTAGTATATCATTGGAGATTTGTGTTTATAAAAAATTGTACGGCACTTTCTTAATATATTCTTTTATATTTACTGATCGATTTTTTTCAAAAATAATCTCTCTTCCTTTAGTAACACTAACTTACTGTTTAAATTTCAATACAATGTCCTGAGTAGTCATGCTTATAAAAATGACACTGACGGACAGACATTTTGAAAGCTGTTCAAAATTGGATGACAATATGAAATTTGTTTTCTATTCGAGTGAATTTATAGTTTTAAAAATGTGCCGATCAAATACTATACTTTGTTTTCGTATTTGCAGAGTACAATAAAGGTAATAAAATAATATAAAACATTTAATTAAATACTTTATTGGCACAAATTATATGTGATACAGAACCCTGAGCTCATATATTATAGCTTTTTTCTTATATATATATTTATATAAATATAACACACCATTCTCACAATATGTGCAGCTTGAACAATTTAGAAATTACACAATACCTGCATAACCACAGAAGTAAAAGGCTAAACGAAAATGGATAAGGCACTATTGAGTGCAGTAGTGATTGTAAATAGAAAATTCATTTTCCATAGTAATTATTGCTAGGATTTTCTTAACCTTGTGACTTAATTGTACAGTGTGAATTTCTTTTACTAAAGCAAATTAAAATAAGTATAGCATCGAGATATCTTTGATTATAAGCTAAAATATACATTTGAACACTGTCATCTCTGTAACATTTCTTGCGACAGTTTCAACTTCATACCTGTGCTATATTTATTTTAATTTCACAATTTCCTAACCTCTTGTGCTGTTTTAAATATAATCCATGTTTACAATAGTGGAAAAATTTACAAGGTTTTCCATATACTTATGCAGGATACCGCACTAAGACTTCTATGGTGAAAATTAAAAAATGTATATATTTACTAGGTGTCCACGCTAAGATTTATAATCCCATTTTTACCTAGCAATTCATAGTACATTCTGTTAATCTGTTGATACTTTATATTTGTATACCAGCATGAAATTTCACAGACTATCTCTACCATGACCTTGTTTATACACCATCAAGATGAAACTCATATCACCGGAGCGGGGGTGGAGAAGGATGCAATAGTAATCGGAAAAAGTTTTTGGCTTTATTTCGAGGACAACAGTTTTCATCAAAAATTGTTTTGATATGATAAGCCGATAAAAAAAATCGGATTTTACCGCATTAAAGAAAAAACACACACTTTAACTGCTAAAAAGTAAAAATTTGCAATAAATTAATAAGAGATCTTATAAGGATTGAGAAATGAAACCAAATTTAGTACATAATACATTTATTTTTTTTATTGTTGTTTTTATTTGGTGGGGATTGATAGGGTCAGTTTTTTAAATAAAAGATCAACCCTTTAATTGTTAACATTTCGTTTGTAAACATGGACAAATTAATTTTGATTTGGATAATTGTCACTTGTTTGAACATTCTTAGATAAAAGTTCTTAAAAAAACAACACATTCGATAAACAATACAAAAAGGAATATATAAAATATTGTCAATAATAATAGCTAGCTACGAGCCAGCTCAAAACAGCCTACAGCTTCCAGGTTGGTTGTCTACAGTGGTTTATATCTATGAGAGGACTCTTTTTCCATCCAAGAGATGCAATTTGCTAAATCTGCATTTGGCGTTCAAGGCAACATTTCCAAATTGTTGCTTGCAGCATCATATGAAGCCTTCAGGCTTCTTGTGTTGGTAGAATATTCTTAATAAAATTGGAGGTTATTGCAATGGTCCAAAATCGGAACTTGAAATATTTTCAACTTTGATATCCCAAAGTGCCAGACTGATTATAATAATGTAATTTTATTAATTTTGATTCATAAGTATAATAGTCATAATAAGCTGCAAATCCCCTACGATTTCACCATATTAATTCCTTAATCTGGATTTCTTTAAATATAATTTTCAAAGAGAGGATCTCAGTGCACATAAATAAATTAAGGTTAGTCCTTCAGTTTAGCATAGAAATAATGAAAGGATGGTTCTTATGCTTGAACCTAATGAATAATTTTCTAACTTATGAGCACAAAATATATAAAAATCAATTTAAAAAAGACCTACAATGCAAAAAAAATCATCTAAATAAATTGGAAATTATCAACCTAACATTAACTTTAGTGGACATGCTTGCAATCTTGCATGCAGATTTTCTTTATTAAAAGGGAGCTTTACGAAACTTTTATAGGTTAGGTTAACATTTAGGTACCCATACCAGAGTCTGGAGAAACCTGAACACCTTTCCTGCGAATAACCCGTAACCATTTATTGCATTATTGCATAAATCACTGTCCTTGGTAAACTTGAAAGTGTGTACCTCTTCACTATTAGTTTCATAATTTCCACTACAACTCAGAATACAGCACTTATTCACCATTTTGATATAAAAAAACAGGAAACCAAAAACTAATCGATCGATAAGCGGTCAAACAAGAGCAACAGACTGGTCAATGAAACACAGTTACAGGCTATAGCCCTAGGATATAACGTCAGGATATCACATATCAGTTGTTTGGCTTTATTATATAGGTGGTGTTGCTTTAACTCCAAAAAGATGATAGCTGCTGCAATAATTACATCAGAATTAACGTTTGACAAGTTTTCCATTCACAAGAGAAGTCTACTATCAGCTTCTTCATGATTGCATTGCAACGTCTTCGCTTTTGAATATTTCATTACCAGAGGAGACAACTTGATCTTCCCCAATATATACCAGAAGTTTTCTACATGCTTTAAGAAATTATATTGTGAAAGACTTAAAAGTAAAAGAGTTGGTATCAGGCTTTTTGCATGTTTGTAACATATTAATATTTGACTTTTTGGCATAACTGCCCATTATATCAAAAATATGACAATAACCTTCATTTAGATAATTCTATGAATATTATTTGTTTAAAACATTTGTTAATATAATGTTCATTTTCGAAACAAAACCCTAAAACCATTGTCCGATTAACTATTCATTTTTAGAGGTCGTGCCCGTTAAGAGTTTTGTTCGGGAGATTTCACTGAAATACAATTTCCATAAGAATCATAACAGATATATATTTTCAATTTCAGTAACGCCACCAAGTATTTCAATAACTGTTATAGTATATTACATGTTTGTTTCATTGCAAACCAATAATTGATACGTTTTAACTATTATGAGAAATCTCTTTCACAATTCATGTGTGCCAATTACCTCTACTTACATGGATCATTTAAATCTTAGTTGGTACACCTGGTCCAAATGAACAATCTACTTCTATATAAATACTATACAAATTACTTTTTATCTTATCATGCATTTTGAAATACACTGTGATTTTAAGAACAAAAATTCAGTCTACATTTTACAAATCAGTCAATAAAAGGACAGCCCTAGTTGTAACTAGGTAATAATAGTATTCTAATGGTTAATAATAATAATAGTAATAACGTAGTTTTTTTTACAATTTTTAGAATCCATATTTATATTTCCATCTATTGATATTTATTATGGTAAGTATTCATTCTTCATTTTCTACATCATTAAATAATGAACATTGCACTGTGCTTTAATATGTACTTAGATCATTATTTCTTGTCTTTAACTTCTAGCCTTCTGAGGAACTAACAGCATACTTATACATAAAAAACTAAAGTATAGATAATCACAAAGTAGAATAGTTTTAAATCGATTGTTTCCGATGAATGTTGAATCAAGTTTAAGTATGTTTAAAAATTGTCATAAAAATGACTAATTTTTTTATTATAAAAAGTGTACATGGCAATTTAACTAGTAAATATTTTGTAATTGCCACTTTTGGTCATATCTTAGCCACATGATATGGACGGAAAACAGGAAACAGGTTTTTTTTAAAGCCGTTATTTACTGAGCGGATTCAATCCCAAACATTTGGGAAAAGGAGAATAAAGGTACTGAAATTGCAACTTGTGTTCTTAATCATCCAAACAACTAACTCGGTGTTTCAGTGCCTACATATTAGGTTTGAGATCCATAAAATTATAGTAAAAATAAAATCATTACACCAATTTCGGTCAAAGATGGCCAAATTCCAACCAGAGAGTACAAGCAGTACTTGGTTGAATCTCTAGACTAATGACTGATGTTCAACTCAGACTTTAATGATACTGTAGAGTCCATTTTATGTCTTGGAGTTTGTACCCGCTTTTAGTTATGAATAGCAGATAACAAAAAAATAATATATACCCTCATTGTGAGACTGGTCTAATATGCATTTCCAGAGTGGTGCAGGGGGGTTGGCCACAACAATAAAAAACCAACAGTTTTGGAGAACAATTTTTTTTTGCCTCATCACAAATTCCATACGTTGCATCTCTTTCAGAGATCTTTATGTGTGCTGTCACGACATAATGCTACTAGCAGACTAACCCAAAGTTACATCTCAGAAATTCTATTGATTCGAACTTGGTGATAGTATGCTTACAAACATCATCAAACTAGAGTTTACACATGTCAAAAAAGAAAAAAAAAAGATTTTTGAGTATAGTTCATTTCAGTACAATGAGTTATGTACTATCTAAAAAATGTTAAGGTACTAAATTTGCCATATCTGTAACACCATTATTATAAAAAATTTCCATAAAACAGGAACATTTAGATATGGTTTTTTACGATTTTAATGTAGGTATTGACCAAGGTTCCAAATTATGTTCTACTTGGGTATTACAGTTTTTCTCCTTATGTTTTTCGATGTCAAACCTCAAAATTCAGGTTTGTACAGTTTTCTTGCAAGTGGTGCTGAATTTGACAACTATTGTCAATAAAATTTTAGAAATTTTAAAGAGCTAGTAAATTATTTTAATTTCCAAGGTAAAAAAGTTGTATGACTTTTTTGTTGGGTATGGGTATTATGTACAAGTCAGAGGCGTAACTATGGCAGGGCAAAAAGGGGCAGCGCCCCGGGAGATCAAGGGGCCCCCAGCTGGCACCCTGGGGCATCGGGAGACCAAGGGCCCCAGCCGGCGCCTGTTTTTTCGGATATCTCCCCTCAGCTTATCCAAAAAATGTTGGACTGAAAAAAAATGTATTGGATTTCTCCCCCCCCCCCCCCCATCAAAAAAATGTTGGGATGAAAAAAAAAATATGTTGGGATCAAAGAAATTTTTTTTTAGGTATTAAGAAAATAATACAAGAGGGGGCCCTCAACGATTTTTTGCCCTGGGGCCCCATGACGTCTAGTTATGCCACTGGTACAAGTATTGTAATCGGGTAATTTTCGATGTTCTAACTGTATCTGTTTTCCATAATATTTGGCAATATCCAGAAGTAAGTATTTCTGGGATGGTGTTCTTCAAAATGTGGCATATTAGAAAAACTAAAACAAATGCAGAAAACGAAATTGTAAATTTTTGTTTATCAAAATTTCGATATTTGTCAACGAAGTAAGATAGAAGAAAAGAAAGCAATAGCACCCCACGTTTTTCTTTAAAGCCGCTTGGCTTCAAGCAGATTTCGGGTTTCTTGATAATCTTTATAAGCTTCTAACCGCTCTTCCATCAATATTGCAATATGGCAGAAGTCGCACAAAAAAATTTGAATTAAGTGGTGATAGTAAATTTGGAAAAATTAAAATGTTATTGGGATGTTACAAAAAAGAATAAACCATGTGGAACTCAAGTGAGATTATGCTCAGGAGATAAAAGGGGAGCTGCTGAAATTGCAAAAGAAGTAACTGAAGCTTCACTAACCAGGGCTATTTTTTTTATATATATAATCACTTGGGCTGTTACAATACAGATGTGAACGTCAATAAGATAAAAAAAATACAAAATTTAGTTTACAAGGTGAGACAATAAGTAGTAAATATAAAACACAATAAACAAAACATATGACAAATACAGATTAAAATTCTTTGTATGAATATAAACATTTCTCAAGTAAAAATTGTTTGAGACTAGATTTGTATTTATTAAAATTGTTGACATCTTTAATCTCACTAGGTAATTTGTTGTAAAAACTAATACCAGAGTAATAAGGTGATTTTTCAAAATGAGACGTATTATGATGAGGAAGAGCCAACAAGTCGTCAAATTTAAAAAGCTTATTTATCACCTACTAAACAACCTTCCATGCATCGGTGCATCGATAAAGCCTATAATTTACCTTTTTTTTAATATTGAAAACGGCGGGCGGGCAAAAGTTGTGTATTGGGTTGTTAAATATTAGGTTAAAATTTGAAACCAAAATATTGATGTTAGGGGTAGCGGGTTAGGGTCAAAGGTCAAATTTCAGAAGTTTTTTCATCTTGTAATCTCTGCAAGCTTAAATGTTGAGTTAATTAAAAAATATTGTAAAGCAATCTTGTAGAAAATATTATTTCCTAAAAAAACTACTCTACAAAAAATTTCAAATTCCTAGTCCTTTATTAATAAGTGTGCTAAAATAAAATTGTTCGTAATTTCATTATATAACATTTTTATTGGTGCAATATTTAACTTTTTAACTTTAATACGAATTTTACAATCTTGCAGATTTCAAACATCACATATATTCATTCGCGTTGTTTCGCGTGTCCTGCTGCGCGCGCACATATTTTCAACTGCGCATATATGATATGGCCTGACAAGAGCTCACTTATTATATTAGTTATACTGTTTGCGGTGATAAGGTAATATTACAGCATGCCGCGGCGTTCGGAAAAAATTACTGTTTACAATACGATTTTCGGTGTACCTAAAGATTTATGTGTTTGAGTTCTACCAACATTTGACGATGTGATGAAGTGTTTGTTGTTTGAGCAAAATAAACAATTTGATCTAAGTAAAACGTTTGACAATAAAAATGCTATAAAAGCAGTGGCGGAAAGAGTAGCAAAAATCTGGTTTCAAGCTTCCATACCGATTATTTCGTTAAAGCGAATTTGTGAACGAATTAATAGTCATCAGTGGTGGTTTTACCACTGGGCACACTGGGCGGATGCCCAGGACGGCAAAATTTCAAGGGCAGCAAAATATTTTTTCTTTTGCATATTCCTTTAGTCGTTTTTATGAATTCGCTGATACGACAGTTCCATTGAATCCAAAACAACGCATTGAGCGATATGGATGGCAGCCAGAAGCGGCTTTCTTTCATACCTTATTTATGGTGATGGTCCTTAGAAGACTAATACTTTTACCGTAAACCGTTAACGAAATACAAAATAAATTATTTCAGGTTTGATAACTGATAAATAATAGTACAACTCGCTCATCGTCTAAATGAAGTAAAGAAAATTATAATAAATAAGCCATTAAATAAAATAAGTAAAATAGCTCTCTGTAATACTTAGTACAGTAGTTAGAATTTAGAACAGATATTATTTATTATGTCCTGCTCGCCTGCCCCTGTGTTCAATGTTTTTATCAAAGGCGGCCTTTCGGCTTTGTTTTTTGATGAGAGCGACAATAGTGTGCAATTCACATTGTGCACGTAGAAGTTGCGGCAAACATTTTTTGGGTAGTATATATATGTTATATTTTTTAAGAGTAGGGGCGGCATCTTAAAATAGTGCCGGGGGCGGCAAGCATGTTAAAACAGCCCCAGAAATATAAAGCTCTAATGAAAACCAACCATAATGAAAGAAATATGCCATATTTTCAAGTTAAATTGGAAAAGCTGAAAAATGAAAACGATAAGCTCTTCGATATTGCAGCTTGCAAGTGTGTATTTAAAAATTGTGGATGTGATATTGGCAGAAAAGTTCCTCACAGAGAGCAAATATTCTTACAAGAGTAGAGATCCGTTAGAAAAATGGCCATTGGAAGTGTAGATAAGACGATATCCAGTATTTTGCAGAAAAAAAAACAGAGAAAGGAAAGGGAAACTATATGAAGTTCAACTTTATCAAACTTATTATGTAACAGCATACGAACACAAACACGAACTCAATTTAAAGCACAGCCCTGCTTCAGCACTATTACTAGTGCCCAGAGTACCTCAATGTCAGCTGGCGAAAATGATAGTACCTCTCCTTACCATACGTATAATCGGAGCAATGTTCCATTGTTGGTTCGAACTTTAGACCGATATGGCATTTTGGATAGAGCAGGAGCACTAATAGCTTCTTCAGTACTTCAGGATTTTGGTTTGATAAATGCATCAAGTAATACAAACATAATAGATAAAAGCAAAAATAGAGCCGAATTAAAATCATCCGTCCTACCATCCTCATTATGTGAACTTTACTTCGACAGCCATAAGGATAAGATCATGACAATTATAAATAATCGTCGGAAGACTATAACCGAGGAGCATGTTGTTTTAATTGCAGAACCCGAGTCAACATACTTAGGATATGTTACACCTTCTACAGGATCAGCTTTAAATATCTCTAGTGCCATTCTCAACTATCTTAATGATTCTGGAATCTCATCTAACAACTTGACAGTTATCGGATGCGATGGAACTGCTACAAATACTGGCAATAAAGGTGGTATTATCAGACTTCTTGAAAAGCATTCTAAGAGACCCTTTCAATGGTTCATTTGCCAGCTTCATGCAAATGAGCTTCCGCTAAGACATTTGATCGAGTATCTTGATGGAAGTACCACTGGGCCAAGGGCATTTTCTGGTATTATAGGAAAGTCGTTAGCCACATGTCAGCAAATGCCAGTAGTTCCCTTTGAGCAGAGCTGGGCAAATATGTACTTACAAATACCTCATAAGTATTTAAATACCAAGTATTTAAATACTTTTTGCAACAAGTATTTGTATTTATACTTGCAAATACTTTATCTGAAATATTTACTACTTAGTATTTGTGAAAATGATCCTAAAGTATTTATAAATACTTAAACTATTTAAATAACTGAGAAGTATTTAAATACTTCTAAAAAAGTATTTAAATCCTTTCTGACAGTATTTAAATACTTTCAGAAGTATTTGAATCTCAAAAGTATTTAAGTAAATCCAACAAATATAATCAAATACCCCAGGGAGACAGGCAGATACTCGTCAAGAATCAAGACATGTACTATACTATGTAGTTAATAAACACATTGCATCATTCAGTCTTCAGTCATTCACGTCTTAATTCCCAGAAAGTTGGTTGAGAGCAGACATAGACAGTAAGTGTTAACTGTTAAGGTTAGATTTTTACAGAGTGAGTGGGAAATATACGTTTATTTTCGGTTTATTATAAATAATTAAATAACCAAATATACTATAATCTTTAGAACTGTTTTAAATAATTGCTATTGTTCTAACAAATACAACTATATATTTTTTTGATTGTAAATTTTTGTTGTACTTGAATATCGTAGTTTGTCAATGAAAATAGTTCCTAATTTCATTATTAAAGTATGGCATTTAACTATATACAAAGTTTAGGCTAAAAACTGTATGTGGTTGTTTTCCTTAGAGCAATGGGGAGTATTTGAAACTATTTTAAGGATTATACCATTTATGATTTTTTAAATATTTATAATAAACCGAAACTAAACGGATGTTTCCCTCTGACTCTGCATTTATATGTTTTGTGATTGTGACAGAGAACATTTGAACTAGTGCCATAGTCTCTGTGCTTTATTTGGGTATTTGCAGAAGACACAAAGGTCTAGCTCTACGGATAAGTAAAAATTCAATACCCAACTAGAACTGATTAAGTATAGAGGTATTAAAATAGTGTTGTAGAAGTTCATGAAAGTCATGAAACCTAAAATTTTGACTAGTCAAATAGTATTTAATATAATAATAATAATAATAATGATAATGATAATATTAAGTCTTTATTGATTTCTACAAAAATAGAAAATACAATTTGGCGAAGTTTAGCCATTAAAGGCTATTTTTACACTTAACTATGCTTCAAAATATTTCAGTGTTATCAAAGTATTTAAATATTCAGAAAGTATTTAAATACTAAGTTTAAACTATTTAATTACTTTTGTTATTTATTATTTAAATACTTTTATCTTTTGAAAATACTTAATATTTAAATACTTTCAATTTTCTGAAAGTATTTAGTATTTAATATTTAAATACTTTTTCAAAGTATTTGCCCAGCTCTGCCTTTGAGGTTATTAATTCCGAAATTCCCACTATCCAAGATCTCTGAAATTTTAGTACGGATCAGTTGCATCTTTGTGAGATGTGCAAGGCAGTGAAACTGGGATCTGTTTCGCATAGTCTTTCAATGAGATCCGGGTAAAATGGTTCATTCGAGGTGGCCGACAACAGCTAATAGAATTTTACGACTATATGTTGACTCTTTATCGCCATCATCCGATTTAATTACATTAGCAACTTACTTGATTAAGGTTTATGCGCCAATGTCGTTCAGAATGGAGCTCGAAATGTATGGAAGACAATACAATAGGGAACTTGCCCAAAAAATAAAATTGAATTAAAATACTCAAAATCGTAAACTAACATCAATAAAAACCCCATAGACAACAAAAAATTAAAAAAAAAAAAAATTCCTCCAGTAATATAAGCGATTAAAATCTGCCGGATTTTACCCACTCCTGAAACATGACGTCAGTGGGTGAAAGTCGGATGATGGCGTCAAGCGACACCGATTCTGCTTTCGCATGCTCATTTGTCAGAAACAACTAGCAGTGGACACAACCTAACCTAAAATTCGTTGGAAAAACATCTTCAATATTCTGAAATGTCACAAAATGCTACTTTTGATTCATTCGTGCCGAGTCGAATTGTCGAATTTCGCCGTGCAATTTACGATCAGGTTTATCTGGAAGACTTCCTCTTTACGTCGCGACATCGTACGGCCGTCCCAATGGTGTTTTTCGAAAAATATGAATGTGTCAAGATTGTATGTTTTTGCAATTTTTTCGGTTCCGAAATGTAAGCTGTTTTTTGCTATTTTTCGCAGATATCTCCAAAACGGTGGGAGTTAGCTCGAAATAAAAAATAAGGTCAAACCAGTATTTTCCACTACGAATTTTTTGCTATCACCAGACTTTTGATTTTTTTTTTCGTTTCGGAGATAACTACAGAAATGTCGGCCACGTACGGCAAAAAATCGCAAATTTTGAGCTTCTACAGTTGGCAACTTTTTAATCTTTGCTCCTACGCCAAAACACTACTCTAGCTAATTTAAATATAATTAAATTTGCTAAAACTCCTTTTTTTATTTTTTGAATTCCGACAAAAATTAAGGAATTAGAGGGGGCGGGATTTGGGACTTTTTTTTTTTTTTGGTAAAATTTCTCCATTTTGTCACCGTAATTAATCGGTAATTAACTGAAATCGATCTCATTTACGATGTTCACTTAATATCATGTACTATTTTGACGCTCCGTTAATTTCGGCTCTTCGAAACAAAGGTTTCTGAGAAAAATTATTTTTTTAAGATTTACATAATATACTCTATAGGGAAACGTGTAATTTCCTACATTTCCTGGAATATCTCGATAATTATTGTTTTTTTCGAAAAATTTGTAGACAGTTTATGTAAAGAGAAGTAATTGAGCTTTCCGACCCTTTTTTTATTTTTTCTCTAACATAAAAAACAAAAGACGACCGAATATGCGGACGTCTCAAAGCTAACCGCCGCCCAGTCTATTAATTAGGGTGAATGGCTAAAGTACGCCATCTGTTGGACACCACGCGAGACCAGTTTTCACCCGGTGACGTCACAGTGCTTTTCGTGAGGAGTGGCGAGGATTTCAACTTTAATTATTTATTGCAAAGTAAGTACTGCGATTTAAGAGCTGATATTTGGTGTGGCGTGTTTTTATACATGAATACACACTTTAATAAAATTAAAAAAAAATGGGCAAGTTCCCCATTGTCAAGATATTTATCTGAAGATCTGAAAGGCGTAGTCGACCCTGTTATCATGCGAAACGGATATTTCATGCATCCTGAGAATATACTACTGGGAATGTTGGGTGATGAAAGATGTTATATCAGGACTTTGGCCGTTCGCAGAATTAAAAAGGCGAGACAAAAAAACAACAACAATTTAAGAAAATTATGAGATGGTTGACTGGCAAACACTGGAGTACAATGAGCCACCATTAACAGTAAATTTGTCAGAACAGGAACTAAATATGATCATAAATGATCCCAAAACATCTGCGTTAGTAGATATAAAAAAATTTCCTAACAATACTCAAGCTGTGGAGAGAGGAGTCAAACTTGTAACAGAAGTTTCATCTAGTGTATGTGGTTCGGAATGAAGAGACGGAATGATAAGAACAAAAATCAGGTCCCGTAATAGCATTCCTAAATTCAATACGAAGCAAGATTATTACAAAAACGTCTTAAAATGATTTCTTCTATAAAGTCTTTATTGTTAATCATTATATTTCTATATCTATTATTTATAATTAAACTATAAATATCTGTCACAAATAGAGTTTTAATTTAATTTGATATTGCATACAAAATTTCCAGTAAAACCTCTCTTTCTAAATAATGAACATTATAAAAATATGAAAATAAAAGTAACAGTGAAGTTAAATGTAAAATTTATCAAAATGGACAATGAAATATGATTTTTTGTAAAGGGCTTGTTTTTTAAGAAACGTATTGACTATAATATTGTATTATCACATCTTTCTATAAAGTTGACCTTTCACCCCCATGCAAAACTAAAATAAATACCTAAATGTGGCCTTTGACTTAAACCCGCTACCACCAGCCAATTACATTCATGCCTAAAATTTTAACCTCACATTTCTTAATATAATACACAACTTCTGCGCACCCGCCATTTTGGAAATTATCAAAAAAAATTAAATCGATGCACCTTAATGCACAGTCCAGAATTTAGAGAGAGAGAGACTAAATTTACCGTATCTCAGTTCAGTATAAACTATTGTGAAGCAAAAAAAGAAGCTATAACTTGCATTCCTCATATCTTGTGGTACAGAAAACAAAATCGGAAGAAGAAGTGGCAATTTCTATTAAGAAATCCAAACAAGCCCATCATACAATTTATCAAATTATCAACATTCAACCCGGGCCTCCTTGTCAAGTGTCAAATGAGGCGGAAACATTAACAATGATTGTCAAATAGAGATGTAAAGTTTTCACAAGTAAAGATTTCGAACCTATTAATTATTTCACTTGCACCCCATCAGTTATTTTCAGAGAAAACATTTTGAGGCAAAATTCAAGACAATCATCTACACAATGTTGCCATCTGATTAAGCACTTATTTGAAAAGGAGACAAAGGAAATATCAAAACCAGTGCCGGTTTTAGGGTAGGACGAGTGGGGCAACTGTCCCAAGCGCCATTAAGCAAGGGGCGCCGAAGACGACTAAAATTGAAGAAAAAACTGGGAAAAAAATGCAAGAAATAATTATATTTACTTGGGTAAAAAAATTCTGTCAGCTACCTGCGGGTGTTTATTTAATTAAATTGAAAATCATTTTAGTCTAATGGCAATTCACGGTACCTCCTAACATTCTACTGTCTATTGGACCAGCCTGTATCTGAGTACGAAATAAAATTCAGCAGCAGTACCATATATCACAAAGAAGAACATTTGAGTTTCGAGTTTGAATTCTGGGGAACCATTAGGGCCAGTTGTACGAACTAAGTTAAGCCAAGTTCAGCTTGAACCAAGATCAAAATCCATGGTTACGATTATTGTAACAATCGTAACCTTGGCTTTTGATCTTAGTTTAAGCTGAACATGGCTCAACTTAATTCGTACAACTGGCCCTTAGTCATCCTTGATTAGAGACAATAATTGGCAAGCTATATATATATCCTAATAATGGATGGGAATTAGAGGATCTTACTATTCCCATAATTAGCATCGGGGGAACGCAGTTTTGGCAAACTCAAATTAATAAAAACGTAAGCCACATTCCACCTCATTCAGATTTTTCAAATCAAATCCACGTTCCACCTTACTAGATGATAAGTTGTCAAATTAATGTCTCTATTTTACTCGTCACTGATTGAGCAGTTTATCAATGGCGAAGCTAGAAGATCAAAGATATAGAGTACCAGAATTATTTTTAATTTAAATGAAATTTTCTATTTTGATTTTCGTTAAGAATGTTTTAATTTTATTTATTCAAAGCTTTTTCGTTTCAACAGTTTTGTTTTTTGTTTATTTATTTTTGAAATGAGAATAAATGATTCACAATATATATGTCTTTGAATAATTATTTTTTTTTGTTTTGGATAAAACTGGCTGGCCAGCTTTTCAGGTAATGAGACGCCATTAAAGAATCTGGCCCCACTGTAAAAAATTCCTAGAACCGGCACTGGTCAAAACGAGAAATAGCCTTAATTGAGAGAAATAAAAAATCTTCATCCTACCTCAATGAGTATTAAAGGAACTAAAAAGTTTCTTATGCAAAAAATAGTTTAAGACCGTGATCAGTGACAAAATTTGCAACACTATCACTGTCAATGCTACATTTGTGGGTCTTCTCAAAACGACATGAATATTCTAGACAATTGTAAAAAGTTAAACATGTGGGATTTTATAATTTGGGATTATCAAGGTATTATAAAAAGATGCTCGGGGAGGAGGCAATGTTCGCGAATATTTTTACCAATGGCAGAGTCTCCTCTGGAATGTGAGGAATGTGTAATTGCAATAAAATTTTTGCCGTCGAGGACTGTATATGTATAATGCAGCAGATTAAAAATTTCCCAATTCTGGCGTTTACAGGTTACACAGCTCGCCAACAGCAACAAAATATGAAGACATTTCACACTGAAAGTAGGGCTATATCATTTAATTTAATCACTGCCAGTGAACACAACTCTACCATAAGCTACCGGTGGCACTGGTCTCGGCCTAGCATGTGCCATAATTCACTCTCATTGGCTCAGAATAATGGATGCATACAAACTCGTTTCTGCACATTTTTTTTTGCAAGCATCCTCTCATAGTAATATTACTCTACATGGCTGGAATAGACATTTCGAATACTTGTTACAGATATTAAAAAACAGCAGGTGCAGATAACTATAGATTTGCGCAAAGAAAACAGGATATTCAGGAACAGTTTAAAATAAGAACGGGCTGTTTAGGCACTAGACCAGAACCCGAGGAAAATGAAAATTCCAAAGACAGCTAAAAACCTGCTCTTACTTCAGAAATAATAGCGATTAATGATGCACTAATTAGAAGGTACGATATTATCTTGTGTGCAATCGTGACCGATATACTGTACTTCAGATTTCAACAACATGGAAATAACAAAATTATTTGTGCCCTTTATAACTAGCTTGTCCTACCCCTGGCAGCCACCTCTCCATATCTCAGTTATTAGTTTTCCGATATCAACCAAATTTGGAATGGTATGAAAGATCTTTTTACGATGCCTTTTTTGAATCAAACAAAACTTATTTCAGTCATTGGAATACATCTTTATTAAGACAAAAAGGGTCGATTTTTATAGAAGTTATATCAGGCATTTCTTTACTGAAAAATTAACGCAATATTATTGATCAGCTTGCTTCAGAACCCCTTTATCTAGAAACGAGAATGACTAATAACTGAGATATGGAGAGGGGGCATTAAAATGGAACAAGCTGTATAATAAAAAATGTGAATCAGTCAACTCTCAAAGGAAGCTCAGGAGGCTCGCAATAAGGATTGCAGAAGATATTATAAATACAATTACAGGAAGTCGCCTAGAGAACACACAATGGAAGATTTGTTGCATATTCTGCTGATTTCATCCAACCAGGTAATCTCCCGTCACAAATCATATCTTAACATCAGCATAGAAGTGAGGTAGAAGAGGTTCGCCACCAGAAGAGACAATTGGTAGCGAAGTAGTGAGGAAACTAGAATTTGATTCATATGCTAATTCAGATAATGATCAATTGTTTTACGTAGATCTTGTGAAAATTTGATTTATTTATTAACGGGAGAGCCCATAGAGTACAAAAAAAAATACATAAATGTCCGACCAATGGGATTCCATTACTGTACCCCGAAGGTTTTTGACGCGCTGAACACGATGCCGTAGTCCGTTTTGCGCCATCACGTCAAAACTTTGAGAAAACTTAACCTAAAAGTGCTCAAAATACATTTTTCGCCTTCGTTCGTGCACAAATTAGTTCACTCAAATGACCCCAAAAACCCCCGAGTAATACATTTTGGGTCAAAATCTTCAAATTTTGATAAATATCTGGATTTTAGCATCTGCCATATTGGATCCACCATCTTGGAAATAGAAATTATCAAATTCTGGCTTCAGATTCGTTATCAGCGACCACAAAAACCTCCGAGTAACAAAATTCAGGCCAAAATATTGAGTGAATTAATTTGTGCATGAACAAAAAAGGTATTTTTAGCACTTTTAGGTTTAGGTTTTCTCGAGATCCTGACGTGATGGCTCAAAACGGATTACGGAATCGTGTTCAGCATGTCAAAAACCTTCGGGGTACGGTAATGGAATCCCATTGGTAGGACATTTTTTTTATTTGTAAACCTGTGTAATCATTTAAATAATTAATCATCGCACTGGAAAATTTCCAATGACACTTTTAGGTAGGCTATTGTATTTTGAAATCATCATTTAATTCTGCATTTTTGATTATTCGGATTCATATTTCATGACCCCAAACACAACCTTTATTACTATTTCTGTGTGTAAATGGAGGAGAGTTATTTCTGTATGCCGTAACACCATTTATAAATAGACCATTTATGAAATTAATGTTTTACAGAAATATCGCGGTACTAGCTAAAGACTTCCTTTTTTTTTATAGTTGAACCTCTGAATCAATAAAAATTAAAACATCCAAATATATTGCCTTAGAATATTACAAGTAAGAACCTTTTGATAATTTTTGGTTATTAAAATCAAAAGTAAAAACCGGAACAAGAACAGAAATAATTGAAAACCATTATGTAATTAAAAAAATAAAATATTTACAAAAATAATAACAAAATTAAAAAATAAATTATGTATTTAATACCTATAATCATTTGTACAGTAGAAAAATAGAATAAATAAAATGAACACAGTTAGAAGGTTAAATGTTTAGTACCTATAACTTATAAGTAATCATATAATTACAGAATTTCATTTAAGTCGTCGTCACTACCGTCTTGTAGCAGCGTACCACGATGGGACAGTAAACTTGAGGAACTACAGTTACGTAATCTGAAAAAAAAAAAAGGACATATTTTTGAAAATCTAGTAATAAATCAGCATCCTTGTGTCTAAAGAAATTAAGCTTAATGAAAATACATCATCCTTATTCCATATATTTTTTTTTAATAATGCATTATAAATATAATGACATCTATTTATAATTAATTAAAAGGATATTACATTAAAATTTAAATAAAATGAATTTAAAATATGGTTGTTTTTTGCTGAAATGAAATTTTATTCAAGAAAATAGTGTTTATGTATTCATAATATTCAGAATAATTTAATCGCACGATTAATTTGCAAACATAATTTCATTGGTCATTAATAATCAGTAAATAATATTAATAATGTAAATTTGTAGCAGAAACACAAAGGGCCACAAGGCCTGGGTGTGGCCACCTTTCACCACCCGCTAAAAGAAGAATAACACAGGTCAACATTTGATCTAAGAACAATCACCAGACTTTACCAGAGTATACATAGGTTTTTTGGGTCGCTGATTCCGAATCCGAGGTTGGTTAAGCTTCACCACGTCAGGTTCTTGGTCATTTGAAGGTCAAACTGAGAAAAAGTGTTGTAAAAAATTTGAACAAATTTATGTTCATGTTTCTGAGGTCGCTGAATTCAAATCCGCTGTTATTTTTACCCTTCAAGAACATTAGAACATCTAGAGGTCATTTCAAGGCATTTTGAGATCATTTTGAGGTCAAATTGAGAAAATGCAACTAAAAAAAATCTGGAAAAATGCTTACATGGGTTTTTTGGATCACTGACCTCGAATCTGTGGTTGGCAGGACTTTATCAGATCGGATTCAAGGTCATTTGAAGGTCAAACTGAGAAAAAGTGGTGTAAAAAATTTGAAAAAAATTGTATTTATATTTCTGAGGTCGCTGAATTCAAATCCGTTGTTATTCTTACCCTTCAAGAACATCTAAAGGTCATTTAAAGGCATTTTGAGATCATTTTGAGGTCACATTGAGAAAAAGTGGCTGAAAAATCTGGAAAAATGCTTACATGGGTTTTTTGGGTCGCACCACGCATATTATTTGCTATTACAAAATTTAGGGTGCAGGTGCAACATTTATAAATTCTTGTCTGTAAAAGCCTACGTTATACGACCTTGAAACAAAACAGATTGAGCTCTAAGCAATAGAAGCAATGACAGCAAGTTTTGCCTCCTGGCAGGATCCAATTTCCATAAGAAAGGTGTGGGGTCTTTTTTAATTTGACCTCATATTCGAACTGAGCGACCCCAAAAACATACAAAAACTTTTTCTCAGTTGGACCTTCAAATGACCTTGAATCCGATGTGATAGAGTCCAGCTAACCACGGATTCGAGATCAGCGACTCAAAAAACCCATGTAAGCATTTTTCCAGATTTTTTAGCCGCTCTTTCTCAATTTGACCTCAAAATGCCTTAAAATGACCTCTAGATGTTCTTGAAGGATAAAAATAACAGCGGATTTGAATTCAGCGCCCTCAGAAACATGAACATAAATTATTTCAAATTTTTTGCACCACTTTTTCTCAGTTTGACCTTTTAAGCCTTAAACCCATTTAAGCCTTTTTCCAGATTTTTTAGTTGCTTTTCTCAATTTGACCTCAAAATGCCTTGAAATGACCTCTAGATGTTCTGATGTTCTTGAAGGGTAAAAATATCAGCGGATTTGAATTCAGCGACCTCAGAAACATAAACATAAATTTTTTCAAATATTTTACAACACTTTTTCTCAGTTTGACCTTCAAATGACCAAGAACCTGACGTGATGAAGCTTAACCAACCTCAAATTCGGACCCAAAAAACCTATGTATTGTTATGAAAATTCACATATTATGAATTATTCTTGCCTAAAAAATTAATATGAATAGAAGAATGATTGGATCTGAGAGATGACAGATGAGGGATAGCATATATTTCATTAATATTTAGTTCTTTGTTGTTAGATATAAGTTTTGTTATTAACCTATATTTACCTTTCAAGATGGCAGATCTAGATTTTATTTTAATACTCTTTTAAGGTCTTATATTTCAAAATTAATATTTAAAACTGACATTTAAATATTTTAATAAATTATCTTCATTTAAGATTTTAAACAATTCTATAAACATTCTATGCTGGAAGAGAAATATTCAACAGCCATGTCCAGTACAATTTCAAATAGCCATTAAGCTAATAAATATTGGAATGTATCAATTAAGATATTTATGTCACTAATGACAGGTAAATTAAATAAAATCGAATTTAGACTCTACTAAGATAGGAAACTATTTATATTTAGTTATAAGTTAGATATTAAGTAATTTTATATGATAATAGAATCTATTTTGAAATATATCAGAAAATTTAAAATTTGACAGTAAAACTTATTTAAAATATAAATGAAATTAAACAGATATTATTTGGTACAATTAGAAGGAAAATATAATTTATAATTTAAATAAGGATAAAGTCACTATTAGAATTTATTGGAGAAAGGACTAAATTCAATACAAAGGAATGTTAGGTTAGGAAATTTGTAAATCAAGTAGGTAAATTTGGATAAAAGTCACTATTAGAATTTATTGGAGAAAGGACTAAATTCAATACAAAGGAATGTTAGGTTAGGAAATTTGTAAACCAAGTAGGTAAATTTGGATAAAAGTCACTAGTTTTGGCACTAAAATTAATATTTGAAAGGTTCAGTTGATTTCATACTGCTGAAGAGTAGACATCGTTTTGAGAAGCAAATAACCTCAAATATTTAAAAGCTGTCAGAATTAGAAAAGTCAAACAAAAGTCAATAACATTAAATTAAAAACATTAATTGAAATCCTATGGTACAAGAAGTAATAGAAAAGTTGCAAGATTTTTTTTTATAATGAAAATAGATACAGCATCAAAAAAAAGTTATAAAAATGTAAAATTTACGATTTTTTGAATATTAATACAGCCCGAAAATAAATAATTTCATCGGTGAGGAATTTGGATATTTCAAAACGGCAGTTATTTGGCGCCATTCACTGTGACGTTTCCTGTTATGATTTGTCCATTAAAATTAATAACAAACTGGAAGGTACACTCGACTAGAAAAATGACTCAGAGAGAGAAACTTGCGTGCACTATACTCCATCCTTTTTCTCGGTCTGTGTACAGACGGTTAAGCCAATCGGACGTTTTCTTCAACCAATCAGATCTTGCCAGACAAGGACGGAATAGTGAACGGAAGTTTCTTTTTCCGTAGAAACATGCTTCTATAGTTTCGTATATCTAAAGCAATTTCGATGGGTTTGTCAAATGTCAGTTTACTGTTTATTGTTTACAGCCAGTTTATCAAGTTCTTGTTTGTGGTGTTATTGTGTTATTATTTGGTTAATGAGCTAGTGAACAACATTATTATGACTTATGAATTACAAATATTGCATTGTGCCTAAATGTAAAACTAAGAGTATCACTACAAATATGGTAATTTTACATTCAAGATTCTCCAAAATTAGTTCGTACACAGACGTCAGCGAGAGGTTAGGACACTGCGTCTACTTTGGACAAATTATCCGAAAAACGGATGTCGTCATTGACTTCACGCCAATAAGAAACCGTTTGCAGTCACGTGGTTTTGTTTACAAATTACAGCATAATCTAAATATTAATTTTACAGAAAATAAATTTTATTTTGAATTTCTTTTGTTATAATCATTTTCTGTGTAATGGAAATTAAGAGCAAATCACTTTTTCAAGCATTTTAAAATTTCATGCATCTTCCCTATTAAGCAAGTACTTATATTATATAATTAAATTATTGTTTAAAATATTTACCTATGGTGTATGAAGGTGTAATTATACTGAAGCAGGTATAAATTTAAATAAAATCAAATTACCTAACTAAATTTATGTAAGAAAATTTGGATATCATTGTAACGTTTTGAATTTGGAATTGGAAAGAAAACAGAAGAGGACAAAAGGAATTTTTTAACACTAATATAATTTGAAGTTTAGAAATTTGGAAAGAAGATTAAAGAAAACAAAAAGGTACCTTTGTTTGAAACAAATTAAGTCTCGAGCATAATTAAATTTTATTTGTCATATTAATTAGATGTAAGTTTTGTCATTATTATTGTTATTTAATAAAATCTATTACTGAAATATATCCAATCATTTATACAACTAAGTAGGTACATTGCAAAGATAGTTTGGGAACTTACTGCTGATTTTTGAGTCATCTCATAGAGGGAGTTTTATTAAATTGACAATAAGAGGTAATATCTAACTTTCAATTTAAATAAATAAATTTTGAAGCTTCTTGCAAATAATATTAAATTTAATTCTCTACAAATTGTTATCAGACTTAAATACATAACAGTATACTCTGATAAAGTCTGGTGATTGTTCTTAGATCAAATGTTGACCTGTGAATCAGTAATATATCACCTAAGATCATGGACCTAGACCAACATAAAACGACGGTTTCAAGTAAAACTGAAATAACTACGCCGATTTCTGTTTGGTTCTGATTTTTACAGTTTTGTCATTTCCTATTTGACTTCAATTCCAACATTACATAATTTTGTCATATTTTCTATAGTTACCAGAATTGGAAGACAGTAATTATAAAATTATAGTATATTTTAGGAAGTATTAGGAGTAAAAGTAAGGTACAATGTACAAACATGACCGCTTTGAAATAGAACTGTAAAAATCTAAAAAACTGGCATTGTCTTTGAAGCTAATGTGAAATAAAAAAATTTGGTTACGGGACCAATTCAGAAAAATATAGGATTTTGGGTTTGATTCTAGGAAAATATTATTCTGGTCCAGGTCCTTGTATGAGATGATAATGTAACACTTAAAAGCAGTGCAAAAAGGGCACCAATAGTGAAGACAAACAACAGTGATATAGTAACGTACATTGTATCGGACAATGTGATAATATGATTTAGTTTATTTAGCATGTTATTGACAAAACCCCATTTTGAGCACTCCATTCCACTTCGCTAACGGGTTATTTACTCTAGTTTTGCCTAACATTGGATATTGGCGGTAATATATCTAACAATTACTATCGACTGACAGTAGAGTGATAAAGTCGAATAATATTGTCAAGAATATGAATTAAAATTAGCCCTTATATGATGGGGCTACTGTCACTAAAATACATATATATTTTAACATCTAATAATTTTGTGTCACTTATCATTTAACGGTAGCAGGGTCCCCATCAAATCATTGGCCCCGGTATCAAATTTATTGGCGGGCCTCCACCGCTTTTATTATATGTAGACTTGGTTGCAATGGAATCGTGTACACTTGAAAAATGTTAATTAGTTTAATATCTTTGCATTGCGTTTCCTAGTCTAGTCGGGCCCCTAAAGTGGCCGGGCTCCTGTACTACTGTACCTACTGACCCTCTTCCACTGTGGGGGCCCTGAACGCTAGAGGAAGTTTCATACCACCTTATGTTCAGATACTGTGTATTTATTAAGTAAACATAATAAATCTGCATGCACACAATTAATCAACATAAAAAAAAACAAACATTTCCACACTACATTCCAAACTCTTAGTCATGTGAGTTGAAAAAATGTTTAGTTGATCTATTCTGTCGACAGCGGCTCCTCATTTTATATTATAGGCAGGCAGGCAGCCATGATGATGTCCATCATTTAACTATGTTTTTATTAGACTTACTGTTACGGCTTAAAGGACTAAGAGTTGAGAATATAATATACATTAACATTAACAATATTTTGTTAAAGACAATGTTCCACATTAGTAATTGATAGTGACAAAGAACCCCATTTTTTTTTATATAATAAAGCAAGCAGACGAAAATTTTCGTGAAAAAGAATTGTCTTGAAATAAACAGAGCGATTTATTTCAACTTATTCTGAATATAATAATATCTTTTTTTGCCAAAAAATCACAATAGTACACAAGAGCAATATCAGTAACTTAACCTAAATAGATAAACATAGAAATGAGAAAAAATTGAATTACTGCTAGGTCCATATCAGGGTGTATTAAATAGGTGGTGATCCAAGGACCCGTTGAGTGGCTTCATAAGTGCTTACTTTGTACATAATGTAATAGATGGCAGGAGCAATAGCGTCCGTCATTATTTACGCATAGAAAGATAATTTTGCAGGTTCTGTACATATGTGCATACAGTGTTGCATACATTCCTGGCCTTTCGTTTTTAGTGAAAAATCTTGTAGTCAAACAAAATATCAGTGACATTTGACATCAAATACCTCGAAGAAATACATTCAATACGCTAGCGCTAAATATAAAAAAGTCAGCTATATTTTCATAAGACACGGTGAGAAAATATGGAGTGCCTATTTGTGTACTTATGCATATGACTGTAAAGACCAAAAATTATCACTTTTCTTAGTGCCAAAATATACTGAAGAGATAGAAATGTGATAGTTTACAAAGTACCTACTTGAAATAAAAAGCCACATATTTGTGAAAAACATTTTTGCTCCAGCAGTATAAAAAGTAGTTTTACTTCACAGTCTGAAAATGGAGTTGTTATATACACTGTAAGTTTTAAATTTTCATAAATATTTGTAACATAATCTATACATATAAAAACGTCTTTTTAAATATATTTTATGCTTTTAGCGGCAGTTTTAAAGAAAAAGGTTGAAGAAAGGTGCACTTCCAAGCAAATTAGATGCTTGTTCTTCAGAAAATGTTGTTGCTAAGAAAATTTAGAAGTTATTAAATGAGTGATGTTCACGATAATATAATTTATCCTTATTTCTGAGAGTTTGTATTTACACTTACTAGAAAAAATTTTGTCTGAAGAATGTGATGTCAAATTACCAAATAAGAATTGGAGTACTCATAAATGTATTGAAAGTAGAAGCTTAGTGTTTACATAAGGCAGAACAGCATGATAAATTAATTACAACATGTTTTAAGACGGTAAGTGCTTTTTAGATAGTATTTGTTTCCAAATGATAATTTAGTTTTTCAAGTAATTATTTGTATAACTTCTATTTTCAGGTTGGGTTTGGTCTAATGTTTGGTCCTACAATAGAGGTTATTTTTTGCATAAGGATATTAAGTTAACATCAATCAGTAAACCGATCACTGTAGAAGAATTGCAGCATATTTTTCTGAAAATTGAATCTACAACGCTTGCTTAGGTGGACCAAGTACAAATATTATTATCAAAGTGTTCATTCTGATGTGCAATTAAAGTCAACTTATGTTGGGGGCATAGAGAATGCTCAGTAATTTTGTAGAAAGGAAATATTTGTAAACATATTATGTAAATCTTGTTTTTATAATATTGCAGCCCATTACGCCCAATACTGTTGTAAATAAATTTATATATTTTACATAAGTTTTATTTTCTTACCATACCTATATAAATTTGAAACTGGTGAATATTTGTACCTTTACATAACTGAAATTGTTGTGAATATATGCAACACCATATGCAGCAAAGCAAATTTATGTACCTATATACAGGTTTTTGTAGGGTGCTAAAGCTCGCGCCATCTACTAAATTAAATAGGAAGCATGCACTTATGAAGCCATTATTATCATAGGAAAGTGCCGTATGTCGGACCACCTATTTAATACACCTTGGTCCATATATAGTAGCATTTATGGTAACAGATCCATATTGCAGGTTAATGCACATTAAACTAATGGAGCACGACTATTATAACAGATTTAAAGATAAAATATATACATAATTGTAAAACTTAAGTACGGATTATGGGTAGATATCAAGGGCGGTCATAAGAGGAGGGCCATGGGGGCCATGCCCCCCCCCCCCCCCAAACTACACAGGGGCGAAAAATGCGGAAAAATAGATTTTTAGTCGTCAGCCATAGTTTTTAATAAGAATTTTTGTTAATTATTATTAGACGGTATACATTTAATGAGAATTCATAGGGATATTGTCATTAATGAAGATAATATTATTGAACGTTTCTCTAACTAAAAGTGGAGTAAGGTGAAACATAGACTTTGTTTTATAGTTACAGTTAGTTAGTAGTATTTTTTTAGCTTATTATTTCGAGTCATAAATATTTTCTTTTCTGCAACTCTCATTAAAATGACATTTGCTGAGAATTAAAAATAGAATATTATATGGCGTGTTAAAAATAAAATCTACTTATATGTTTATAAAATGTCAAGATATTCTAAGAAAGTGTCAAAACTAAAACGAAATTTTGTTCTTAATTGTCAGTTTTATTGAAACGCAGCAAAAAGCAGTTGTGATTTGCGATTTGGCTTTGCTCGGTACTCCCGCTCCGAAATATTTTTTTACTCGCAAAATAAAATGTCACCTTTAACACTTATATAATAAATAACTACTATTATTATTATTATTACTATTTTAATAAACTATTATTATTATTAACTGTTGTCTGAATTTGCAATATTTTGTTTGTGTTTTCTAAATAAAATATTATTTATCACTATGTACCTACATAATTTCATTATTTTGATTCTTTTAATAATATATTTTTCGAAGTAGCCCCCCCCCAGAAATTCGATATATGACCGCCCTTGGTAGATATTCAATTAATCTGAACATTTTCAATATTCAGATTTACCCTCACAAACACGAAGTGCATGAATAATAACATTTTTTATTCAAATAATTGATAACACAAACAACATTTTTCAAGTGTAAGAGGACCATATTTTGGCGCCCTCCCCATCTCAATGGCAATAAAACTGTAGGAACTTGTAATGGAGAAAAATTCTGCAAATAATTATTACAATTGCAATTTTCTTCAATATCCATAGTTTCCCCACGAATATTAATGACCAATGGCGAAACTATAACTATGAATGAATATTGTGCAAAGTTTCAATTTTAAAACCGCTGCCCAAGGAATCACTACTTCCACATCCAGATTCTCTATCCAAGTCATTCACAACGAAAAAAGTTTGTATGTGAAAATAATTGTTTATGGAACTTTAATAATATAATATTTGAAATCCTCTACCCCAAAAACCCATAAAACGATACCCCACATCGGTAGTGGGGTGGGGGTGGTGATAGGGGGTGGTAGTGGAGGGGTGGATGAAGTAAAAAAATATTTTGAGGTTTCTGGTTCCTGTACATACACTAAATCACATTTTTTTTTCATCCCCTTTAATAAGGAGGTGGGGGTGATAATAGGGGTGGTTAACGCCAAAAATTTTTTTGAGACCTTAGCTTCTCTTGTATATACTAAATACCAATTTCATGGACTCTTACCTGCTTGATTTACCTATTTACCCCAATTTACCCCCCAACCCTTCGACGGAACAAGATGAAAATATAATCTAGTTCTAAATCTCGTTAAAGTACATATGTGTACCAAATTTCAAGTCAATACCTTAAACGGTTCCAGAGTAAACGTGCGCACAAAAAAAAGTTACAGACAGACCGACAGACAGACCGACAGACAGACAGAAATTTTTTTTTCGCTCAAACTTAAAATCTCGACGTTTCATGACATTTTAAGCCTATTTGGACAATAAAAATTTTTAAAAAATTTTTTGTCGTTACTATACTTCCACTAGACGTGGAAGTAAAATTAATTGAACAATTTTTATTAAATAATAAACACAACTAAGATGTATACCTACTTAAAATGTATTCTGATAAGTACAACTGAAACACAAGTTTGAGTTTGGATGTTGGTATGTTTCTTAAAAAGCATCTTTAGATTTACATAGTATTTTCTACTGAAGGAAATAATAGAATTAAGTTAATTATCATCAACTTGATGCCAGTTGATGGTCGAGTCTATTTTAGTGAGGAAGGAGTGTTCGTTTAGTGTTTGGCGCCTCTTTCTAATATCAGAAGGTAGTAATCAATAAGCTTCAATGGCTCTAAAACTGGTTCTCATTTAATAAAATGCTGTATTATGATTTGGTTTTCTTAACTCATCACAATATCTTGTAAATCCAGTCATATCACACCCTGTTAGTTTGAAACATATCTAGATGCTTTTTAATAAACATGACAAGGGATCAAATATATAGGGACAGTACACTTAGGAATTCTAATTTTTACTTCCACGTCCAGTGGAAGTATAGTAACGACAAAAAAATTTTTAAAAATTTTTATTGTCCAAATAGGCTTAAAATGTCATGAAATTTAAAGTAAGGTTTGCAAGATGTTTTAGGACTGAGTTTCAGTATACATCTAATAATTCATTTTTACGTTTTAAGTATTTTTAAAGCTTTAGTTGATGAGCCCCAGAAAATGATGCAATAATTGATGATGTGTGTAATACAGTATTGTACTCTCAACTATAAGGATCCGGCCAACTTTGTTCATATTGCAGGACTTTGCAGGTCTTGGGGTCCCGATTAAAAGTCTTCATGGGCATATTGCTCCAAATGCCTTACTTTTGGAGTTACGGATGCTTTAATATTGATACTCTGTATTATGAAATCTCAATAAAAGCTTATGACACACACACACACACTCTCTATTATACACACGCACTCACACACAAACACACACGATAAACCAAATGCACTTCTGATTATAAAATTGCAAAAGCTTATTTTTCTCATAAAAAAAGAGTAGGCCTCCTAGGCCCACATAGACCATCGGATCCAAAATCTGATATGAGCATTAGATTTCCAAGAAAAAATCCCACTGAATACCATAGTAATCTTAGCGCCAGAGTTATCACCTTCCAAAATATCAAACCGATCTTATTCTAATACCTTGTATATGAAAAATACAGATTATTAACATTCAAGCATCCAACTCCAAAAGTAAAGCATTTGGAGCAATGTACCTATAAGACTTTTAATCCCGACTTCAACACAAAATCTTGCAATATGAACAAATTTGGCCGAAACCCAATTTCCATAAGATTAATGCGGTCTGTTAAGAAAAAAAAATGTGTTTTAACCGCCTTCCATGTCACCTCAATCACCCTCTTAAGTCTAGGAGATCCAGATTTGTCTGAGAAAGGAGACGGGGCCTTACAGTTTATAGTGAAATCCGGGACTCCCGGGATTTTGCTATAAATTTTTTGGTCCAAGGACTATTGCTAAGGTCCCGGGACCACCAAAGTCCCGAAATTTTCAAAGTTTCGCGTGTCGCATACATGATGGCGTGGCAATCACACAGCGACACAGTATAGCAGTCACAGCTGAGCTCGCAATGTGCATAACAATGACTTTAAATGCCCTAGTTGCCCTAAAATATTTCTTTAAATTACAATAATTAATTTTTTTGATTATTAATATATAAATAAATATTATTAATAATTATTCGTTACATGGCCGAACTGGCCGTTGTTTGTTATGTTATTATTATAATTATGTTGGTTTAGTATAAATAAAATTTAAGTTCTTTACATACTTCAATGTTCTTTCATTCACCACTTATGCAAAAATGCTTCAAATTGAAAATAAGGCTAAAATCCGCCATTTTAAGTATTTTTGGGACCTCGGGACTAGTCCCGAGACTTTGCAGTCCTGGTCCCGAGATCCTGGGACTTGAAAGACGTTTTCACTCTGTGCGGCTGTAACCCACTTCTCCAGGTATGCCCAGAGTGCAAGCTAGACATGCTAACCCACTGAGTTAAGAAGCATCTTTTCAGAAAATTTCATCCAAGTACAAGCTAATTAAAAGAAGAGAGAAGCGAAAAATTACTGAACGCTGCAGTTTCCATTTCTCTTTGAGATTATGTAATTCACTTAAAGAGTTAAAATGATGTCCAGAGTAAGTTAAAAAAATAAATTTGCTATTCCAAGACAATTCTCTTTTTACGAAAACTCTCACTTATTTGCCTCCAGTAATAATTTTAGCCCAAATATCGTACATTTCAGATTTCTTGTCCTTGATAATCCACGCAAAAGTGGTCAAAAGATGAGTAAAAGTACACTCCATTTTTTGTAAGTAAAAAAAAAATCAAAAACATCAAGAAATTGGGGTGCTTTGAAATTGCTTAATTTGGAAACTGTTATTTTTGAGTTCTGCAAATAAGGTTGGAAAAACGGTTGAAAAGAGTATGAGAGGTCATAACATAACTTGCAACTATTTGGATAAGGTTGTTTTTTTTTTATTCATAGAAAATTGAGTGTACTTCTTCAACTTACCTTGATCACTTTTATGTGTGATCATGAGGGACAATGGTATTTCAAGAAATCTGAAGTACGATCTGTGGCCAAAAAGGCTACATTTTGAAACCTATTAGAACTAAAACTTTTTTTTTTCTGTTACCGAGAATTTTATCAATTTTTTTCTCTCAGAACTATTATTATTGTAGGACACAATGGGTACGTTTTGGAAACGCAATGGTTGGCATCGGTTGCAAGCAGTAGTATGAAGAAAATGTGCTAATTGCCAACTGTTGAGTGTTTTATGCCAGCAACGAAAACTCACGCTAAGTTTAGTCAGCGGTGAAACTTAACTTATTTATAGTGACATTTATTATCAACTTGATTTACACCGTTTAGCGAACTCACAACAATTGACTAGAATCAAAAAGTAATCTACTTGAGTGATTATTTCCAGCGGTTGCATTCCCGAAACATGCCCAATGTAACCGAACGATACATAATTTTGTGATTTTCTCTTTTTTTCAAAATTTTTTATGGATAGGCAAAACAAATTCAATTCATTATGTCGACGACGTGATGATTGGACTAATATAAGTAAATTGTAAAATCACCAACAGGACAGGATATTTCCTATTTTGCCAATAAATGTTACTTTAACATGTCCAGTAGATATGAAAAGTATATTGTGAATTAAACATATTAAATAGCTATTTATTAATAATTAATTACAAATGACAGCTTACTTACCTTCATGTTTAAATTTTAAAAATTTTGCAAGAGAAAGAAGTTTTAGTGTTATTTAAGCATAAAATAAAAAGCCGTCCCCAGTGACATGCAACTAAAAAAAAATACGCACATATAGAAAGCAGCAAATATGAATTATGTCATTTAAAAACTGGAATTTACATGTATCACAAGTACTTACACAGTCATTTTCATCATAATGTGCCATTTCCTCGCCACCATCTTCTTTTTCCATACTACGAGAGAATAGCCAAGAAGACAGAGAAAGATCAGTTAATGGGGCAATTTGTTAAGAAAAGAAATTTCCATGGTGTGAAACGACTGTTATTTTTTATAGTTAAAATTGTGCGATAAATTATTTTAGATTTAAGGGAGTTTTAGAAAATTGCATATATCGCATATCCCAAGAAAAAGTGTAATAACTCAAAATTTTTAGGAATAAGATAAAAATCCAGACCAGTATAAGTTCAATCTAAATATAACAGAATGTGTGCTATTAACCATTAAAAATTTTAAAATGTAGTTTTTGTTCTCCTGTAAAATGCACTTTATACTTATTGCACTTTTCTTTGGGATGTGCGATATACAAATTAAAAATATGAAATAAGACTGAGTTTATTAGATTTATAGCAGTCCACAGTGGGTCAAGAACCAAAATGGCAAATTATCAGCTTCTTAGAAGACAAAACAATGTACACAGTGTAACAGTTAATACATTACGCTCGGTTTTCTCCGCAGTTTTTGAGATATATTTATGGTTCAAATGTCATTCTGATGTAGTTATTTCTTAGAACTCTGATGTTGCTAAGGAGCAAACAATTTAGAAGGTAAGAAAAGAGTTGAGAAATCAATTTTCTTGAAAAGTTTAAAATAGAGGTTTTTTGTATTTTCTTAATGCATGTAAATTTTCCTTTTCAATTCATGCATTTTCCACTTTAGCTGGAAATTACGTTTTTTTTTTTATAACAAATAAAATCACAATTTTATAAATATCAAAATTCTCATTTTTCTTTGTAGTTTCATTTTACAATAGCTTGCTGCATTTTAGAATTTTGAATGAATTTTTTGAGTTTCGATCCACTGTGCAGTTGTTTGTAATGTGTGCCATGTAAATTTTCCTTTTCAATTAATGCATTTTCCACTTTAGCTGGAAATTACGTTTTTTTTTTTTATAACAAATAAAATCACAATTTTATAAATATCAAAATTCTCATTTTTCTTTGTAGTTTCATTTTACAATAGCTTGCTGCATTTTAGAATTTTGAATGAATTTTTTGAGTTTCGATCCACTGTGCAGTTGTTTGTAATGTGTGCCTGAAGAAGACTGAATATAAATAATTGGTTTTTCTTAATATTTCTGTATATCACAAAAACACAATCAATATAACTGTTTAAAAGGCAAAGAGCTTCCTCATTAAATTCACTGCACTATTTTGCTTGTCTAATGCAAATAACCAAACAAATTTTTGATTTCTTAATTCTCTAAACAAAAAAAGAATGTACAGACAATTCCAATAATTCCATTATATCATTAATTCATCTATTTAGTATCTATAAATGTTTAGTGCTTAATGATTATGTCCTTTCTACACCAACACCGAAATTAATGGAAAATAGACAAAAATAGATAAAAGCGAAGCTTTTGCAATACTTTGTGACACCAATAAATGTATACCAGTAAATATTACTAACCTCGTGTGTAGATGTTGTAATTGAACCTGGAAATTATCGACCTGTTCTTGTAATTCGTCATTGGTCCTTTGAAGTTTCCTTATGTTATTGGTTGCTGTATCGAGTTCATCTTCGGCCACGGCTAAATCTCTCTTCAGTTCTTCCACCCTACTTCTAAGTTTTTTTACTTCAGCTTCGTACTGTTCAGCTCTTCTTACTGCATGTGCAAGTTCGGTTATTTTATCCTGCACCATCTTCTTAAGTTTGTTTTGGGAATGTCTTAACTCTGAAATTTCCTGGTAAAATACAAATATGAGTTCTTTTCGTCTACTGCTGCAATAGTAAACCATAACTTCGCTTATAAATTTATAAGAATTAATGAAATAAAAAATATAACATTAAATAATATGCAATTTTATGATTCTTGTCTCTATCTAAAACAAGGGCTAGTACTACATCCAATTCTAATATTCAGGAAATAATTAAACTAAATCCAGGATCCAAGTATGCACCTAGGAATTTAATATATGAAAGATTTTCAAAATTAGTTATATCCCTGTGGGAGAAATTATTCGTTTAGTCTTTTCTACATCTAAGTGGAGCTCAATTGAAGCGAACCAATCACTGGTCTTTGCTTTGACTGTGTCCTTTAAGTTTTTAATTATTTTTAACATTTTAACAGTTAACGTGGTATCATCTGCAAAATTAGATCAATACCTGCAAACTCCTCCTCAATATTATTTATATATGAAACAAGGTAGGCCCTAGCACAGATCTCTAGAGAACTCTCTCACATCAATCAGATGAAATATTATTTACATAGGTATATTCTGTTCTATTATATTGGTCTCAAACTGTTTACTATATTTAAGTCCCCACTTTTATGTAACATTTCTGCTGAAGACTAATAACTATTTTGTAAATATAGCAGAGGAAATCGTAAATACACTTCCAGCAACAGTAGAAGACCCCAGATTATTTGATCTAAATATCGACATTGAAAATACTTTTAATTTTAAAGAAATTACCCTGAATAATGTTAGGGACATAATTAACTCACTGAAAAATAGTAACTCAGTGGACGTTTTCGGTCTAAATGTCTCTCTGATCAAGTTCGTAAAACATGTCCTGATTTCGCCAGTTTGTAAACTAATTAATCTGTGTTTCAAGACTGGAACATTTCCCAACCTACTTAAAATTGCATCAGTAGTTCCTATTTACAAAAATAAAGGTGACATTAATAGCATTGGAAATTATAGGCCCATTTCTATTTTGCCAATCTTTTCTAAAATATTCGGAAAAGCCATGAAAATGCGTATTGACGAGTATTTAATGAGGAACAATATTTTAAATAACAACCAATTTGGTTTTAGGGAACGGCTCTCAACAACAGATACCATCCTGAAATTTACAGAGCACACTATTAATTGTTTTGAACAAGGACTTTATTCAGCAGCAGTGTTCTGCGACCTCAGTAAAGCCTTTGATTGTGTTAGCCACAACATTTTAATTGATAAACTAGCTGTATATAACATCAGTGCTGCTAGTCGCCATCTTGTGCAGTCTTATCTCTCTAATCGTGTTCAGTCAGTACACTTAGGCTCAGTTAACTCTAAAGAACTTCATGTAAGTGTTGGTGTGTCCCAGGGTTCTATCCTGGGCCCATTGTTATTTTTATTATACATTAATGACCTGTCTTCAACACTTACTGATGTAAACTGTCTATTATAATGCAGATGACACTACACTTATACTGAAAGACACTGACCCAAACTCTCTGAAAGCCAAAAGTATATCGGCACAGTCAAGGGCAGAAAACTGGTTCGCAATAAATCGACTGCGCTCAAACCCAGATAAAACGATAGTCATGACTTCTTCCCTTTGTGATCTAAGTGGTATAGATAGTAACCCAGCTTCTGTAAAGTTTCTAGGAGTATTCCTAGACCCAAAACAGCAAAGGGACACTCAGGGTGAGCATCTGGCCATTACCCTCACTAAAAATATATATTGTCTTCCCAAGTAACACATAAAGTCGCGGGAACGTATCGGCGACTATAAAAGCCACGATAAAGTGGACCGCTACCATAGGCTGCCACGCCCCTGCTACGTGGCAGTTACGTAGCCGCCACTAAAATGGGGAAAAATTTTTAGTCGCCGGGTAGTGTTTCGGGTAGTACCGGCCTCTATAGATGTGACTATGTTTAGTAACTATAAAGGATCGGAGTAGTAGCGGGTACTACTCCCCGACTCGGCGGCCTTGTAACCGCTACGTGGCTGCCTAGTAACTGCCTCTATCACTTTTTAAAATGGTGTTTATCTTTTAGCGACCTCTTTGTTTTTTCTTTTATAATAATGGCGCAGTGAAATAATATTATACCAAAAAGATGTGTAGGCCCGTGTTTAAAGTACTTCTCTAGCCATTTTTTCAAACGCAAGTTACTTTTTTGATATAAGTTGGCATATTAAATGATAAAATTTCAACGCGCTCTTAAAATAACCTTTTTTGTAATTTTTTGACAAAATAATTTAAAAAGGCAAGATTAAAAAATTTAAATATTTATTAGGGAAACATTTAGAATACTTTCAAAATAATTTTTCGTAAAAGTTTATGATAAGGTATTAACATAACCATTGTCTATTTTTGATTATTACCAATTTTTCTTTTTTCTAAAAATTTTAACAATAATGGCCGATTTTATCAAAGGTACCATAATGTTAGGCCCTCCACCATAAAGTATAGGGGACTAACATTTTACCTCTAAAAAATCCGTGACTTTGGTGACCCAATAGCAACTGTCCTGATGTGACTCTATAGTATCAGATTCTATTTTGGAACTGTAAAGTATCAACAGGAACTATTTCGCTACCCATGTTGCCACTAAAATGCCACGATACTTTAAAGTACCAAGTGCTGGTCACTGGAACTATTCTGGAACCTATATTGCCTATATGTACCCAGTTACTTTATTTAGGCATCTTAGTAGCACTGGTGGGTGGCAGTAACTGATTCACTGGTACTATACAGTTTTTGCCACTACAGAGTAACAATAAAATTGTACTGCCTAGTTCCAGTAACTACCCAAATGTTACTTTGAATTTGGCTGTTTACAGTTCCAATAAATGGTATCGGTGCGGTAACAGTTACTTTAAAAGAACCATATAAAGTAGCCTTACCCAATAAAGTAGCAATATTAGTACCAGGAACTAAAGCTTCGTAGTAAAACCGAAACCGAATGGATTTGGTACCATGTGTGTTACTTGGGTTCGACAGTTATCCCAAACTGTCTCAATACAAGTTCTTAGGACAGCATATTTTGCACTATGCCAATCTCGTATGTCATATGCTATTATAGCATGGGGTCATTCCGCTTGCAGACACAGAGTTTTTAGTTTACAAAGAGCTGTCAGAGTTATGGCTGGGGTAGATTATAGAAGCGAAACGCAGGATCTTTTTATAAAATTTAAAATTTTAACATTTCCCTGTATATATGCCTTGGAATGCTTAACATACATTAAAAAACATATTAACGAATACATATCAAATAAAGAAGTCCATAATTATGAGACCAGGACCAAGGATCATTTAAGAACGATCTTCACACGGTTAACAAAAGGACAAACAGGCATAAATCATTTCGGAGTTAAACTTTTTAATAGTCTTCCCCCCAAAATCAGAGAGCTACCCATGGACAGATTCAGAACTACAATTAAAATGTTTTTCATCAGTAAGGCTTTCTTCACAATTGAGGACATTTGTGAGGAAATTAAACACTGTACCTAACTATGTTTACAAATACGTTCTGTTCAATAGCTGTTTTAATGTTTTATATCGCAGCTTAATTACTTTATTAATAATATATGTTGTACTGTAAGGGAATGTCAAATGTCATTGAAATTTGTACATTTGCTTTGTAACAAAACAAGTTCATTACATCATCCAAGTCCATGGCAGTTATATCATTTATGTGAAAGTACATGTTAAAATCTCCAATTCCTCTCCAAAATCTCTGTTTTGTATTCATTAATTTGATATTTGATTAAAACAATCTAAAATACTTCCCGAGAGAAGTAAAATGGTATGGTTGAATTGCACACCATTAGTAGAAGTAAGCAAGTGAAATAAAAAATTATCCTTAGATATTAACAAAGTATGTCTAGCAGGAACACGAGATGAACATGATGCCACAAAATAAATTTTTCAAAAACCAAGTATGACGTCAAAACTTGTAACAGACTCACTGAAGTCATATTTGCTTGAAATTGACCCATATAATGGAAAAAAAAAAGAAGAGTGCTGGCTGAATGACGGTTTTATTTTTGTATAGCCGTCCTCAACGTGTTAAATAAAAGCTTGTAAAAAGATGGTTCAATTTACAGGGGTAAAGGCAATGAAAGCTCATCGAATCAAAGTTTTATGCTTAGAAATCTGACATTGAACCTTTAGATGAGAAAACAATCTTTTAAAGCTAAAGCATATCAACTATACATACAATTTATTTTGCAGTAAATGTATTATTGTTCACGAGTAATGTGGTGATAAATTAATTATTATAGACAAATTCTTTCAAATTAATACACTTATTTTCTCCTGAATACAACCTGTACGTACATGTAGAATGTATTCACAAATGCATATTTACTGCTGTCAACTGTGAAAAATATACAAAATAAATCAATAGAGGATTTATCATAACTTAGCATTAAAATCTGATGGAGGTGCGAGCTTTAATGTTAGGTATTGCTATCCTTATTCTACATTGTTTTATGTGGTAACTGCAACAAATTTTATTTTTGTTTTTGTTAGCAACAGATGGACATTGAGGCACACAACATTATACGGCAAGTCCTTTAAATAACATGCGAAATAAAACTGCACACAAATGACAGAATTTAAGGAATTTGTGACGTTACAGTTAATACCATAGACCGAGCAGAACCAATGACACAAATCATCTTGTCGTCATTAGGAGTTGTTGGTGGGCTCTGTCTAGGAATATAGGTCTACGGTTGATACCTCATATTGACTGCAGTGCTGTCTACATGTAAATGCTCTATTGTACATAATTTAATACAGGGTACATTCCCGATGAAAAGGTGCATAACCATTTGAAATGTTTGCCCAACATGAAATTGAGGCTATACTGATTATTTCTGTTGCGAGGTCTATTGTTTGTTTTTGTTTACGAGTGGAATGAGATGAGTCAAAAATGCCAGGTCATTTCTACATTGACTTATTCAAGACACCGTTGGTTTTAGCACACCGTGCTGCACAGAAGGTAGTGGACCCACTTGTGAATTAGTATAGCTCCCATCACGAAATATCAAATAAGAATTTCTGATATATTGTTTTATATTTAAATGAATAAACACACATTATAGAGAAATAACTTTACTGTGAAAAAATATCAGAATAAACAGTAATTTGAACACAAAACTCATAAACATGTAATAACCATTAGACCGAGGTGTAAGACTACTAATAAGGACTAATTGTGAAGGGAGTTAAAAACACATGCCTTTGCGCGAATGCGTTCCACTCCCATATTTAAGTACTCTCTAGCCTTGCATAGTTTTTCTCTTCACGTTAGAAGATCACGGAAAGTATCTGTGGATATATTAGCATCCCATCAGGAAAGGACTTAATGTTGCCATTATTGACATGATTATTCAATATTTTATAAAATTTTTATGTTCTATTAGATACAATCAATTTCATTGCCTTACAAATTCACCGTTATTTAACACGTATATCTCATTCAACGAAAATTCAATATGAACACAATTTGAAATGGCTAGTTATTTTTAATCATGTGAAAAATATTCATTCTATGCCATGTTCCACATGCCGCCATTCAATATCCACAATCCACATTTATAACTTTGCCTTACCTTATTTTTATCGGATAATTCTTGTTGTAAATGTCGAATTTCTGCGTCGGAATTTGTTAGAGGCCGACCTTTACGTTCTAACCTCTCCTGCATATCTCTTAATTCTCCTCTTAATTTTTTATTATCTCTTTCCATGGATAACTTTTCGGTTTCTAAACGTTCCCGTTTTCCCCATTCGGCTGCATTTTCAGCTTGTAACCTTTCCAGCTAAATAAAAATAATTTTGAAACTTTTCAGATATTCATTTAATTATTTTCCACCATGAATTTAATAATAACATAACTAACATAAATATCGTGGAAATTAAAATTTTTTACCAATTCATTAAGTAAATATTAATAATTTCTTAATGCCAAAGAAAATGATAGTATGCCATCTTGTAGATGCACATTCATAATTTTTATAAAGCATACTTAATAATGTTTGCTCATTTGCAAGTAAAGAAAAATCTATACAGATTTAAAAAGTTGAATTTTTCTTATAATTTTGAAAAAGAAAACATTCCAATCTTACGAGATAAGTAATTAGAAAGTTTTCCATTCCATGTAGCACGTCATAATCAATTCAAAAGATACTAAAACATACCTCCGCCCTTAAATCATTAAGTCTCTTATCCATTCCCTCCCTTGAGTTTGCCTCGTCTTGTAAATCAGATTTGATTAATTGTACTTCCTTTTGGTGTTCATCTTGCAATAATAGTAAGTCCCTCATTGCATCTTGCCTCGCCTCACGCAACTCATCACATTTATCTTTAGTTTCTTGTAGGTCACTGGTTAGCCTTTCAATATTTCGATGCAATACACTTTTTTCCCTGTAAAGATGCAAAAATTAATAACGATACTGTTTTCCATATGCACCTCCACCTTCATCATTATAATATGGATTTATAAAAACTCTAAGAAAAACATCATTATGTGTAATTAATCGAAATGGTCTGTTAGGTATTGGAAAAAGGGGTTAATTGGAATGATTATAGCAAAGGGAGGCCAACTAGCATAATGCATGAATCATAAAATGTCTTCCAAGACGTTGTGAATAATAATAATAATCTTTATTATCCATAGACCACATTACAGTAAATGGTATCGGAGTCGTCAAATGATGACTTCAAAGAATAAAATACGTAAATAAATGAAGGCAATAAAGTTCTAAAAGTTAGGTAAAATATGCAGCAAGAAAAAAAAACAATGTCAAACAGTCAAGTCATAATTACTGAGACTACATAATTAAACATATATAATATATACATCATATATCTCAAAACTGTGTTTCGAAATATTCCCTTACGTTGTAATATACATTATTTAAAAGTAATTTTTTAACTTCCCTTTTAAATGTTCTTATGCTATTTATTTCTTTTATTGTTTGAGGCAGTTTATTATACAGTTTAATACACATATATCGTGGACTTCTTTCGAAAACAGACAGTGTATGGACTAGTATTGATAAGTAGTTTTTCCTCCTGGTTTCATAGGCATGATTATAATTATTGCATAAAAACTCATGTAAATTCTGCTTAACAAATATGACTATTTCATAAATAAATATACTTGGTATTGTTAGTATAAGCAGTTTCCTGAAAACATTTCTACAAGATATTTAATTTTATATTTCTTACTGCCATTTTTTGGATTTTGAATACTCTTTCTAAGAAATAAGATGAACCCCAAAATATGATGTCATATTTCACCCGGGAGCATAATAATAGGAAAAACCGCTGCCCAAGGAATCACTACTTCCACATCCAGATTCTCTATCCAAGTCACTCACAACGAAAAAACTTTGTATGTGAAAATAATTGTTTATGGAACTTTAATAATATAATATTTGAAATCCTCTACCCCAAAAACACATAAAACGATACCGCACATCGGTAGTGGGGTGGGGGTGGTGGTAGGGTGGTAGGGGGGTGGTAGTGAAGGGTGGATAAAGTAAAAAAATATTTTGAGGTTTCTGGTTCCTGTACATATACTAAATCACAATTTTTTTTCATCTCCTTTAATAAGGAGGTGGGGGTGGTAATGGGGGTGGCTAATGCCAAAAATTTTTTTGAGACCTTAGCTTCTCTTGTATATACTAAATACCAATTTCATGAACTCTTACCTGCTTGATTTACCCATTTACCCCAAATTTACCCCAATTTACCCCCCAACCCTTCGACGGAACAAGATGAAAATATAATCTAGTTCTAGATCTCGTTAAAGTACATATGTGTACCAAATTTCAAGTCAATATCTTAAACGGTTCCAGAGTAAACGTGCGCACAAAAAAAAGTTACAGACAGACCGACAGACAGACAGAAAATTTTTTTTCGCTCAAACTCAAAATCTCGACGTTTCATGACATTTTAAGCCTATTTGGACAATAACAATTTTTAAAAATTTTTTTGTCGTTACTATACTTCCACTGGACGTGGAAGTAAAAACAACTAAGTTTGCTTAATCTACATAAGGCAAAGCATGTTGAAGAAAGCTTTCTACACAAATGGGTAATATGTATTAAATACCTAAAAAAACATGTATGCTGAACTTGTTCAAGTGATTTACCATTAACTTTGATCAAACTGCTTATATAATAGTTTGATAATCTAGGTGTAAAATGCATTTTCGATGCATTTAAGAGTAATTTGTTTTCATAAAACCGGGATGTAAAAGCTTTAATTTTGTTTTGTTAAATATCTATTAGGTTAGTCATATTCGAACTAGTACCTACTCAAATCAAATATGAATTGTCATTAGCAAACATTATCATAATACCATGATCAACTTTGCTTGGTAAATCATTAATAATAAAAAGAGCAACGCTCCAAAAACGGAACCCCGTGGAACACCACAGAATACATTTGGCTCGACAATTTGAGTTCTGCTTCAAAGATACGACTGCAGCCAGCTGCTAATTTTACCTCTAAATCCGTATCAGGATAGTTTTTAATAGGCAATGCCTTGCTTATTGTTTTTTGTGGCCTAATTGCAGCCTAATTACAATTACAGTTAAAATTATTACAATTACAATTATTACAATTACAATTATTACAATTACAATTACAATTAATACAATTACAATTACCATTATTACAAATAATTACAATTACAATTATAATTTATTTATTACTGTTTTTTTTTTGTATCAAGCACCTAGATGTTTGAAACATCTGTATGTGCTTACATTCTGTTTATAGTAAAGTACTGAAAAGTTAGCAATAATAATGCTTCAGGTCTCAATTTTATTATACGTTATTTACATGTCTCAACATTAGTTACCTATATAAGTATGAAAACATACAGTGTGTGTAGTGGCGGGCTAGGCATAGGGAGTAAGAAGTACAACATCGCGTGTGCCAGCTGGCTGTAATGAAATAACTGAGAGCTGGGATCCTTCATCGACAGGCGAGTTTGCTCTGCTGTGTTGTCATATCTCTCGCGCTACGTGAATGTACATGCCTAATGGGCAATTACATGCATTGTATCTAAATTTTTCATACTTTTTTTGAACGAACTGTTTACTTTTGCTATTAAAGCATTTCTTGCTTTTTATCTGTTTGATTTCATTAGGTAGTAGATTATAAAACTTAGGAGCTAAATAGTCCATGAATTTTAGGTATATTGTTTTCCGATTATTTGTCTATTTGTGTTGCCTCTAGCTTGATGCTGATGGCTAATAAAGTTTTTTAGTCATTTTGAATTATGAATAAAAGAGCAAACTGAGAGAATATATAAAGTATTTATGTTGCAAATGTCTTCATTATAAAGTGCATTCGTTGGACACAACCAAGTCTTATTATGAAACATTATTTTTAATATTGAGTTTTGTATGACAGTTATAGATTGCAGTTTACATTTATATGTTCCTCCCCATACTATTATTCCATACCTTAATAATGAATCTATTAGAGATTTGTATACTAGTGTGATTAATCTGATGTTTAGGAATAGGGTTTTCCCACTAATTTTATTTTAACATTTTATGTCGTGAAAATGATATAATAAAACATTCTATTAATTTACAACAATTTACTTTTCTAATAAGAATTACTTCTAAGAAAATATCGTTAAAACAACTTCCTGATAATTTCAGGGCTTTTTAAAATGGGCATTTGAACGCGCCAGAATGACGTATCTGCCCGGAAAACCAATGAGATTATGGATATAATTAGTTAATAATAGGTTCTAACTGTGTGCTAAAGGAAGCTTTCCTCTAAAACTCCTCAGAATTTCCTCTTTTATTGTTTGTACTGTGATTGGTCTAAAGCAGTGGACTTGTAAATATTGGCCAATCAGAATCCAGATAAATACCACACAAGTTATTCGTAAAAGCGTCGGACGTTGATATTTTGTAGTTTAGGCTTAACCTTCACCCGCTTCTGCATTGACAGTTCACATCAGATGATTAACCTAAAACTTTATTTATATTTTGATGTTTGGATTGTTTCGAGTGAAAATATTTTATCAGTTTCTGGTTTATGTTTTATTAATTCTACGATCAAAATGAGTAAAGTGGAAGAGGGATATGTTAAAGGTGCTGCTGATAATTTACCTAAAGTGGACTTTGAAATGGCGAATAATTTGAATCTTTTCCCAGATGAAATATTTGTTAAGATTTTACAGCAGAAAACCACTTTTTTCGTCTTTCAATATTGAGTGGTACTGTCAAAAATAATATTGAGGGAGCATTTTCAATAGTATTATTACACAAAGGTACAAAACAAGCTATTTTAGGCATTCTGATAATCCATTACAACTCATAATAATTAAAATGTGCTGTCAATAAATAGAGGTTGTTTTATATTTTTCACGGCTATCTTATGCCGACTTTTTATTGGATTTCAGGGCGTTGACGTCACAACGCGCTAATTTATGGCTGTTTAAAATGAACTCAATATTTTTCAAACTTCAAGTTTTTTTTTCATTACTATTAGTAAAATCAAAAAGATAATAAATATGCCATAAATCATTTTTTTACGTGAATTAAGTATTTCAGCAATAATTTTTTTTCTGGGAAAACCCTATTCTCTTAAAATATAAAATTTATGTATTAGTTTACGTATTTTGTTAGTTAGATAATTAATATGTTCCTATTTTAGATGTTGATCTATAATGATTCCAAGATATTTGGTATTGTCCACAGCTATAATTTCATTAGTAGTATTAATGCTATGCTATTAAGATTAGGCCAATTTATATTTTTTAGAGAAAAAGTTATATAATTAGTTTTTTTAAAGTTGAGAGATAATTTAAAAGTGTCTAACCAATTTTTTACTAAATTACTCCTTGTATGACCTTTTCCTTGGTTTCATCCCAAGTGTTACCAGTAAAAATAAGCGCAGTATCGTCAGCATATGATATGACCTTACCTTCAATCTTGATGTACAATAATGACTTTATCTATGTAATAAAAAGAATTGGTCCAAGAATAGTGCCTTGCGGCACACCAATTTTTATTCTTTGAGGATTACTGAGGGTATTATTTACTTTTACATATTGATTACGGTCCTTTAGGTAGGACTTGAAGACCCATAATATGACAATACATCTAGGAGTTTTTAGTGAGGGACGGTGTCGAAAGCCTTCGCAAGATTGATAAAAACTGCTATGCATTTTTTACTATTATTTAAGTTATTTGTAATTTCGAAAGTAAGAGTATACATAGCATCAGCTGTGCTTATGTTTTCGGTAAAACCGAATTGATTGGAAGACAAAATGTTATTGCTTTTTAAAAACTGTGTTAATCTGTCTCTTAAGACATTTTTCCAAAATTTTTGCGAAGTTGCTAATCAGGCTTATTGGGCGATAATTTTGTATTTTATATTTATTACCAATTTTAAAAATGGATATTACAATAGATTGCTTAAAGTAGTTTGGCACTTGACTTGTTTTAAAGATTAAATTAATAATACGGGCCATATGTTTAGCAATTTCAGTGTGGGTTAATTTAATAAGTTTAGTTGACACTCCATCTATACCCGGAGCACCATCATTTTTTAATGAGGAGATTTGATTTATAATTTCATTTTCCATAACTGGTTTTAGGAACAATGAGTTAATATTATGGTAGTCGGGTATAAATGGGTTTGGTGGAGCAATTAATTTCTTCTCCATATCAATTCCAATATTAATGAAATAATTGTTGCAGTGACTAGCCATATCTGTATTGCATAGAAATTCATTGCCCTTTTCATCTATAAATTTAAGATTTGAGTGTTTAGAATTATTTTTTTCGTTAGCGGCATCAGATATTACTTGATATATTTTTTTAACATTATTTTTATTATTTCCTATCAGGGATTTGTAATAGTTATATTTTTGTTTCTTTATTAATGTATTTAATTGATTTCTATATAATTTATATTTAGCTTAAAACCGTGTAAATTCCAAAACATTTTCAATTTTTATTTATGGGATCGATCGAATCTCGAACGCGATTGCTCGTAATTTTCTCTATATCTGGGAGAGCCGAATGTAGTGGAGAGAGTTAGTTCCTCCTACTACATCCGTCTCTTTCCGTTAAGAAAAGAACGTGGTGTATCGCATCGATATCAATTTACAATGGCTATTTTTATTAGCGTCGTGCGTGCCATCGAATTGTAACAACAAATCAACAATGACCAGTACTACTACGACTGCAATAATAATAATAGTAACAATAGCGGGGTCTCGTCTCACCGCCAAGACGAATCCCCAAGCTAAGGGCTGAGTCTCAACAGATCGTAGTGTGGAAATTGCCAGGTACGTACATCGTCTATAGACAATTCCGTGTTCCAACATCGAAACATTTGTGCGACCCATGATCGGCTGTCAACAAAGAGATCAGGTCGGACACGGCAAGAATCGATCCCACCGCCGACCGTCGATTCAAACGGCGAATAGGGCTAGTGCGACGATCTCGGCGAACCGCGACCGCCTAGTAAGTCACATTGTTTTGAGCCTTTCGACTGTCGAAACTCCAAGAGATATCGTTGCCACCTTCGACTAGAAAGGATACGGCCTTAGAGGCGTTCAAACATAATCCCACGGGTGGTAACTTCGCACCACCGCCCGCTCGAGAGAGTGCGTGAACCAAATGTCCGAACCTGCGGTTCCTCTCGTACTGAGCTGAATTACTATTGCAATGATGAGTCATCAGTAGGGTAAAACTAACCTGCCTCACGACGGTCTAAACCGTCCCTATTAGTGGGTGAGGAATTGCATAACAGATGTATGAGTGGACCTTTTTGCTCGAAATCTATGCCGAGCATCAAATATTATGTGGAACTTATTAATAAAGTTTATCATTCCAGAATACACTACTCTCTATTATTTTTTAAATAGTTGACACTGCTGACAGTAAAGAAACTGGACGATAATTATTAATTATTGCTGTAGATCCTTTCTTACGTAACGGTGTTACATTAGCTAACTTCAATTATTAGGGAATATACCCTCAGATAAAGATCGATTTATTAGGAAAGTCCAAGTCTCTACAACATAGTTGGCAATTACCTTCAATATCTTTGAACTAATATTATCCACTCCAGAAGAATCTGATTGGGACCCATTATTATATTATAAATTTCAGTTTCTGAAATAAGTCTAATAAACATTGTTGGGCATTGCAGTTTTATTGAAAAAGAAAAGTAAAGTTTCAATAAGAGGAAGAGATATGGTAGTCCTCTGTGTTGTCCTAAAATGAATAGGTCAGCTATGACCTTTAATTCACCAGACTTAAGTGTACAAACTCAAAATACAAAAAAGTTAGTTATCATCCACCCTCTATTACAATCAGATAAATGTTTAATACTGTTAAGATTCTTATCTCGACATAATAAACCATATATTCTGTGTAATGTGAATAATACAACCAATATAGAATTTCAGTTTACTCTCGCTACCTTGACCACAACAACGATGTTTTTATAAATCAACAAAATTATTTGCAAATCTTCACAACATAGTCCTCAAGGTGACTCTACACAAAGGATAATAAAATTAATTATCTCATTACAAACACTATATATTTATTATGATCAAATATTTAACTTCCTTAAATATTTTGAAATTTGTGAGTTAAATAAAATGACCTCGAAAACAACACTGAACATATTTTATAACTACGATCGCCTTAGATAACTTGAACTGTTCCTTTCAATATCGGTAAATCACAAAAGCAAAAAACTGTTCTGATTCAAATAGTTAAATAACAAAATAACTGCATATGGACAGTATCACATCATATTTAAAACAAGTATGTCACAATGAAAAAAATTTAATATAATATAATATAATATGTATTTGAAATCCATAAAACGATATGCCATATCGGTAGTGGGGGTCGGCCCACCCTATTCTACAATAACACTGACAGTCTTGACAATGAAACGGTATTTTACTAAAATTTACAGTTTAAAACACCTAAGTAAAACTGCAGTTGAAACTTCTAGTTAAACTCTGGTTTAACCTTTACCTATCAATATAATAATTGGATGCGCAAGTATTTACTTAAACAAAGCTAAAATCATCACTTACTCCCTTTCAATCTGTAAAGTTTTAGTTGCCTCTTCCAACCTCAGCTGCAGCATCGACAATTTTTGGATAACATATTCTTCGTCATATTCCCCTCTATCACTATTTGATTTTTCAATACCATTTATATGATCAACTGTACTGTCAACCTTTTTCTCTAAATCTTTAACATGTCTAGGCACAGCACCCTGTAAAATATATTCCTCTATGGCACAACTATCCATGTCATGGATTGCGGTACTATCACATTCTGGGTTAGACTGCGAAGACGAAACTCCATTTTCTCTATCTTTGATGGGGGATCCATTACTGAATACAAATTCTTTTAAAGGATCCTCACTGAGTGCCTCGAGTATTTGACTGTCAAACTGACCAGCATGTTTCAACAGTAATATATGAATTTTTTCTACCTCTTTTTTTAATTGGTCATTTTGTATTTCGAGCTCCTCTTTCTCACGTTTATTTGTACTAGTTTCTTTAAGTGCTGCCTCTAGTTTTGTACGCAACTGCTTACATTCGTCTCGAGCCTTGTTTCTCTCGTTTCTTACCTTACTCCATTTTTCTCTCCAGTTTGCTGTACAGTCAGACCACCATCTCATCGTTTTTTCCATTTGAGCAGCTCTACCTTTCGCCTCTTCCAGCTCCCTTTGCCGTAAAGCCTACAATAAATGTCTTAATTAATGACAACGCATATTTCTTATTTTAACTATCTACTTAATTGCGGGTTATCAACAGATATTGAAATTTTATCTTTTTTTAATTTTCGTTTTAACGAATATAATCTTTATAATAATAATCTTTAAAATCTATAGTGAAATTCTGATGAATGATGATGCGCGTGCTGAGGATGGCAGGATGGAGTGGCTATACACGGAACCCAGATTTTTGACTTGAGATTTGCAAATAAAATCGTCTTAGTTACAGCAACGATTCAATGAGGATGAGTACATACACCTGCTAGACAGGCTTCAAGCAATAAGCTCTGATTATGGATTAAGTGTGAATTACAAAAAAAAATGAAAATTATGATTGTGGACTGAGCAAATGATAACCGCCACTGAGTTAGTGAACAAGATGGTGTACCTTGGAACCCATGTAGACAATACTGGTGACATCAAATATGAGATTCAGTGAAGAATATAGATGGCAATATCAGGCAACTTGCTAGTTGAGCAAAATTTGGTATGACAAATATCGGGAAACAGACAAAGACAGGGTTGACATGTTTAAAACAAGTTTAAAACATCGCACTGTGTTTTAAACAAATGTTTAAAACATATTTAATAACAATGCGATGTTTTAAACAAATGTATTATTTTGGAGTTTGTGGAAAAGCAGAAAAAGTACCGATGATGGTCCATCCCGATATAAACAGTAAACACACTCACAAAAAAATAGCCTCTGTAGTCTTACTCATATGAGTCAAATGGTCAGTGGTCACATGCACCAAACTGAGCATTTTATTTGTAGAGTGCTGTAAAATCCATTTAAGAGCGCCATCTGACATCAAGTAGAAGTAGCAGACCAGTAACTTGGCATCATTTAATTTTAGTTGAATAGAGTTTTAAACCTGTTTTAAACATCCATTTAAAACATTAAAAAAAACTGTTTTAACACGTTAGCTGCGATACATATCCCCACGATATGTATTGAATTATTTTGATATGCGCGCTACAAATCTGACATAACCTTCCAGTATGCGAAACCAGATTTAACTACTTATACTTAGAATTTTACCACTTCAAATATAGCTTTAGAATCGTCGAAAGTTACTGAATTCATATCAATAACAATACAATACATATCACGAGGGTTATGTAATGCATATGAATAGAAAAACAGTTCACTTGCGGTACATATCCTCGAGGATATGTACAGGTTTCAGCAATTCGGTACGTGATTCTGCACTTATGCATCTATCAGGTACTGGATAAACAGACATCAGTATTGTTCTGTTATTGAAAGCCGTCGGTATGTCTAATCGTACACAGAAAATTTTAGAACTCGCCGTTGAACAGTTAAGCGATGAGAATATTATTCCTACCACGTGTAATCTTGCTTCGGAAACTGAAAATTTGGGTGAATGTACGTCTAGTCTTGCTTCGGAAATAGATCATTTGGAAGAATGTGCGTCTAATCTTGCTTCAAAAGTGGAAAATTCGGGGGATTATACAAGTAAAAGAAACACTGTTAGTTACAAAATTTCAAGTGATTCAGATTTTTCCGATCCTTTTGATAGTGATGACTCAGTGAAAGATACAACCTATCAATATTCGTCGACTGATGAAGATTCGGAGGAGGAGGAATTAGACCTTGATTTTAATATTGGTGTTCAAATCGAAACTAATAGTGATTCTGACGAGGATGAAACTGATACCTTAGCAACACCTGTTGGTAGTGAAGAGTGGGATATAATCGGTAGTCCTACAAATGTCCTTTTTGATTTGTATTATGAAAAAACCACACTTAGCCCCAATGTAAATAGCATGTCCGTAAAAAGGCCCTTAGATGTTTTTGAGCACTTTGTTAATGATGAATTTCTTGAGTTAATTGTTACTCAAACAAATATTTACGCAAGTCAGCAGCTCAACAAACGTCTATCAAATAAGTCTAGGATAAAGTCATAGACTGACATCAATAAACTTGAAATCAGCAAATTTTTAGGAGTTACACTGGCAATGGGCTTGACAACAGTTCCTACCATAAATCTTTATTGGTCGAAAGATCCCCTATATCACAATAAATATATTTCCTCTTTAATCACAAGAGATAGATATTTGTTACTACTAAGTTGCATACACTACTCTGATAACGAAACTGCAGATATCAACAACAGGCTTTGTAAAATTGAGCCACTTCTTTCTATTTTACTAAAAAACTATCAGAGCATTTTCTATCCTGGCAGATTATTAGTAATCGACGAATCCATGGTCCCCTTCAGAGAATGACTCTACTTCCGGCAATATATACCAAATAAATCACTTAGATATGGTGTCAAACTTTATAAACTTTGTACTTCGGATGGTTACACTTTTAATGTGAAAGTATATGCAGGAAAGGAGATAACAATCCTGGACTGGGGGCATTCTCATTCTATTGTTTTGAGTTTTACTTGAACTCTTCCTCGTAAAAAAAGGACGAATATTATTCGCAATACCGAAAGATTTCTCTGGAAAAATGAAAAAAGGAGAAACTCTAGGAAGGGAGAAGGATGGCATAAAAATTATCGAATGGGTCAACAAAAGGCCCGTTTTGATGATATTTACTCACTCGATGCATACTGATAAGCTAGTACCCACAGGTATTAATTTCTTTTATATATATAAACGTATTCTGTCATTTGAAAATGAGTTTCATCCAGGTAAACGTACCAGGAAAGGTGAAGGGATGAAGTCACAAGTGGTGTTCGACTATAATAAAGCGAAAAAGGGGGTGGACTTCAGTGACCAAATGTCTGCTTATCATAGTGTTATAAAGAAAAGCTTCAAGTGGTATAGGTAATTTTATTATTTTAGTAAACTTCATCATTTATCCTTCTCTTTTTCTTTTAGAAAAGTATCGTTTGAGCTATTGCTTGGAACTACCGTGGTCAATTCGTTTATTGTGTATAATACGGTATCTGACACAAAATTAGGTATAACTGAATTTCGGAAGCAATTATCAAATGATTTGGTGCAACTTACTGAGAATATAGAAAATATTCCACTTAATCCACGAAAAATAACACATAACCTTTATCAAACCAGAGGGACCTGATAAAAAGAAAAAGAAACCCTGCAAAGGGTGCTATAATAAGCTGAGGACAACGTTATCCAGTCGGGAAGCGGATAAGAAAGTTCTGCGTGTAATCAGCTTTTGTGACGATTGTCTGAAGAAACTAGGCTATTGCCTTCCTTGCTTTAATACAGATCATATTATAATATATATCACACATTTGTTGAAAATATTTGTTATGTTACGAATTTTTCCTCATAAATAAACCATAAAACTGTAGTTGTTCATTTCCCCATTCATATGCGGTTCTAATCCTCAGAGATATGTACTAGGGATTGCAATTTACCGGAAGTTTTAATAACCGGTAAATCGGTAAATAAAAATGTAAATAACCGGTTAACCAGTATTTACCGGTAATTTTTAGAATGAATGATTTGGGGTGACGAAAATGGCAACTGTCTTTTTCCATGTACAAAATTATCTAGATTTAACAAAAAACATTTTTATATACGTATAATTAATATAATGAACACACAAATAGTTATTTTTGTATCTAGGGTGCAAAATACTACTTTGGTGATCGAGAACGAAAGTTCTTTGACGAGGCGCAGCCGAGTCAAAAAATCGTTCGAGATCACTAAAGTATTTTGCACTCGAGATGCAAACAATATTTTTTCTACAACTTTCATTTGATTAAACTAAAACCATTAGTTAAAAAAATCATGCTGTTTTTAAAATAAAATAATTTAAAAAATTCTACTTCCAGTTGATTTATTTGATAAAACAATAAATATTTTTGAACTAAATGTTTGTTTAATTCTCGTGTATACGTTAAAAATTATAAAAAATAGGCAATAATAGTATGTGATGTGCAAATATTTTGCACCATAATGCGCAAAATATTTTGCGCACAGTGTCATGGTAACGCAAAAAAAATAATGTCAATGAAAAAATGTCTCATTTTAGACACTGACATTAATGCGCAAACATAGCCTTTTTTTGACAGTTGTAGAAAAAGGTTTTTTTTCAAAAGAAAAAAATATAAATGAAATAAATTTAAATAAATAATTATTCGGTAAATAACAAAAATATCAACTTAAGTAACAAAGATTATAAACATAATCTCAAATAGTTAGTCTATGTAATGAAGCATTATTTGACGAGTTTTTTGTAAATATTTCGTGCAAAGACGGGATTACCTTCCCCCCCATTTTCGAGGGTGCTGAACACGATGGAAGTGGTGGGAGAAGTTTTTGGCCTGAAACGGCCAAAAACCACCTTTTATGGGATCCCTTTATGTTTTTATATATAAAAGGGTCTGAGGAGTGATTTATCGACAGGTTATACTTGAAATAACGTGGAAGGGGGTTATAGAGTAAGTGGAATCGAGAGAGCAGGCCTAGAGGGTTGATTAAACCCTCCCGAGAGGTGGAAAATATTTTTTTTCAAATGATTCGGTTCAAACACTTATCCTCCATTTTCGGTGTCGCTCATCACGGTAAAAATATTCATTTTTAGCTCCAAATCCTCCTCATCCCTCAAACGGGCAGATATCGCCTCTCACTCACCAGAAAGCATGCTATCCAGGATTTACATGTTTTTCGGCACATGATCGTTTTTCCTGTGCATATCCCTTCATTTTTCATGTAAGAGAAGGTGGTAGCGACCTCGGGGGTTGCTTCAACCCTTCCAATAGGTGTAAAATTCATCAATTACACTTTGGATCCTCAATACGCCCTTCCCCGTTTTCGCAGGCGCAGATCACGATAAAAATATAATTAATGAATTTTACACCCCTTGGAAGGGTTGAAATAACCCCCGAGGTCGCTACCACTTTCTCTTCCGTGAAAAATGACGGAATATGCACAGGAATAACGATCATGTGCCGAGAAACCTGTAAATCCTGGATAGCATGTTTTCTGGTGAATGAGAGGTGATTGGTGGAAAAATGAATATTTTTCCCGTGATCAGCGACACCGAAAATGGGAGACAAGCATTTGAACCGAATTATTTGAAAAAAAAAGATTTTTGACGCCTCGGGAGGGTTTAATCAACCCCCTAGGCCTGCTGTCTGGATTCCACTTACTCTATAACCCCCTTCCATGTTATTTTAAATATATATAATCCGACGATAAATCACTCCCCAGACCCGTTTATATATGAAAACATGAAGGGATCCCCATAAAAGGGGTGGTGTTTGGCCGTTTCAGGGGGTTGCGGCGGTAAAAAAACTTCTCCCACCACTTCCATCGTGTTCAAAACCCTCGAAATCGGGGAGGAAAGGTAATCTCGTCTTTGCACGAAATATTTACACTATTTTTGCCTTCATTACATAGACTATAGGAATTTACTGAATACCTAATCTAAAAATACAATATTTTCATAAAAATAGCCCGTAAAAGGGTTAGTTTTTCAAAGCTCTATCTGTCAGTCGTCTGATATTTGTGCATAGAATATCACCAGCTGAAGATGCCCTCCTCAATCGATATTGGTAGGTCGATAAGTTAATAAGAAATATTCGATTTCCTGTCGCAGGATATTGTCAATGTCTCTCTTTTATTTCTTAGGGCTTGGTGTTTCGGTTTTACTTTTTATAATATTATTTATTTATTTATTGTTAAAAGTACTCATTGTTGGGACAGTCACTCTGTATTTAGTGAATACTAGTCGCTGACATAAATAGAAACGTCGAATACGTGACTTATCGCAAGTTCAGAATTTACCGAAATAACCGGTAAAAAATTAAAATAACCGGTAATTATCGTCATGTGTTTTTTGTCCTGATAACCGGTTAACCGGCTAACCGGTATTGCAATCCCTAATATGTACGGCCGCAGTACCATATTAATTGACTATCGAACTAACAGATTTCAGCATTAAAAGTTTTTATAATTTAGTCTACTCTACTTTAGAGGGCAGTAATCTTGAAATATTTTACATATTCTCGGAGATATGTATCGCATATTAATACAATTTTCTTACAATATGCTTGAGAACATGTAACACAATATTGAAGAGGCAACAAATTTCTATATCACAGTTAACGTGTTAAACAAAAAAACTGTCTAAAACAAAAGAAAACAGTTTTTTTGTTTAAAATTTTTAAAAAAATTGTTTTTTTTTCAACCCTGTACAAAGATCAAATTGATAACGTTCCGAGTAACATCCTAACTTTCTCAATCTTTTTCCACGCTTTTGACATGGAGTTTTAAGGAAGCAGATAGATAGCATATTGATGTTTTTGGAATGTGGGTCTGGAGACGTTTGCTATGAATTTTCTGGACAATCCATCACACTAATAAAGATCACAGAAAAGGGTGCACATTGTAGCTGCATTAGATTATTCAACAACCTTCCACATTAAAGAAACAACTACATTGCAAGTATTTAAGAGAAACATACATAAGCCCTTAGTTAAAATTGAACCTTATTATGTGAGTGAATACTTAAATTATGGTTATTATATTTGTACATATGACTTATTCTACAATTATTGGGTGAAAAAAAGGAGGGTCAAAGAAAATGCATTTTTGAAAGGTGTAAAAAAAAACTTTATCCCCTTAAAGTACCTAAAAGTAGGGATTCGCCAAAGCGGCTTCGGCCAAATCATATACCGAAAAAGAAACATCTTGCTCCAGGTTCAAACACGAAATGAGACATCATAATATATTCTTATTTCTAACCACGGTATTTTACTGTTGCATGCTTCGGCCGAAGCATGCAGAAAAAACCCACTTCGGCGCATCCCTACCTAAAAGAACTCACAATCGAAAAGAAAAAGTGACGCACAATACCTCCTTAATACTTGACGAAGAATTAAAAATTTTATTTCGTCCGCCATCTTTGACCGTTCTATTTGACTTACAGCGCCCGGGTTTGGTGCATTATATTTGACCATAGATGAGTTTTATTTCTGCCAACTTTGGTGAAATTAATCTTTCCTATCGAAAAGATATACAATTTTGATTTTTACAGCCATTTTTGGTGTTTTCTACTTTTTTCGGAGATGTATAATCTGCCGATTATACATATCAGACAGGTCTATATTTTTTAAGAATTTCATTTCAAATCAGTATTTTTAAAATTCTCATTCGATTACTAGTACAAGATATAGTATGCAGATAAGTAGAAAATCCGTGAAAATATGTCAAAAGTGCATAATAACTTTTGATGCACTAGGAATTCTTGGGCGCAAATATTTTTTTCATAATCAAAACGTCATAATACATAAGAATCAACAATAAAATTTCCAGTGAAATATCGTCGCTGAAAAAAATTAAATTAATCGACTGTACTATTACCGTCCTCCACTAATTTTTACCTAGCCTCCAGGGGTTGATAAAATATGTTATTAGAAAATCGATGCAGTGATGTAGGCAGAACTTGTTGCATGCATTGATTTTTAATTAATCTTAACTAACAATCATTTATAAATAAATCAATGTAATTGTTCTTTTCAAAATAAAAATACGCTTGCATAATCCAGGAAAGATCGACGTCCAACATGGAAGAAAGTTGTAACGGGCTGAATTTTTGCATGCACCTTAGCATTAGGATTCTTAGATTCTTAATACTGTGTGATTGTTGATTTGACCGCTGCGGGATCAATTACACGGGGTCAAAGTTCGCGAAAACAGTATTTTGTAAATATCTTGAAAATGGTGAACTTTTCTAGGAAAAAAAAAACATAATTTACTAATTTGTAGTTGAGATAATTTTCTACAAAAACAGGCCCAGAAGTTTTTTGTAGGAGAAACCGTTCACGAGATATAGCATGTAGTAGAGGTTGAGTAACAGGTGTCTTTTTTTACTTTTTGTTACTCAAACCCTACTACGTTGTCGATTCCTTGAAGCGCTATAACTCGTGAACGGTTCCTCCCACAAAAAAACTTCTGGCTCGTTTTTGTAGCAAATTATCTCAGCTACAAATTAGTAAATTATATTTTTTTTCGAAAAGGTCACCGTTTTCAAGATACTTGCAAAATACTGTTTTCACGAATTTGAGGCGTATCAAAAGTTTCAAATTAAAATGGAGATAATCCTCTCATTCATGTCATTAGACATAATCTTTTTTCAACTCTAATTTAAGCTTGTCAAACAAGGGAACTTAAGAAACTGTGCTGCAGCTAAAAAAGTATTTTTGAGAGAACAAAATGAGCAGTTTGCGAATTAATATGTCGACCATGACAACAATTTTTGGGAGTGCTATACTTTTTTTCTGATGACAAAATCTTTCAATAAAGCGGTAACAGCAACAGCAGTTATAGCAATTTTTGAAACGTAAATTCCCTGACTACAGGTTTTCCAGGGACTTTTCCAGGTCTCATAATTGATGAGCAGGGAAGGGAACACTGCTGGAAGAAGTATAATTTTATATTATGAGCGTTAGAAATGTTCTCATTCCCTGATTTTTTCAGGTTTTCCAGGTCGCTAGGTGATGGTAGTCTGAGAGTTTACAGATCTAGAAATTGCAGCTTCAAGAGGAATAGGTGTATGGCATTAGTCACTGTGTCGACTTCTTTGTAAATGTATGGTCTTGGATAAGCATCCCAGAAGCTGGCATGTGTTGGAAAATTGATGGACGCCTAACAGGAGAGCATTATCATATAATATGTAATATTGTCGTTTTATTACATGGCCAGTAGAATAAATGAGAATAGAACACATTTTTAACTTCGCCAGCTAAAAGTCCAGACTTGAATCCGATGAAAACCATTTAGGGATACGTTGTAAAGAAATTTCAGGTGTGTAAATTTTAACTATAGGATGCTATTAAACATGCTATTAGGAGATTACTGCAGTTAATGTTGCTGCGACAAAGTTTTGATAAACTAAAATTTCGAAAAGGCTTCTCTCTCATCAAACAAAATTCAAAACCTTAAAATTTTCATGATTATTTTAATATCATTTGTAAATTTGGAATAGCTATTTATGTATACGGTTACGAAAGACTTTATTTTGTGTAACGAGTGGATGTTTGCGGGACGAGCAAAGCGAGATCCCGCAAAATAATAGGAGTTGTCTTTCGGAGCCTGTTACATACCAGATTTTTTCAAATTTTAAACGTTTAAGAACCCTTGAACATAAATGAAATAGGTGTATTTAAAGATCTTAAAAATTAAGTAGTCTTTTTCATAGTTACCTTGCTGCTTTTATTACACATTACAATTTTAATACCAAAGTTGACAAACGTTAGACAAAATGAGAAAAAATAATAAATGCTTTTCTTGTTAAAGTAAGTTGTTAAAATCTGATTTGCATTACACGATTTAGCATTGTACCTACAATTCAAAACTAGAAGTAATATAAAATTAGTAACCATGTTGTGTGACGAGCATGCTGTCTATTGTGTACTGGGCTCAATCCTCTGCTCCGACACTGGTAATGGATGTCTACATTATTTCAAAAGTGTAACATTCCGGAGAGCCTTGGCTTTATAGATTTGACGGTTGTCAATATGTATGGTATGTCTATGTTTGTTATAAAGATTAATATAATTATAAGTAAAAGTGAAAGTCAAATAAGAAAATTATAATTAAGTACCTTCACCATACAAAATAAAATACGAAGGTACCTGGGTAGATATCTATATGTATATACATATATTAGCTTTAAATATTTACATTTATACATTTGAAGGATGAAGAACATTTAGTAATTTAATTATTAAAGATATATTAACTATTATTTAATACATAACATCACAACCATTCCCCATTTAATTTATTTAGTTAGGTGTATACATAGGTACAATATTTCCACAAATGTCCCCCATGTATTGATGCTGTGTGATAAATAAATAATAAAGATTAATACAGTTATCATAATAGGCAAAAGAGAAAGTCAAGTGTTCATACTGCAACTGGATTGCATATTGGTTGACCTTTTTCCTGCCTATATGCCTATAACACTATTGCTTTTCTTTAATTTATTAATTGCCAAATTCGTCAGCATGAAGCATACATAAGTGGTTGAAAACAACCTATTAACTTCTGATTTTTCTTATGGAGTGATTTATACTGAATTAAATAAATCGGTCAATCGGTGCAATTATTGTTGTTTACCTCATTTGCCTCCCACTCAGCGATGTCGGCAATTCTTGAAGAAGCGATAGAAGCGGTGTCATGATCTCTACCATGTCGTCGTGAAGAAGTTCCACTTGTAGTACTCTGAGCCATTATACGTTATATTAATTTCATAATATTGTCAATAACTTCTAGCCGAATCATAAATTATTGTAATTACTTTTAGTTGACAGTTTACACACCATTTGACACTGACATATGACAGGACCACAGAATACTTTGTTTAGTATTCTGTGACAGGACGGAACCAGCGACATAATAAGGAGAGACTGGAAAAGTAGGCGTGGCACATGGCCAGAACATATTCAAGCAACTAGTCCGCATGGGCGTCACTTCAACTTAACGTTATGTAATTTGCGAATATTTTAAAAATGTATAGAGCAGCATTTACTCCGTTTCTAAATATGATATAATTTATTACTACTTCTACAGCAATTTGGTTAATAGATTTGAGCTCAACTAATAATAGAACAGTGATAAAAAACAATATTCATTCATTAATTATATCCCTCAAAGCAGTACTCCACTGCAAATCATGGCAACTAGGGCCAACAAATGACCCCCCACTGCGTCCCTCGAGCGTTTATTCTATGGCCAAACAAACCGTATGTATATTGAATTGGGATTGCCCCTCTATACTTTAGACCTCGTTGGACGGAACACAATCTATGCGGAACACTGCAGTACAGCAACAAAGCTGCTTAAACGCTACCAACAGATCAAAAGACCCTGTTTGGTAAGAGTGTAAAACTGGTTGCCTACATTTTGTGGAAGTTTGAAGAAATGAATAAAGGCAACAGTACACGTTGAGACTTTAAGCATTTTTTTGCGAATGAAATCGTATGTTGTATAATTATGTATGAGTGAATAATTCTTTTTCGCGACTAGTCCAGAGGCGTACCTATAAACGGACAATTCTGGGAGTTGCCAGCGGCCCTAAGCTTTTCTTGGTTGCTGCTGATTTTTTAAATAAATGAATTTGAAATTTGCAAAAAAAAAACGTTTCTATATTATTTTATTGTTTTAGCCATTGCTATAAAATTGTTCATGCATCAAAAATATAAATAAAAAAATGGTTGGCTGAAATTCATGACTGATTTTTTTTACAAAACTAATTGTTAATTTCCAAAAAAAGCGCTATAAATTCATTTCATTGTAATTCGCATTGATTTTAATTTGTTAGTTTTTATATCCACAAGTAGAGAAAAACATTGGCTGACGTGTACGTTGCTGATTTTCTGAAATATTCCCAATTTACTCCAAAGAATGTCAAAGTAAGAGAATAGTCCAATCAGTGGGGGATTTTGCCCTGCAAAAGGTGGAGTTGTAATGATTTTGATATACGTTGTTTAAGTCAAGGCCCTGATAAAAAATACCTAGAAGTTTTCTATCTTGGGGGGGTGCGAGCTACCATCTTGAAGTAAAGAGGACAAAACTCCCTACATTTTTTGTATATACATTTTTATTGTGTAAGTCTAATGTTTAAAGAGATACAGCGTCAGAAAAATGGATTTAAGAAGACATTTTTTTTTTTTTTAATAATGTAAGTTTACAACACAACATATATTACGGAACACCCGCCGGTATACACATACAAGCAAAAGAAAAAGAAAATAATTGTAAAAAACATTAGAATATTTCTTGGGATTACTTAGATAGCGATAAAGGCTTTGTAAAAATAACACAGGCCGACAAAAAAAGGGGGGGCTATTATTTTGATCAGAACCGTCTTATGTTGTTTTTTGACATGCTGAAACCGATTCTGATATTTAAAAAAATCTATCGCATCATTTTTTGTCTACCACACCACCCCCTTCATCCCCTAAAAAGGGCAAAAAAATGTCTTGTCCTAAGGTTCTGATCTAGCTTTTCTAAAGTATTTTGATGTACTGAAGCTAATTTTCGTCAAAAAAATTTCTATCGTGTCAGTTTTCCTCTGCCACCCCTAGTAGATAAAAGGTAGAGGGTAACTGACGCGATAGAAAATTTTTTTGTCCAATATTGGCTTCAGCGCGTCAAAAATACTTCAGAAAAGTTAGACCAGAACCTAAGAACAAGATATTTTTTTGCCCTTTTTAAGGGAGACAAAAACTGATGTGGTAGATTTTTTTTTAATATCAGAATTGGTTTCAGCATGTCAAAGACATATGGTTCTCATCAAAAGAACAGGCCCCCTTTTTTCTCGGCCTCTGTAATTATTAAGAAACGTCAGTCAATGAAAAATCAGCATAGCAGATTTCAGCCACCATTTTTTAAAATATTTTTTACAAACAAATAAAGCTTCCTGCAAAGTAGCTGACATGGAAAAATGATATAGAAGCATTTTTTACCCCATTTTTGAAAACTCACCCCATTTAAACGCAGCAGTACACAGGTGACTGAAGGTTGTTTTATTGTTTCTTATCACTTTGCGAAACTTTTGATATAAGGTACACCGACAATAAATTCACATATTTTTAGTATAACATAAATTAATAAAAAAAATTAAATTGCAAAAAAAACGCACACGTATATTTCAGCCGATTGCATTTATATCAATGTCATATTGACAAGCAACGTTTAAAACAAGTGGCTGACGCAATAAAATCATATATAGGAGCGTCTTTTTATTGAATTTTTAATTAACTGTTAATTGAAATATCAGCAACGTCGTAATAATGACTGTAATGGTATTTCTGGCTTTTTATTTATGACGTCTTTATACTTTTCAACTTCAGTCACACAATAGTAGTCTTTTATTTGCATGAGGATTAGTTCACTTGGGTCACATCTGACCGGGTCAAAATTGACCTGACTTGAAGCAAATAAAATAAAACAGTTTTGTTTTGACTTTTGACAACTTAAAAAGTTAATTCAATATTCTTGGTTTGTAGGATTGTACGCAGCATTTCATTCTTGGATATTTTTAGGTTAGAATTTCGACGAAAAAAACTGTCAAACGCCGGTATTTCTACCCCACCACTTAACTAACCAAAAGTTCAGAAGTGAGTATCCTGTGCGGAGTGGAGCAGCATCGGGAAGGGGGATCTGACCTGATTACTTGTGACTTTAGATCATTTCCCAGGTAGCAAGGTGACGTCATTATGACGTCTTTTAAAGGTGATTTTTCGTTGCCGACGTCATTGTCCCAATAAATGACGTACCAGAGACGTGATATTTATAACGTACTTTCGACGTCATCATGAAGACGTCAAATACACGTTTCTTTTAGGTCACTATTTTGACGTCATTAATAAATGACGTACCAGAGACGTGATATTTAATACGTACTTTTGACGTCATCATGAAGACGTCAAATACACGTTTCTTTTAGGTCATTATTTTGACGTCATTAATAAATGACGTACCAGAGACGTGATATTTAATACGTACTTCTGACGTCATCATGAAGACGTCAAATACACGTTTCTTTTAGGTCATTATTTTGACGTCATTAAAATTACGTGAAATAAATCATTATAAAATAAAAATAAATAGAAGTATTTAGTGACTAGTTCAATTTTTGCCACATAGTAATAATAATTTTGTTTTACTATTTCTAACTAGGTATACAGCTTTTAAACATATTTAAATAAAGATGTTCAATGGTTCGGTGAGTTAAGTGTTAGGTGAATGTCTGACAGTATTCGGACACGGGTGTCTGGGATATATTGTAATATATAATAATAATAAAGTTTGATTGTATTGTATTGTTGTTAGGTTGCGAGGCAAAAGGTCCGCGGTTCGATCCTTGCACATTCCGGTTTTTTTTCGTCAAAAACTTTATTAATAATTGTGGAAAAATATTATAGTGGGAGGTTTGCATCCCTTATCGCAAAATTCACTGATTACCAATACGTCATATTGGCGTCATATGTATGACGTCATTGGGCTGTGACATTGTGCCGTCTTTTTTACGTCATTTTACGTTATGCTGAAGGTGAAATTGACGTAATTAATGCCGAAAAAACGACGTCATAATGACGGCACCTTGCTGCCTGGGTTATAAATAAAATATGACAAACTGCTGAATTATGTGACCAAACTCAGAAGTGACCTGATCCTCATGCAAATAAAAGACTACTATTAAGATCACATAAAAATGTTTGCCACTCCACCAGCTCCCTAGCTACAGTCAAGGGCGGATCTGGTCCTTGGGCTTGGGGGGGGGGGGGGGGTGGCGGACAGCCGCGTGCTGAAAATAACAAAAATGTTTTTCCTCGAAAATTGAAATTGATGAGCGGGGGGATTTATAAACACAACTAAATACACAGAGGCGTAACTAGACGTCATGGGGCCCCAGAGCAAAAAATTGTTGGGGGCCCCCTATTATATTATTTTCGTTTCAAAATTTTTTTCGTTCCGAAATTTTTTTGATGGGCGGGGGGGGGTAGAAATTCTCCCGGGGCCCCTTAATCTCCCGGAGCCTCGGGGCACTGCCCCGATTTGCCCTGCCATAGTTACACCCCTGTAAATACAATATATATAAAATAAAATAATAAAAATTATGAAATTTTAAAACGAAATTTGGTGGTTTACAGAATCTTGGGGGGGGGGGGGCAATTACCACGGTTACGCGGTAATCCCCCATAAATCCGCGCTTGGCTACAGTATCTCTCTACCTATAAGTGGAAAGTAGCAAGAAACTGTACCTTATTATCTAATATCAATTTGAAATCAGAGTGCAAATAAATGTATTTTTGAAATTAAATCTTTTTGCGCCGATTACGAATTGATATTGGGTAATAAAGTACAGTTCCTTGCTGCTTTGTACTAATAGGTAGACAGAATAGAAAGTAAAACTAAGTGAAATTTTATTTCTTACTTTTTAGAGATATTTTTTTTGAAGATTTTTTTGAAGGCGGGTTCGATATTTTTTTATTTTTATGTCTTTTGTTTTTCCTGCGTTATCACTATATAGGGGCCCCAAAATGTATGTCGCCCCATGCAGCTTAGATATGCCACTGGACTTCTTCTTCTTTTAGCGGGGCGACGAAAGGTCACCGCGCTCAGGCCTTGTGGCCCATTATGCTACCGGCTACGATTTTAGTGAATTCCGCATTCAGGCCGGATTCTAACCCAAAGCCAAAATCCTCCCTATGGGGGCATTCCTTATTTCCTTCAGCACCGGAATACAAATGCCGAAGTGTTTGTACTTAAGTTCCTGAGGAAGTTAGGACATGGATGGAACTTTCCTCTTCGTCCCCGCAGAACCTGCAGTAGGGGTTGTCTAGCAGCCCCTATGATGGTGCGCAGATGTTTTCTGAAAGAACCGTGTCCAGTCAAAAGACCCTCCACGATTCTGAACTGTTCCTGCTCAGTCGCAAGATTTATTCTGTTCGTTTCGACAAGGGCTCTGAGATAAAGGGACTTCGCTTGCCGGAGTCCTGGGTAGGAGATCCAGAAGTCAACGAACTGGGAATGAGTCCAGTTTTCTGTTGACTTCTTGGCATTTGATCTAGAGTAGCCAAGGGCCGGCTCCGACTTCTGCTATGTTGCGAAATGTTATGTTTTTTTATTGTTAAAATAAATAATTTGCAGCGTTGTTTTGTTGACAAAATGAATGTTTTGAATCTGGTTTTATTCAATTTCTACGTCATATTTACTTGATAAGTGTATTTTCTCTATATTTTCGACCAAAGAACTTGTGTATTTGGGTTAATATCAAACCAATTTTCGATTTGAAGTTGTCAATGGGTTTGTCGTGAAAATTAGTGTCTAACTACTGGGTGTCTAATAGATGTTGCCATTTGAAAAGTTGACATAATTACAAATTAGTGATTTCGGAAATTTTGGTTTGTCGTAGCTATTAAACCAATTCGAAAAATCTCACGTTTACATTTTTCTGTTATTGTTTTGGTTCGTTTGAATGATTTGAGTGCATTCACTGTACTCTAGACGCAACAATAAAAACCGCTGCCCAAGGAATCACTACTTCCACATCCAATTCTCTATCCAAGTCACTCACAACGAAAAAACTTTGTATGTGGAAATAATTGTTTATGGAGCTTTAATAATATAGTATTTGAAATCCTCTACCCCAAAAACCCATAAAACGATACCCCACATCGGTAGTGGGGTGGGGGTTGTGATAGGGGGGGTGGTAGTGGGGGTGGATGAAGTAAAAAAATGTTTTCAGGTTTCTGGTTCTTGTACAAACACTAAATCATAATTTTTTTTTATCCCCTTTAATAAGGGGGTGAGGGTTGGTAATGGTGGGTGGCTAATGCCAAAAATTTTTTTGAGACCTTAGCTTTTCTTGTATATACTAAATACCAATTTTATGGACTCTTACCTGCTTGATTTACCCATTTACCCCAAATTTACCCCAATTTACCCCCCAACCCTTCGACGGAACAAGATGAAAATATAATCTAGTTCTAGATCTCGTTAAAGTACATATGTGTACCAAATTTCAAGACAATATCTCAAACGGTTCCAGAGTAACCGTGCGCACAAAAAAAAGTTACAGACAGACAAACAGACCGACAGACAGACAGACCGACAGACAGGCAGAATTTTTTTCTCGCTCAAACTTAAAATCTCGACGTTTCATGACATTTTAAGCCTATTTGAACAATAAAAATTTTTTAAAAAATTTTTGTCGTTACTATACTTCCACTGGATGTGGAAGTAAAATAGCCCTAGTCGTACTTAAAATCGTCTCCGAAATCCGAAAATGTGAAAATATACAGGGTATTCCGTTTAAAATTTCAAAGTTGGGATCATTTCCGGGGAAACCGGAAGTGATAGAAAAGTACCGAATATGAAAAATTTGCCATTTTCAGTATATATTACCCATACCAAATGTAAGACATATATCTTGAAAACTGTGGAAACTATGGCTTGTGGCTTGTGTAATGATTCCGTTGACATCCGGTATGTGCGAGTGTTAGAATGTTTCCTTCGGATATTCCCAGGCAGCAAGGTGCCGTCATTATCACGTCGTTTTTTCGGCATTAATTACGTCAATTTCACCTTCAGCATGACGTAAAAATGACGTGAAAAAGACGGCACAATGTCACAGCCCAATGACGTCATACATATGACGCCAATATGACGTATTGGTAATCAGTGAATTTTGCGATAAGGGATGCATACCTCTCATTATAGCATTTTTCCACAATTATTAATAAAGTTTTTGACGAAAAAAAAACCCGGAATGTGCAGGGATCGAACCGCAGACCTTTTGACTCGCAACCTAACAATCAATCAATCAATAACAAGTTTATTAAAATTAGAGGTACATGAATGTGCCTCCCCGGAATCTGGCCCGGAGCCAGCCAGACAACCACGACGCGCAGCGTCGTGGTGGATGTCGGGCTGGACGGGGCAGGTCCGGTTTGGCTAAAGCTGAATGTGAAAAGTTAAAACTCCTGCCTAAGAATAAAGCTTAAAATTAACAATTTGGATCAATAATAGTACACAAAAATACTTAAAAAATAATTAAAATTAGCACTTTAAAAACTAGCGGTTTCGCGCACAGACGAACACTTTGGAATTTTGATTGCTGACACGGGAAAACAGAACTCAACGAAAAAACCCGTTCGAAGCAATTCCACCCTGGTCTTCCTTCCAGGAAAGTGTGGTGGATAAAAGGTGTGGTTTAAAATATTTGGATTTCTAGGGAATTTTTCGGCCTAGACGGAATTTAGAAACAAAATGGACAAAATAACAAAAAGGACAAAAAGGACAAGAACAAAACTGAACAGAGATAAGAAGAGAGGGTTGTAAAGTTATACAGTTGAGGAAAGGTAAAGAGTAGGGTAGAGATAAGTTATGGTAGAGGAAAGTTTGGCTAACGGAGTTGCCGGAAAATAGGCAACGCCTGGTATGGTAGATGGTGTCTGATATCGAAAAGTATTGCATTATGCTGTCTGATTCGAGTTATGTTGCGGGTTAGCGGACTATCGCCTAGTTTGAATTGATAGAATTTTTGTGAAATTTCTTGGACGTAGTCCGCTAGTGGGGTTATGTCGTGGCAATTTGCGTATAGATCTCTGAGGGAGGTGTACCTGTCCAAACCAGAGATGAGGCGCATAAATTTATGTTCAAGAACTCGAAGTTTTCTCATTGTCGTGGCCGGGATGCTGCACCATACCGGCGCCGCGTATGTGATTGCCGGCCTAATCAGCATTGTGTACAACATTTTTTTATTTTGTCTGTTTAGTCCGCTACCCCTGGCCAAGAGCGGGTACAGACTTCTGGACATGGAGTAGACCTTACGTACTGTCTCATTAATATGGGTGTTAAACGTCAGTCGTTTGTCTAAGTTAACCCCCAAATATTTCACGCACCGTTTGATAGGAATTTGTCTACCCCCGATCGAAAGTGGCGTTAAAATCCGATTATCGGTAAATCGGCGCGTGAAGAGAATCGACTCGGACTTCTCGGAGTTGATCCGAATTTTCCACTTATCGTAATACGCCGTGGCACGGGCCATGTGTGCCTTCAGCAGCATATTGGCCGCTTGAGCATTATGTGAGTGCACATACATGGCCGTGTCGTCGGCGTACTTGGCAAGATTAGAATTCGGGAACTCCGGGAAGTCGGAGACGTACAAGTTGTACAGTTTCGGTGAAAGGCACGACCCCTGGGGGACGCCCGCGCGAATGTCCCTCCGAGTTGATAGTTTATTATTCACCCTAACCTGCAGCGATCTATCTGTCAGAAAAGAGTGAATAAGTTTGGTTATGTACATGGGAAAGTCCAGTGCGTTTAGTTTGTGAAGCAGCCCCGAAATCCATACGGTATCGAAAGCTTTCTCATCGAGGAGCACCATGACGGTGCTCTTCCCGAGGTTGCATTGTACCTTGACGTCATTCACGATCCTGACGACCTGCTGCACAGTGCCCCTGCCCGCCTGAAGCCGAACTGGCACTCATCGTCGATGTGAAGTTCATCCTGAGCAGAGTCTAGTCTGATCAGGATGACCTTCTCAATCAACTTGGAGATCGCCGACAGTAACGAGATCGGTCGATAACTGCCGGCGAGCTTCGCGTTCTTGTTCGGCTTCAGGATTGGCACGACCAGTGGCGGCTGGTGAAATTTCAATATTTTTTTTCTCGTCTGTGGCGCATGGGACCCATACGAAACTTGGGAAACTTGGGAAAGGTCTTTCTACATACCTAAAGGGTTGTACTGGCCCTTTCTATTTGTCTCTCCAGATCAGCTTAAAGTCCAGGATGACCCCCAGATACTTCACCGTCCTGATGACCGTTAGAGTGGCGTTATAGAATATAGGCTTGAAGAAACCGTCTAGCATGCGTCTCCTAGTGAAAATTATCAGTCCCGCTTTAGAGGAGCTAACTTTAAGGCCTTGGTAGTTGCACCATCTCCGTACGATCTGCAATGCCCTTTGCAAGAGCTCGCTATCCCTACTTGTGAATTTTCCCAAGATGATCTTACCAAGTCATCTGCATAAGCTTGTGAATATAGATCCTCGTTCTCAAGTTCCTGGAGTGGACCGTCCAGAACGAGGTTCCATAGCAGAGGGGAGAGGATGCCTCCTTGTGGGCAGCCTCTACTTACTGAAACTTTTACTGCCGTTTCCCCGTTGGCAACTATAATTTTCCTTCTCGCCAGCACGGCCCTCAACCATCTGATGATAGTCTCATCGATGCCATGATAGGTGGCCGCGGCGCAAATTGAGTCGAAGGAGGTATTATCAAATGCTTCCTCGATGTCCAGAAGAGCGCCAGCCGCAAGTTCTTTGTAGTGCAGCGCCTTCTCGATCCTGGAAACGATCGGTTCTTGTATTCAGCGATGTTTTGAAATACTGAAATAGTATATTAGCAGTCCAGAAAATAGACTTTTCCCGTACGCGCGTAACAAATTTCCGTGTGAGACGTAGACGAACACGGGAAGTCATGCAAGCGCGGAAAAAGCAAAAAAGCATTTATGTACGCGTCATGAGAATGAGAATAGTTCAAAATATTAAACATACTAACAGTACAATGTATCTATGTACTCCAGTGTCTCCGTTATACAGTGCGTGTAATTGCCGATTAGGCATGTACATTCACGATATGATATATGTCAGAAATATAAGTAGGTACAACATCCACCAAAATTTTCCACGCCTCACTAAAACTATAGGGATGGTAGAGGATAAAATGGGATCCGGTCGTACAACGCACTGCCTTTCGAAGAAAAACTTTTAAATGACACAAGATTTAAAACCAGAATAAAAATGTATCTACTTACAAATGCATTATATGCTTTTTTGTCTATTTACAATATCTGTTAGACATTAGGTAGCTTACGTTTACTATGATTGCTACGCCAAACTCGTCGGTAAGTAATTTACTTACCGCCGCACAGTGGCCCCCTTTTTCTTATTCAAATTCAAATTCGCTTTGTTGCTACAAACTACAGTTGTGGATTAAGAATTGCAAGTCTATTGAAAAAACTAATAAATGCATAAAATTTCTTTCCTATAAGTATAATAGAGAAAAAAAAAATAAAAAAAGGGCAAAAAAAACGTATACCTAATATATAAGACCAGGTTGTACCGAAAGTCGACATAGAAGGAATAAAAAGTCTAGTTAAGATTACCACCTACTAAAATTAGCACATATCAACATTATATATAAAAGCATGAAGACAAATAAAATGACAAGTATGTACCTACCAAAACATTATTAACATTAAGAATGTCTGAGTTACAGAATTCTTCGAATTCTCTAAGGCTATAAAAGCATTTCTCTAACAATAAATTCTTTATTTTGGTTTTAAATATATTAACCAATTTGCTATCTTTAATTTCGTGTGGAAGCAACAAAGTATTTTTTAGGCCAAAGAACGATTTATTTAACTTGGAACATATACATGATTAATTTGCTCACTCCAACTCACTGAGCTGTCTACGAAAGTACCTAGGAACTTGGTGGATGTATTCATTTTAATATGATCTGAGCTGTTGCCATTACTAATCCGTAGATTTTTTATATAAACCAATAAATTCAATGTACACTGTTTTGTCTAAGTTATTTATTAGATGATTGGCTGAACATCACTCTGTAAATTGCCCTGTTACCTCTTCAACTGAGGTTATTCAATCTTTAGTTTTACCTGAGACTAGGATAGTGGTATCGTCAGCATACATAAACACCCTTCCGTCATGTATATAGTTTGTTAAGTCATATATATAATATGAATAGTAGTGGCAGTAGAACACTACCTTGGGGAGTGTCTAATTCGACATCGTATAGTTTAGAGATAGAATCTTCTACCTTAACTGGCTGGTCGATTTGTAGTGTAGGATATTATCCAGTCATTTATGTTTCCCCTTATACCTAAGTAGCCTAACTTCTGAGCTAGGAATACCGAATCTAGAGTGTCGAAAGCCCGTGACAGATCAAAGAACACACCAATCACAGTGTCCTCTTTGTCTATAGGTACTACATAATACATGTTGTACAAGTTCCGTGGTGGCAGTCCTGGTTGAGTAACCACTTCTAAATCCGTGTTGACATTTGCTTATTTGGTTATATGTTTTAATAAAAATTCTGTTAAACTAATGTAAACAGCTTTTTCAATAATTTTTGAAAAGGGACTGAGTGTAACAATAGCTGTGTAATTTTCGACCATTTTTAAATATAGTTTTGGCTACTTTTAGCTTGTTTGGAAATTTACCAGTAGTGACCGACTTATTTATCTGTTGTGTAAGGATTTAATTCTTTGTTACATTCTTTTATTAGGCGCGTGGGTACCTCGTCAAAGTCTATTGATGGTTCATTATTTAACTGAGAAATTATTTTTTGAGTATCATCTTGAATAATGGGGACTCTAGTGGGTTCGTTTACTAGACACTTAAGTTGGAATGAGCAAATCAGTCCTGCAGTTTTTTATTATAAGTTGAAATAATTAGTTTGTCTACGTTAAAGTCTGCATATATTATGATATACTGATATTTATTTGTTACAAAATTAAATACCTTTTCCAAACTGATTAAAAAGTTATCAAAGTTATTTTGGTTTGGAGACCTATGTATTGTGATTATACATAAATTATTATCTATACTAGCTGCAGAACATTCTATGCATTCTTCCTGAGAAATATTTTTATAAATGTTACTTCTTTACAGGTTTCAACAATATCCACTCTTGCATATATTACTGATCCGCCATGTATTGCATTTTTTCTGAAAAATTTGGAAATGCTTTTATAGCCTTGTAAGCAGTGGCGGCTGGTGAAATTTCAATATTTTTTTTCTCGTCTGTGGTGCATGGGACCCATACGAAACTTGGGAAATAACATCTAGAGAAGCACTTCTCTAATGACCCCTAAAAAATTTTGAAAAAGCAGTTTGCGAAAAAATTTTTGAAAATTCGCTAGCCTCCCCTGGGTCTAGGGACCCCTGTTTACTTTTATTTTTTTTTGTCATATGCATTTGACTTTTCATAAAAATGCATCGACAGATTTTGGAGTTTGTGAAAATATTTTCATTACTAACTGAGATACAACGAATTGAAATATTGTAATTTGTTAAATTGTAAATTACAAAATTTCAGTTCATTGTATTTCAGTTAGTAATGAAAATATTTTCACAAACTCTAAAATCTGTCGATGCATTTTTATGAAAAGTCAAATGCATATGACAAAAAAAAATAAAAGTAAACGGGGGTCCCTAGACCCAGGGGAGGCTAGCAAATTTTCAAAAATTTTTTCGCAAACTGCTTTTTCAAAATTTTTTAGGGGTCATTAGAGAAGTGCTTCTCTAGATGTTATTTCCCAAATTTCGTATGGGTCCCATGCGCCACAGACGAGAAAAAAAATATTGAAATTTCACCAGCCGCCGCTGCTTGTAAGTATGCATTCTCTAATTCGGTGTCACTAGTGTACCAGTGCTCTGTAAAATATAGAAAATGAGACGTCCTTTCCTCAGTCAAAATATCAATAAAACTAATTTTATTTCAGAGACTCTGTACATTCAAGTACTCTATTTCTTTGCACTAGCACCGACTTCAAAAGGTGTTACGGTCGCTAATTGACTATTTCTGTTTCCGAAATCTTCTGAAAATTTTCCTCAGATGTTTTTTTAGGAAATTTAAATCTTCTTACTGATGCTTATAAAATCAGTCTGCAGATCTTAATACTTAGCAATCTGAAAGATTTTTTTTTAAATCTTCGATTTTTAATTGCCTATCGATCTGTCAAGCCAGATTTTCGATTTTTGTTTGTCCCTGATTTTTCAAAATTTTCCGAAGAAGTTTGAATTTTCATCAAAATGCTTGAACAGCTAGGAGTTGAATGATATTTTCTATCAGTATTGGCTTTTAAAACTTTTTCCAACTAGATGCATTCAGAATAAAATATAACCTAATTTAGCATTTAGGTTAGAAACACGGTGTCAACAAATCACTGTTGCTACTGAGAACCGGTTTATCAATGCAGGGTTAGGTTAGTTCGCCCCGGGGCTAAACGCTAACTCCAGGTATATTAAATATACCCTGCTTCAGGCTAAAGTGTTTATCAAGTCGGGTTAAAAGTAACCACGGGCAGAGGTAACCTGAGCTTCTGTTAGCCCGAGGTTAACCTAAAAATGTTATCATTGGTGTTGACAATTGGGTGAAAAGTCAAAGATATTTTTTGGTTAAATTATTAAAAATGGAAGCTTTCCACGAAATAAACCATGATGAAGCAGATATTTTGGAATTTTTGGAACACGAAAGATGTACTTAGTTTTCTAATGTAGCTAAAAAGCAAATATTAAAATCCATTTTATTGTATTGTAGAAATCATTCAGCTTCTTTGTCCCTGCAAGATATTGCATCATTTTTTTTATTCTGCGACGCGTTTATAATTATTTGCTATTTTAATTAATAACAACCATTCTAATGACAAAAAATTGGGGCCCCTGCGTACTTTCATTGGAGTTTCACTCATTTTCTTAAAATAAAAATATAACTATCGACCTGAAAATATTTTAGTTTATATAATAATTGTTGTTGCTCGTTACTGTCACTGTCAGGTGACTTTTAGGGCCGGTTTATCAATGCAGTGCCCCGGGGCCAGGGTGTATTAAATAGGTGGTGCGACGACAACCCTCACAGTGGCTTCATAAGTGCTTACTTTGTACATAATGTAATAGATGGCAGGACCAATAAGTTCTCTCATTACTTACGCATAGATAGAAAATTTTACAGGTTCTGTGCATACGTGCATACAGTGTTGCATACATTCCCGGCGTTTTGTTTTTGTTCAGTGAAACAAGAGTCCAGTGACATCTGACATTAAGTAGCTAAATTAAAACATTGAAAGAATATATGCAACACTTCATGCAGCATTGCACGTGTCGCCACAGCTAACCTCAAAAATGTATATTTCTGAAGATTTACAAGTATTACGTAGCTATTATTAAAATTTCTACGTGGTTCCTGTACTTTCGACCAAAATCAAGTTCAACGCAATGTGTATGAAGTTTTAAATAGTTTGTTACAATAAAATAAGACACTTTTTGCAGGTTAGAAATCTAACCTATAATTAGCAGTCTGTTTTTATTAATCAACAATATTGAAAAATTATTTGCGTAAATTTTTGAATATTTGCTTGGAGCCAGTATGGCTCCAAGCTAAAAATGCCTATACAAACATTCAAAATGAGAATAAACGAAAAAACCTTAAAATTTGAGGTTATGTTAGTTATACGATGCACATGCCCAGGTAATTGTAGGACCTTATTGTTCGCGCCATCTACTAAAGTAAATAGTAACCATGCACTTATGAAGCCATTATTATAATAGGAAAGTACCGTTCGTCGGACCACCTATTTAATACACCCTGCCCGGGGCTAAACACCAACTCCAGGCTAAAGTGTTTATCAAGTTGGGTTAAAAGTAACCCTGGGCTAAAGTTAGAGATAACTTGGCCCGAGCTTTTTTTTATTCAGCGACGTGTATATAATTATTTGCTATTTTAATTAATAACAACCGCTCTGATGATGAATTGGGGCCTCTGTGTACCTTTGTTGGGGTTTCACTCAGTTTCTTAAAATAAAAATGTAACTATTGACCAGAAAATATTTCAGTTTATATTATAATTTTTGTTGCTCGTTGCTGTCACTGTCAGGTGACTTTTAGACAAAAGCAAACAAATGCTTTTAACTTAGTAACAAAAATTTAAAAAGCTAACAAACAGAAAATCACTCGTTTTTCGGCCAATCACGATCAACCTAGAGCTGGCAACTCTGCAAAAAGCGTTACCAACCTCAGGTTATTCAAGGGTTTCGTTTCCTGACCCCCACACATAAAATGTGGTGGATAAACGGATGCCAGTTTCACTCACTTTGCCCCGAGGTTAAAGTTAGCCCAGGGCTAGCTAACACGCAAAAACCCTACATTGATAAACCTTAAAGGAACAATATCCCGTTGTAAAAAAATTTTTTCACCGATTTTTCATAAAATGAGCCTATTGTTAATTAAGAAATTTTTTTAGAGTTTGCGTTTATATTTCAAGTCGGATAATTGTTAAACAAAAGCCACTAAAATTATTTCGCTTCGTGGAAACCCTATGTCAACTATACTTTATGGGATTATGACATTGCGATGTTTTTAATTGTTATAGTCTATTAGTTATTAATTATTTAACCTAACAAAAAACTAAAAAAAATTAAAAAGAGATTGAAAATTTTTTTTTATTAATTTTAATTATTATTACTGTTTTTATATTCAAAAGTACTATAAGATCACATAAACTTTAAATTTTCATTGCTAATTGTTTAAACAAATTGTATAAACAAATATATAAATTACGTATTTTTAAAAAAAAAAATTGGTTATAAAATATTATGATTAAAAGAAAAAAAAAATCTTAAAAAATTTTTTTAATTGTCTATAATCATTTGTTTCCTTTTTTTCAATATTTAAACAAATTATTAAGAAAAAATTGTATTCTTAAGATTATTTGCAATTCTCTACAAGCTGAAAAAATGAAAATTTTTTTTGTTGTTAATTTATGTGTTTATTTAATAAACAATTTGTTATTAACAATCGCCTAATGTGTTTATATTTTTTTTAGATAGAAAAAAATAAAAATAAAAACAACCGTATAAGTATATAAACATAAAAAACGTAAAAACGTAAAAAAAATTAAATTTAAAATTCTATAAAAATATTAAAAAATTTTTTTTACATGTTTATGTATACAGTTGTTTTTGTTATTTTTGTTTTCTATCTAAAAAAAAATATATAAACACATTCGGCGATTGTTAATCAAAAAATTGATGATGGAAGACTTTGTGGTCCATTATCAAAAAATAAAGCGAGTGAAACATTACTATATTTTTTTACTACTATATTACACAACGTTGTGACTGCAGTTTCAACAATTGCGTCATTATTAAACAATTATTCAAAATATAATGAAATACCAAAAGTCTGGTGCCCACTTAAATAGATTATTTAATAGGTTAACGTAAATGTTAAAAACAAGAATGTATAATGGTTATTTAAGAATAATAGAAATGTAATTATAATTATTATGGCTATTTCCTAAATATAAATTGGGAGGATACTTCTGAGAAAGGATTAGAGTGGGTAAATTTTGTTTGGCAGCGGTGAAAACAGGTGATTACGTTATATCGAATTGCTCATTTGATCATTTAATAAACTAAAATTATGGTTATTTCTTAACGAAAACGGCTTTCTGTCAAATTGTCCGAAACTTTACAATTTTCTACTTCATATCATACTGATCAAAAGTTGTTGTGGACTCAACAAGATTCTATGCCCCGTTTTTGATTTAGAAGGTCTTAAAAGTTGATTCTTGATGTTTTCTATGAAAAGTTGCACTAGAAAGTTGCATCTTGATACCTGCTTCAATTTGAAGATATTCTGCTTTAAAATTTTCGTAGAAATTTACATAACTGCCTAGTTTCAAGTAGTCAACAATTAATTTTAATTGTTGGTTTATTTCATTTTATCATTTCGTTTGCTTCAACTGGTTCAAAATTTAACAGCCACATTGCACGCTCTTCCATAACGTAATTGTATCAACCATGTAAATTGAGATGTTGGGTTCAAAATGTTCAAATATTATATTTGGTTTGTAAAATTTAATTACTATAATGAAAAACATCAAATAAAGATAATAATAATCAATTTTCATGTCAATTTCATTCAGAGATCGGGAGATCCGTAAATTCATCGTATTTTAAGCCATACACTGCTTCCTTATTATTCAATATTTTGTGCCGTTTTCTGTAACTGGTTATATATGATTGCATTATTATATCGCTGCAAAATTAACAGAAAATATTATACCGAAGCAAAACCCTATTGACTACCTTAACAATGTCAATATAAGAAAAAACTTTGAATTAGCTCCAGTCATTATAAGCGAATTAAGAGAAATTATAACAGAAATAAAAAACAAACGCTCATCTGGTATTGACGATATGTCATTAAAAACATTTGAAATGCTTTCATACTGCACAATAAATGTATTAGTGCAAGCAATAAATGAATTCCCGTCCAATTTAAAAAAATCAATTATCATTCCCATCTATAATGGTGGGGAAGTAGACGATCCAACCAATTTTCGGCCGATATCTTTACTCTCAACGTTGTCAAAGGTAATCGAAAAGCTAGTAAAAAAAAAGAATACTGAAATTTTTGGAGGAACATAATATATTAAAAAAAAAATCAGTTCGCATTCCAAAATTCAAAAAATACCTTTGACGCCATTCATACATTTTTAGAAAAAATATATTTTAAATTAAACGTAGGCGAGGCTGTTATGGTTTCAGGAGTGTATCATTTAATTGGATTAAATCTTACCTCTCACAGAGCAGTCAAGTTGTTAAAACTCTTGGCGAGGTATCGGATATACCAGAGAACAACTGTGGTTTGCCTCAAGGATCTGTGTTTGGGCCAGTGTTATTTTTTATATATATTAACGATTTAACTACTATCAACATCCAAGGAACTTTCACGCTCTTTGTGGATGAAACTCCTATACAGCGGCATAGTAAGAACGCAAATAACCTACGACACAATAAAGCCAGACATTTGCGAAGTAAAAAAATGGCGTGATTCTGATTCACTCGTTTTCAATAGAAAAAAAAATAAGTATGCTTAACCTTAAGTTTACCTATGACGACCTTATCATTGACGACCAACCAATTGAAAATAAAACGCATGCTAAGTTTCTTGGACTACATAACATTCAAAAATTAAAATTTGATGTACACATTGCTAATTTATGTAAAAAATTGGCATCTGGCTGCTACGCAGTTAGAATCAGCGACGAACCTAGAGAATCTGGCGCCCCGGGCCAATAGTAAATTTGGCGCCCTAAATTATCTGGGTGATAATAACATTACTAAAATAAAAAAGTATTTTTTCATTAGTTTTTATTTTTCACACAAATAATGATTTAAAAGTTAACTTTTCTTGACTTTTGTTCAGAAAATTTATCTACCAGCTCGTCATAATTGAGTTTTTGGGAATAATTTCAATTGAACACCAGATCGGTGTTCAATTGAAATAATTCCCAAGTTTGAAGGCCTTTCTTGGCCCATTTTAGATCTTAAGTAGTTCTTGATCAACTTTAACTTACTAAATGCTCAACAGTGATCGAATCGTAACGAACAAGCATGATTCGCTCTTTCAATACTTTGAAGTGATCGAATCAATCACAATTGACTTATCTCTAAATGCCACCAACGCAACAGTGAAAACTCGCAGTAAGACTTATAACCACTCATTATAAAAAGTATTAAACACCATTCTACAACCAGGTCACCAGGTGCAGGTGTCAACACAATTATATGATTTTTATAATACTTACGGCTTACTGCATGCAATAATATAATTGTACTTTAATTCAGTTCATTTTAGTTCAGTTTTATCGTTCGTTCACAAATCACACAATCACAGACGACACTAAGGGTAAAAACACACTAGGCGGTTTTCGCCGAGTCGGCTGCCGACTCGGCACATGGTTCTATACTAAATCATAGAAACGGACACACGTAATTTTGATCTTAGGCGACACGTCTCGGCACATCGTCTGGACCATGGGCCGTTGAGTGGCGTTGACGCTCGTCCTCTCGTCTATGGGAATTACATGTAACCGCACACACCAGGCAGCGTGTTTCAGTTGTAAATTTGATGCGTGCTTGCCAAATCTGTTTACAAATACTTGAAATACCAGACAAGAACACGGATGACAGTGATTTTGATTTAGAGAAATTACTACCAGACGTCCTGGAGAGATCAGTACTGTGGGACATAAGAATACCAGAATATTCGATAGAATAAAAAAAGAACTAGTTGGGATAGTATAATAAACCTAACAGAATTAATTCTTTCTCTGAGTCAGACGAATCCATTTTGCTAGCTGAATAGCTGAACTGACAACGTTGTATTTTGATGCTTTCTGCGCCAACTTGTTAAACCGCCTCGTGTGTGTTGTAACAGGCGGTGGCCGACTCGGCGAGAACCGCCTTAAAGACAGAACCCGGCGTTCTAGGTTCTCAAATTTCGGCGGGTTTCATGTTTCTATAAAAAAGACTGGAAATTACTATTGTTAATAGGCAAATAATGGTACATATTTGCATTTTTTTATTATTTAAATTAAGATCATTGACTAATTAAACCTGACCTATTCGAGTTATAACACTTTTTTTATTATTTAAAAGGCTCCTTCGGCGCCCCTTTGTGACGGCGCCCTGGGCCGTTGCCCCTTTGCCCCCCCCCTAGGTTCGTCACTGGAGAATGACTTCTAATGAACTGGGTTTCATGGCTACAAAGACCACACACTTCTCATTAGTTGAATCGCACATAAGAAATGGAATACCTTTTTGGGGAATGTGCAGTCAACAAAAATTGTTACACAATGTGTTTGTATTACAAAAAAGGGCGTTAAAGTACATGTGTAAAGCAAAGCCAAGGAATCATTGCAAACCCCTTTTTATTACTTACAGATTATTAACACTTACTTGTGACTTTATTTTGGAGACAGTATGTCTAATACATAAAAAATTATAAACACAGTAGGTTTTGATCCCCTGCCTGAGCACAACACTAGGATGACATTAAGCTTAACTCTGCCTCTGCCAATTCCCAGGTACAATTTTACAAAACACTCGTTAATATACGAGAGTAAAAAATATATACAACCACCTGCCACTGTCCATTAGGAACATATCACAAATAAAATCATTCAGAAAGACAGTAAAAAGGGTATTGGTTGAGAAAGCCTATTATAATACTCGTGAATATTGTGATGACTTATTTTAAAATCCTACTCTTCTATGTCTTATATTAAAAATGTTATACTGTATGTCTGTATGTAGGCCGAATATTATACTATATTTTATTTTATCTCATCTTTATGTAATATCTTCTTATTATACTCTTCGCAAATACGATAACGAAGAGTATATTGTATTTCTAAAACCGTGAATATTCCTTGCAGACAAAAAATTTTCATATCATTGTGTTAGTGAACGAATTTTGAACAACTTTCAAAATGCCCGTCTGTCCGTCCGTCCGTCCGTCCGTCCGTCCGTCCGTCCGTCTATCCGTCCGTCCATCACGTTTCTTGTAAGCACGATAACTCACGAACGAAAAGTCCGATTGTATTGAAATTTGGACAGTATGTTAGTGTTAGCTAGAAGAAGAACCCTATTGTTTTTGAACAAAATCGATCGGTAAATAAAAATGTTATTAATGATTTAAATTTGAAAAAAAAAATTTTGATTTTTATGTTTTTGTAATTGAATAGAAATTTGGTGGAATGATATTTAATTTTAACATCTAAATATTTATTATATATTTTACAAATATACATTTCATAGTGTAATCAACCGTGAAAATATGATTTTAGCTCGTGTCTTTATAATGTAAAAATTTACATTTCTTTGCGTGTAAGGTGGTGGTGTAGTTCTTACGCTTTTAATTGAAATTGACTCGGAATCCAAGGGTCCCAGGTCCCATGGGGTTTGGTATGTTTTTTTTTTTTAGTTTTACTTTATTTTACACTGAGTCTTTTACCAACTAAGTTCGTACTATAAAATTAAAAATGTCTAAAACTAACATTATTTACAAAAAACTGCGAAGAGTATCCTGTAGAATGTGTAACAATTATATAAAAAGTTCAGTGAACAGGCGAAGAGTACGTTTTTAGCTTGTTTTAACTCTAATACCATGATGTATTATATTTTATACATATTATAATAACTTTGTCAATAAGAATTTGCTCTTCTTACTCATTAATGTACTTTTACAAAATCTACCAGACATCCATAATATTTACAAATGCTGAAATTAACATGAAGTAAACAAATATTATACTATAAAATATAATTAGTAATAAAGAAAAACTTGTCATATACAAGGTTAGAGTAACACTAAAACATGCATATTTACATGTTTAAAACACTTCACTGAATTGATACATTAAATAATTATAATTTGTTTGTTTTTCACTTTTAAAATATTTACATTACACTTCCTTGTAAGAATTACCCTCACAATATTACTATTACAGAGTCTGTGGTAAAGGGAAAAGGTTTTTTCTTTTGGACGAATTTAAAAAAAATGGTTTATTCAGTGCGACACATTCAAGATGAAACCACGTCAACATCTTTGTAACCATTGGTCTAATCAAAGCGCATTTTTGTGCAGTATAGAAATTCTGAAGACTCACTTGTGCAACGCCTCAAATTAGTTGTAGCTTTAATACCCGCCTACTCCTCGATCAAAAATAGGGAGCGATAGTTCAGAAGAATATGATAAAAATTATTTAGAATTGATGTTTAAAATCAAGCTCAAGCATCCAAATCCAAAATTTGATTTTGCTAACACCTGTAAATTAACAAACACCCAGGTGGGCGTAATAAATTTCAATGGTCTCATGTCTATCTAACCTTACACCGCGAGGGCGTTATGTATTTTCTAATGACTTTTCTCGAAAACTGTTAAACCTAAAAAAAAGTTTCAGTGGCGGCTCGTGATATTGTCTGCAGAGGAGGCTTGATATTTTGAAACTTACAATACGATTACAATTTATACATTTCCCCACCACCCCGAGGCAAAAAATATTAATTTGGAAGATTGGAAGATATGCTGCTTCTTCCAAAGGGAGGCTCAGCGTCCCCTGTCTCCCCTGACGAGCCGCCACTGAAAAGTTTCTCGCTTGACATGTTTACTCCTGCATTTTATCGATATAGTATTAGAAAAACTTTTATTTTTTTATTTCCTATACTTTTTAAAATTTGATCATCATATTAACACATTACACAGCCACACAAAAAAAATGTCTGTGCAGCGGACCAAATTATATGGATATGGTGTATTTTTCGGCGCTGAATCCGAATTCGTGGTCCAAAAAAATCTATCGTGTCAGTTTTGTTTTTTAGTCAAAAATGTTCCTTAAAATGGTGTAAAATCATAGAAATAATGTAATAACTCTTAAGTGAAGTGTGAAAAATGGTAAATATTTTGTAGTCGAGAGTAGAGAATATAAATTCGAGCCACAGTAAGCTATTTCTATAAATTAAACCGAAATCGCTACCGCTAAAATTCAAGAAACGCAGGTGAGTGTGAATAACATGTGCAAAAGCCAAATTTTGTATATCTTAATGCAAAATATTTAGCTTTAGTGCGACAACCAGCCATTACTCTCAAAGGGTAGAGAATGAACCCCATGGGGGGGTTAAAGCTACCCCCACCTCTTATAGGTTTCAAAACGGGAGAAAAAATTGAGGCTTTTGTGGTTTAAAGCAGGGTGAACAAATATGGTGAATTCGTTCCAACCACCGACACAAGACTAGAGTCTACTCTTAGTAAGAGCTCAAATGATGCGTATAGGTGCTATTGAAATTCGAAAAGAATCAAATACTTGTAGCTCATCATGCCAAATATACAAATCTGGTACGACAACCACCCAATCTTAATGAGGTTGAAAATTATCCTTATTGGGGGGAGGGGTAAAAACTACCCCCACAGACGGACGGATTTCATTACTTCTAATATCCTGGAACAAAAATTCAGGCATTTGTAGTTTTAGGCAGGGTAGATAAAAATTGAGTAAATTCATACATTAAGCATTAACCAGATGTGTTTTATTTATTATACCAGACCTGCTTATTCAACTGTTTATCTTAACATTTATCAACTTATCTATCTTTTAATCTGCGTAAAGCTATTCTTTTTCCTATTTGTATCATACTATTGACCACCAATCCAAATACTTTCTTTTCTTATGATTTTTTCTCTGTTATCTTCAAAATATCTCTTCCGTGGTTTTCTTTTCCTATTTTTTTAATCATAGATATAGGATGTTAGCTCCTCAGTGACCATTTTTTCTATCTATGTAAGCTGTATACCTAAATTAACTAAATTTCCATCTATCTATTTCCGTCCATATGTGGAGGTAGTTTTTACCCCCACCCCAATAGGGGTGATTTTCAACCTTATTAAAAAAATTGGGTGGTTTTTCGTACCAGATTTATATATTTGGCACAATGAGCTACAAGTATTTGACCCTTTCCGAATTTTAATAGCACCCATATGTAACATTTGAGCATGGGGGTAGCTCTTACCATCCTTTAAAGGTGGTCTCTAGTCATATATTGGCGGGTGAAATGAATTTACTCCACATTTGTTCACCCTGCCTGAATTTTTTTTAGCGTTTTGAAACCTATGAGGGGTGGGGGGTAGTTTTAACCCTCCATAGGATTGAGTCTCTACCATTTGAGGGTAATAGCTGGTTGTCGCACCAGAGTCAAATATTTTGCACTAAGAGATACAAAAATTTGGCCTTTGTACATGTTATCAAGGGCGGATCCAGGGGGGGGGGCAGCAGGGGCAATAGCCCCCCACCGAGAAAAGTATTTGTTACGTTTTCAAGGCGATAAATTTTTTTCCGCATGAGGTGGGGAAAAAATTTTTTTTGTATTTTTCATTTGCACCCCCCTCATGAGGCGAAAAAAATTTTTCAGATTTCAAGGCGAGCGAAAAATTTTTTTGGATTTTCATTTGCACCCCCCCCCCATGTGGCGGAAAAAATTTTTGAGTTTTCGAGGCGAGCGAAAAATTTTTTTTGGATTTTCATTTGCACTCCCCCCCATGAGGCGAAAAAATGTTAAATGTTTTCAGATTCCGAGGGGAGCGAAAAATTTTTTTACATTTTTAATAGGATTCTCTGTATGAGGTGAAAAAATTTTTTTTAGATTCCGAGGCGAAAAAATTTTTTTTTCTGATTTCTAAAATTTTTTGTAGATGTTAGTGCCCCCTCCCTCCCCCCCAGTAACCTTTCTGGATCCGCCCTTGTATGTTATTTACACTCACCTGCGTCTTTTGAGTTTTAGCGGTAGTTTTCACTCCCTCATAAGGGCGGATTTCGGTTTAATTTATAGAAATAGCTTACTGTGTCGAATTTATATTCTCTAGTCTCGACTACAAAACATCTACCATTTTTCACACTTCATCAAAAGCTATTACATTATTTCTATGATTTTACGCACCATTTTAAGGGATGTTTTTGAATAAAAAACAAAACTGACACGATAGATTTTTTTTTTACCATGGATTAGGATTCAGCGTCGAAAAATACACCATATCCATATAATTTGGTGCGCTGCATATATTTTTTGCGTGTGGCTGTGTTATCTTTAAAAATATTCAGTAATAATGTTGTAAAGCCCCAGAGAATCGTAAAAAGATCGACTTAGGAAAAATTAATCAAAAAGGACATTTTAGAGCATAACTAACCATACCCCAGGCGTCAGCGCCGAAAATAAGTACAAGAAGACTTTTACACGTTTGCAAAGACGTGAAAATTCGAAAGTGCGACGAATTTTTACTTTATTTTTTACGTTGCCTGCCGGCGACCATGCCCAAGACGCATGGTTCGAGAGTATGTCGAAAAATATTTTTATCATTCTCAAAGCGCATAATTCAAGATTACATCAAAGGACATTTTAGTCTTTCCGTTTCACGTAGGATTGGGGACATACTATTAAGCGGACTTAGAAAATAGTATAATAATAAAAAAAATTTGGCGTTGGCAAAGTATTAAGTGATAAAATGGAAAAAGTGGCAAAGTTGTGTATGCCCTAAGTGGAATTATCAGCAGGGCCGTGGGGAGAAATCTGAAAAAAAAATTTTAAATAAGCGAAGAAAAAGTTATAAAACAAATATTCAACATTTCAACCCCCCCCCCCCCCCAAACAATACCGAGCCTCCTCAAAACGAGCTGGGCCCAGAGGAATCACCTCAGAACCCCCCTCTTGTTAGGTCTGATTATCGGATAAAAAAGGCAGAAATTGCCAAGGTCACTTTTTCAAACCAAATAAATGTAGATCCATCCGGCGACTTGCCCATGGGACAGGATCATCAGAAATAAGTAGTTGCATACCAAAAAGCAGATCTTTAAATTTAACAATGTTAGAGAAAAAACCGATGAGCGAGTACATTAGATTATTTCCATAGAGGTCACTCGAACACCTATGTTAGTTTACAAGCTGTCAATACTTCGTCGCCGCAAGGGAGCAGAATCACCTCAAAAGTATCCCCAGTAGCACAAACATATTGGAAAAATATTGTTTCCACATATCGGTCTAACATGTAAACGACAGATTTTGCTATATCGGTCTAATATAGTTTCATAATATCGGCACAATAAATAACTATGATATTTCGCCAATATTGTGTTAAGATATAGGTCCAACGTTGAAATACATCAATGGGCCTATGTTGGCAAATCGATCTTGGTACAATATAATTTTGTAATATTGGTACAATATAATTTTATAATATTGGTACAATATAATTTTATAATATTGGTACAATAAAATTTTGTAAGATTGGTACAATATAATTTTATAATATTGGTACAATATAATTTTATAATATTGGTACAATAAAATTTTATAAGATTGGTACAGTATAATTTTATAATATTGGTACAATATAATTTTATAATGTTGGTACAATACGTAATTAAACGATGCTGGTTGCATTAAAATATACTTATAGAATATAGACACGATATGTTTATAGCACATATGTGTTATCGACGTATTGTGCCAGTAATGCTCTATAAGTATATCCTATTAATATCAATTGCCCAATACTGACGAATTGTTGCGCTTGTCAGACCAATATATTTGTCTTACAGAGGTAAAAGTTATATTGATTGCAATAGGTAAACATGGTAAAAGGTGTTAAAAGTATCATGACAAAATAAATTATGTTATTTCGGTCATCCATTAAATAGTGTTGACCAAAAGCATTATTCTGTCGTTTACCGTGAGGCCGATATGTGGATTCTCATACATTTGTATGGATATTATATAGTATTTGTAGTAGTAGTACTTATTAAATATCTTGGTCATATTCAGATGCAAAAAATATACGAAACAGATAGAAGATAGAACAGTCAAATATATAGAATAAATTAAACCAATTGATGATTTATACTCATTGCCAGACCGAACTTAAAAAATCGTACTTTTTATATTTTGCCCGTCATTTTAAAGGTGTTCTGTTAGACTCATGAACATCATAATGTGCGCCCAAAAATTCCTTAACGTACTTTTTGATGCTCTATTCAAATCTGGTCAAAATTTTAAAATTTCTAAACACAAAATATTAACACACACAGACAGATGGAATAATATACGGAATTTTTAAGTTCGGCGATAAATTATTAAAGAATACAAACCTCGAACCTTGCGGCGACAAAACGTCCTTGCAGAAATGAAAATGAAATACCATTATTTGATTAAAAAAATACATCTATATTTTCTGTATTCTATAAAAAAATAAATATTTTATAACTCTATTCTATAAAAAAATAGATATTCTAGCTCTATTCTGTGAAAAAATAAACATTCTCTAACTCTATTCTATATTCTCTTGCTCATTTTGATTTGATTTTCGATGTTTTCTTCCTCCTTGTCTGTCGTTAGCCCCTGCTAAGTATGCTGATATTGATTTGTTTATATCTTTCTCAGTAGCTTCTTTGAATCGTTTTCATACGGCTTCTGTCAATTTAATTAATGAACTTAATTAAAAACTAAGCTAACGTTTTTGGGCGAATATTTTAAACAATAGAAAAACAGTAGAATATATGATGGACAATATACAGGGTGTCCCAAAAGTCAACGTCATCCCTTGGAGGGTTGATAGGCCAGCTCATGACTGACCAGAATATCAAAATTTTTGCTCAATTTATGAGTTAATTTTTTTTATTAGCTAACTTAAACTCTTCATACTGTAAAAAAAATTACCACGCTAACCTGGCAAGTTATTTTAAAAAATTGCTCATTTAATGTAATTTTTAAAATGAATTGAGTAAAAATGTTTTTATTTTCCGAATGTATAGCACTATTAATTTTAATTTGGAGCAATAGCAGGGCTATTCAGGGTTGCGTAACAAAAATTAGAACCTTAAAATATGGCATTTTGAAGCTGTGGCACTCGAAAAACCGATCTAAGGTGTCTAACTTCACAAAATTCATAAAAGTGCCAATATCTCAAAAACTAACAACTTTTTACTAAGGTCATATTTTGATATTCTAGTCAGTCATGAGCTGGCCTATCAACCCGCCAAGGGATGACGTTGACTTTTGGGATACCCTGTATACAAACATTCGTTTAAATCTTCCGTATATTACCTTTCAGTACGAAAAATTGTTCTAAAATATTTTATAGTTTATTGCCAAACATAAATTTTAAATGTGCAGTAACATCTGAAAATAAACTGCACGTTTATAAAATATTTTAGAACAGTTTTTGATGTTTTATTTCAAGGTCATACAATGTATAATGTATATGGACGATTAAATGAATTTTTTGATACATTTTGCCCATATTATACTGACATTTTATTATTTAAAATATTCGCCCAAAAACGCTGAAATCTGGATGAATACCTACTCTTAATATACACACTGTTTGGTACATCGATAGAAAAAGCTCTAAAGGAGTGATGGAAGAGGTCATTTAGAACCTATATGTCTATATACTATTATACAAAGTGTCACAGATTTTGAGATATTAGCCTTAGATATTTTTCTTCACTGGTGCAATTTCTGATAGCAAACAATATTATATCGCGACCAGTAATTAAATGTGCAACATCAATGGAAAGGGTATTAAAACGGAGAAGTTTTTAAAGCTATTTTAGCATCTTAATTTGCTTGCATAATTTTTTTGTATCACGTTTTTTTATTTTATTTTGACGAAATATCCATTGAAGATTAGAAGAAAATATATTTTAAATGGATAAAACCTTTCAATAGTGTAAAAATATTGTTTACTACCAAAAATTTCACCAATGAACAAACATCTGAAAAGGATAATATCTGAAAATCTGTGATATTTTGTATAATAGTATGTATTGTCATAGGTTCTAAATGACCCTCTCCATCAATAAGATTTTCTAGTAAAGAATGCCGCTATGTTTCGTAATAAAAAAAGACAAAAAATATTCATCATCAGGTACAGCTCATGAGGCGCCCTCCACGGGCTGGCGTGATGTAATACACAAATTATTGTTTCTTAGACTAAAAAATGTTTCCTTACCAAATTGAGAGAAGATCGGTCAAGAGGTAGTTGAGATATTGCAAGAAAGAAAAAGAAATTACAATTTCAACACCCTGTATCTTTTTCCACAGCAACAATTTACTAAAGCATGTTTGGTTATATCTTCATATTTTGGTCCAAAGAATCTACCCTTGAACTATGGCCTATTATTAATGGTCCACCCTGTATAGTTATATACTTGTTAAGTAGATACATACATTGGTAGCATATTGGCTTGATAAGGATAACCATCATACAAAATTGACTACCCTGTGATTGAATGAAAACCAAACATTCATTAGGTAAAAATGATAAATTGTTTACTATTGTATATGATTTTTTAAATGACTGGAAAACCGGAATTTTTGCAAGTTGTTTTTTTGACAACCCTATTTTGGGATCATAAAACATATACGTACGAATCTGCATTATAATTTTGCTTGCACATGAACAAAACTAATTGCAGATTCGTGTTCTACGAGCCCAAACTAAGCCTTACCAATAACAAGTTCGTGAAAATTTTAATTTTCCAGTAATTTTATTACAAGCCCCTCAGCACACATAGGTACATATCCGATTTAAGTTAAATGCAAAAACATTAGTGTATTTGCATCATTAAGTTAACCATATATTGTCAATACTGACAGTTTATTAAACAAATTAAAATTTGCTTCACTAACTCAATTTTTCATTAGTTCATCACAGGTCACATTAGAAGAAAAACACAAGCGTAAATGAAGTCATAAAGAGTGAAGACTAAACACACACGACGCAAGCGCAATGTACTATGGGAGCATGCCGACATCACAGGTTAGAGAGAATAAAGGTCGTCCCAAGTTAATAATACGATTACAACTAAGAAGCTTTTATTTATAACAGCATACCTTTATGCGTGCAGTTTTACAGATGCAGTCGACAAGTTGCTTCAGATATACCATTATTGAATAAAGATTATTAAAATGACAAAAATGAATCAACCTTTCACTGCACACCTTGACACGAAATTACAGCTATTTTCTAGTAGTGGCTAGAAATAACAGAGTGTCGCTACTGTCGCCGATTTGGCACATTTAGGCGGCAAATAAAGCTACATTTGAATTTAGAGGGAAAATGGGAATTATACCTATACCTATTTTAAAACCAATTATTAATATTAATGGTGAATTCAGCATTAATATTAGCAAGAACACGGTTATATTTATTAATGAGTTTATGAAGAAACATTGTTTATAAAATAAGTTCTTATATAGCCTAAATGATATGAGGTAAACATATTTTACATATCGAGCCTTAAGGAAAAATATTGGTAAAAAAATTGCTTTTTTTGTTCTGGTTTAAAATGTCATGAAATGTCAAGATTTCAAGTTTCAGGGGAAAACTATTTTGTCTTTTTTGTGTGCACGATTACTCTGGAACGGTTTAAGATATTGATCTGAAATTTGATACGCATCTATATCGAAATCCTGGAACTTTATAGGTATATTTGGAACTTACTCCATTGAAGAGTTAGGGGGTAAGTAAAAAAAACTAGTAACAGCTCATAAAGTTGAGATTTAGTGTATGTACGAGAAGCCATGCGAGATCTCAAATTTTTTTGGCATCATCCACTTCCACTACCACTGGATATATCCGATTTATTAGTTTTGGAGTTGACGATTTGAAATAAATAATACATATAGTACTCGAACGTTTTGCGTATTTTGGTAACTATATAACTGAATATAACCCGCCGCTGCCTGAGAAAGAAAAACATTCTCCGGTGAAAATTTTAAGTTTTGGATTTTTTCATTTAGTTTGAAGTTAGGTATATTATATAGATAAGTACTATATTAGGAAAATATATATTTGCACATATTGGAAAAAAATTTCAGAACAATGTGTGCCCAATATTGGTTATAAATACTCTGGTGATTAACGGATTACCCTGATGTCCCTGATAGTTTCTATAGTGGTAAAATATAGATTTGTGAATATTGGGACAAAATGTCAGAACAATATGTGCCCAATATTGGCAATTAATACTCTGAAGATATATGGATTACATTAATAGGTCCTATATTCGCGAAATATAGATTTGTGAATATTGGAACAAAATGTCAGAACAATAGGTGCCCAATATTGGTTTATATAAATACTCTGAAGATATATGGATTACATTGATAGGTCCTATATTGGCGAAATATAGATTTGTGAATATTGGGAAAAAATTTCATAACAATATGCGCTCAATATTGGTTATAAATATTCTGAAGATACATGTATTACACTGATAGGTCCTATATTGGTACAATATAGTTCTGTGAGTATTGGGACAAAACGTCAGAACAATATGTGCCCAATATTGGTTACAAATACTCTGAAGATATATGGATTACATTGATAGGTCCTATATTGGCAACATATAGATTTGTGCATATTGCGACAAATGTCAGAACAATATGTGCCCAATATTGGCTACAAAATCCCAATATTGGGCCATCATTCGCATATTGGGCCAATGTGATTTGCACATTGGCCCAATATCTTGTGCTACTGGGGATCTTATATACTGCCGTAAAGCACATTTGCACATTTGACGCATTTTCAAATGACAAGTTCTTGTGAATGATATAATCACTATTGAAGCTATCGAGTTAGCCTCAAGTTCTTCAAAATTCTAGTAAAATATTTTTGGGACATTCCACATCAACCGGATCACTGCTGCGCCCAAAATTTGAAGCGACGAAAAAATACGTATGTGGGCTCAATTTGGAGCTTGAACTCAGAAATATGAAAAGCCGTATGCGCCTTTGCAAAAATCAAGAAGGCGGCATCAATATGGCGGCCATAAACTCAAAATTGATAATAAATGACCAAGAAGTTCAATTGTAGAGTCGTCAAAATGAATTATCCAGTTTGAAACTACTCAAAAGTAGTAACCGGAGTTAATGATAAAAAACTTGGTATAATAACTTTGAAATAACAAAATGGCGGATCCAAGATTGCGGACTTTTTGCCAAAACCTAATGAAAATGCCTTTAAAACCATCAAATTTGTTTGAATATGGATTGACGGGGATTTTTAAGGTCACATATCTCAAATTTGTTGTGACAGATTCCAAATCATAAAATAGCGGACGTATGGCTGAAACTCCTATAATTTGCCTTTAGAAACACTGAATCCCATTAAAAACGGATTTACGAAGGTTTTTAAGATTGCTCATTATAAATCTGACATGAGTAATCCCAAATCACAAAATAGCGGATCCAAAATTGTCGACTTTTTGCCAAAACCTGATGTAAATGCCTTTAAAAACACAAGATTTGTTTGAAAATTAATTGGCAGGGATTCTTATCTCAAATCTGATGTGATAGATTCCAAGTCACAAAATGGCGGACCCAAGATGGCGGTCTTATGACACAAATCAAATTGCAGATGTTTCAAAATTTTGATTAGATTTGAGGAGTATCTGATTGTAAATGTAGTATTACGAAATCAAAATCAAACAATAGCGAATTCATGATAGCAATTCATTTATTTAGATTAGAAATACTTCAAATAATAAATGTTGCGCTGCGTAATGATGAAATCTACGATCTGCTTTTCCACATTGCTTTTTAGATCAGTTGCATTGCGTGATCCCAATGCTTTAGGTGAAACTCAGCAACTGTCTTTTTCAAGATAGTTGTTGACTCTTTCTTTTGTTGCTAGGAGAGCAGCTTTGATTAATTGCTCGTCCAACGGTTCTTTTCAGAATAGTTGGCGAGTTTTTCAATAGTGTGTTGCAGGAGAACGGTGATAAGTTTTCAACGGTCTTTCTCAGAATAGTTGGGGACTTTTTCTTCAATATTGGTTTTCTTCTGAAAATTCTTTATAAAATTGCTGTACATTTTTCATTCAACTACACAGGTCAAGAAAAAAAAAAATGTTCTGCTCCAAGAACTAAACCGATCACACTTTAAGTATTTTTTGCATGCTAAAATAGAATTTTCAATTTAAAAAATTTTCCACCGCGTACATTTCGAGTAAATCCAGGTTTTTATTATCAAAATCCTGTTTTTTGACGATAAAGACTGGGACTTACTGGAAATCTAAGAAGTGGAAAATTTTTTAAATTGAAAATTCGTTTTCAGCACACAAAAACACTTTTTTTTGTTGACCTGTCTAATTGAATGAAAAATGTACAACAATTTTATAAAGAATTTTCAGAAGAAAACCAATATTAAAGAAAAAGTCACCAACTCTCCTGAGAAAGACTGTTGAAGACTTATCATCGTTCTCCTGCAAGACCCATTGAAAAATTCGCCAACTATTCTGAAAAGAACCGTTGGACAAGCGATTAATCAAGGCTGCTTTCCTAGCAACAAATGAAAGTATCAACAACTATCTTGAAAAAGACCGTTGCTGAGTTTCACCTAAAGCATTGGGATCACGCAATGAAACTAATCTAAAAAGTAATGTCGAAAAGTAGATCATAGCTCTAATCATTACGCAGCCCAACATTTATAGTTTGAAGTATTTCTAATCTAAATAAATGAATTGCTATCATGAATTCGCCATTGTTTAATTTTGATTTCGTAATACTACATTTACAGTCAGATACTTCTGAACAGGAGCATTCTCATATCTAATCAAAATTGTTGAAACATCTGCAATTTGATTTGTGTCATAAGTTCGCCATTTTGGATCCGCCCATTTTGTAAATTGGGGTTATTCATGTCAGATTTATAAGGAGCGATCTTAAAAACCTTCAGAAATCTGTTTTTAACTGGATTCAGTGTTCCCAAGGGCAATTTGATGGGACTTTCGGCCATACGTCCGCCATCTTGGGTCCGCCATTTTGTGATTTGGAATCTGTCACACCAGATTTGAAATAAGTGACCTTAAGAAACCCTGCCAATCCATTTTCAAACAAATCTGGTGTTTTTAAAGGCATTTACAACAGGTTTGGGCAAAAAGTCCGCAATCCTTAATCCGCCATTTTCTAATTTGGGATTATTTATGTCAGATTTATATTGAGCGATCTTAAAAGCCTTCGTAAATCCGTTTTCAGTGGGATTCTGTGTTCCTAAAGGCAATTGATGGGCCATACGTCCGCCATATTGGGTCGGCCATTTTGTGATTTGGAATCTATCACACCAGATTTGGGAAAAGTGATCTTAAGAATCCCTGCCAATCTATTGTCAAACAAATCCGATGGTTTTAGAGGCATTTTCATTCGGTTTTGGCAAAAAGTCCGCAATCTTGGATCCGCCATTTTGTGATTTCAAAGTTATTGTACCAAATTTTTGATTATCAACTCCGGTTATTACTTTTGAGTAGTTTCAAACCGGATAGTTCATTTTGACGACTCTAAAATTGAACTTCTTGGTCATTTATCATCTATTTTTAAGTTTATGGCCGCCATATTGATGCCGCCTTCTTGATTTTTGCAAAGGCGCATACGGCTTTTTGTAGTTCTGAGTTCACGCTCCAAATTAAGCCCTCATACGTATTTTTTCGTCACTTCAAATTTTGGAATGTCCCTTATATTATACCCGTCAGTCCCCGGCTAAAGTGCTTTCTTTCTTATACTTCTAAGAAGTTGTGATTCTTTTTGTGCCAAGTCGATTGTTACTACTCACTCTTCATTGCATGGTGGTTGAGAGGAGAGGAGGCGTCCGCTTTTGCCCTGAGTGGGAAGACAGATTCTTACTTGTATTAGATAAGTTTTTGCACATTTACTGTACATTTGGGATTAAACCAATAAATGGTATTATTTGAACTGTTGTATTTTACTGATTGAACGAATAACTTTAAGTCTAACCGCTCGGCAGCTTTTGTGTCTTCGGTCGACAGTGAATAACGGGATCCTCAAGGGCCCACACGTCTAAAATTCAGGATATCGATCAGATTACAGAAGCTGAAGAGAGGAATCCTAAAAAAGTAATTAGGATATCTTGAAGTGATAAATCCATATAAAGTGTTACAATATAAGCTTAGTGAATCATAAGAGTAAACCAGTCTTGGAGAGAGAGAGCAGTTACCAATCCACGGTAAGTGCAGCTTTTACCTTTCTCTTATACCATGGACTCAGAGCCTAAATCACATCTCAAAACATTACGAATTCAAGTGAGAGTAGAAGTTAGACATACATAGTCAAAGAAGGGAGCGCGGTTGGTGCCCTTAATAAAATAATAATGTGACGTACTTCAGACGAGGGTGGTGAGATCTTCTACAATAGGATGGTAAAAATTTGATACCAATTTATTATTCCTTTCTTGACTTTGAGCGAGTTAATCGAGAAAATAATTATTAATAGATGTCGAGAAGGCTTGAGAAACGATCCGAAAAACTCTCTCTAACGCTGTTAAATAATTATTTATATTAATTAAACTAGTCGACGGATGATTGTGAAATTCAATGGTGTTCTATTTTGACGATGGACGAAACGATTAAAAAAAATCAATTGGATCGGTTAAAAACCGCGACCTGTAAATTGTTTCCGTATGTACATACGCACGTACAGACCAAGCCATTCGCATAACATCATATAGACCAACTGACAAAGATGTATTTCAATTTTCAATGGCAATTTTAAAATTTAGTAAAAGTTCAAATCAATGTGAAAATAGTATGCTTTTTTGGAGTGGAATCTTCTCCTTTCAAGAAGCTATAATTCTAATAGACTTTTTACATTCTTACAGAATTAACCCACAAAATAGTATATTATATTACTAGGAGTAGAACGCACTCGTCCAGTTTGCGGCTTCGGCTTCGCCTCAGCCGCAAATCCTGGGCTCAACACAAAAAAGGCGTTCTACTCCGTGTAATATATACTATTTTTTCTTCAAGCGTATTAAAATGCAAAAATTCATTTATTTATCATAAATGTACAAATATTCAAACTACAGTCTTACATGTTGACACAATATGACAAGTGGCTAGTGGATAGCGCGCCACCGGTGGCTTTCGGTATTAACATTATGTTACTAGTAAAACAATACCCACTGCGGTGGCGCTTTCGGAACTAACATTATGTTACTAGTAAAACAATGTCCACTACGGTGGCGTTCGGTACTAACATTTTGTTACTAGTAAAACAATGTCCTACTTCTACTTCTGTTTTTGGTGACATAATTTAAACATTTTAATACGCTTGAAGAAAAAAGTAATTTTGACTTTTATCAGCGAAACTGAGTGCTGGTGCGCTCTGCGAGAATAGAGCACACACCCGGTGCGGGTTGTTCAATACAGTGCTTTCGTAAGAAGTGTATATAGTATAGTAGTGGAAAAATTCAATATAAAGTGGACAAATGCGATAGTGTACAATTTATTTTTTGGGAAAATCGCACAGACACGCCAAACGACTCATATTGAATGCCATCTATTATTGTTATATTTTTGAAACTTTTTTGGCAAGTTTTCACAAAAAGCTGTGACATCAATATTTTCTTTATTTTCATTTCATGTTACGGACTTTGAAAGAGTGCGTTTTTTACATAAAACCCAGAAAAAGTTAAATATCTAGGCGTTTATTTTCTTGACCCAAATCTCAACTGGTTCCACCATGTTGATTACACAGCAAAAAAATATCAAAAAATATATTCTTGCTAAGAAACCTAAAAAATATTGTAACTTTTAAAATTTTATTAACGGCCTATTACTCCCTAATAGTGTCCCTTATGTCTTACGGTATGATAAACTGGGCCCATGCCCCGCAAGCTAACAGAATTTTCGGATTACAGAGGAGAACTATCAGGATAATTACAAATTTTGGATATAGAGATGATGTAAGAGATAAATTTATTGCATTGGGAATTTTAACATTTCCATCCCTATACATTTTTCATTGCCTAATACGTAATTATCAAAATATACACCAATACAAAAAACATGAGGATATTCAAAATTACAATACGAGGAGTCAACATAATTTAGTGATAGATTTTAATAGACTTAGGTCAATAAATGATTGTGGTTTTAATTGCCACGTCCCTAAATTTTTTAATAAAATTCCAAATTGGGTGAAAGCCTTACCAGAGGTGAAATATAAACATTGAATAAAAAAAATTTAATAAAATAATGCTTTTATAATATACATGAATTTTTAAATTTTAATGGCACTGAAACCAAAATAATTGACAACAATATTACATAAATTATCTGTATTTTAATGTGTATATTTGTGTATGTATATATTTATGTATGTATATTTTTAAATATTTTTGAATTAGTTATGCTATTTTACAAATTATTTTTATTATTATATTTTATAATATGACATTTCATAGTATTATGACGTAATTTTACTATTTGACTTGTGTAAAACTTTATTGTTAAAAGCACTAATAAATTTGATTTGATTTGATTTTGATATGATAAAGCAAGCAATAAGAGTCCATAAAATTGGGATTTAATGTATGCACACCTCTCCTCAACAATTTTAAGTCTCATCAAAATGGTGACTCAAAATAATCGTGATATCTTTTCAAGTACATCAAAAATAGTCAAATGCAACTTTGCAGAAAATCCTAGCTGCTGCTTTTCTCAAGATGTCGACAAAAACGTTATTTTTCAATAAGAAAACTTCGAATTTGCGAATTATATGCATATATTCATATATTTATCGATAATATTTATGTTTAAATATGTACTCACACTTCGTATACACTTTTACAGTGATATGGGATGAAATTTCCAATTATATGATGTAAAAAACCAAAATGGCCGACTTCAGGTTTCCATGCAATTTAAATGAATATTAAATTTTTAAATGGGACAACCTGTATATTTTTGCATATTTGGATCCTGCTGGCAAAAATAGATGTGATCTGACCCTCAAATATTATTTTGATTTTCAAAAAATATTAAAAAATATCATTATTATTATTTTTTTTTAGCGAGCTAAAAACCAGTCACCCTTCTCTGTGGCTCCGACCCTCACAGAGGGGAGCTGGTAGTACCGGTAGCCACTCCCCACGCCCGTGGGGTAAGTGACTACTGGGTCCGGGAATCGTGTGCCCTGAGCAGACGTAATGAACCGAGAATGACGGCCTTCTGCATTCTGCCGGCTAAGATCTCTGCCGAATTTCGGCATGCCGGTATGAGTTCCGAAAGCAGTGTGTGTCTCTCTCTTATTATTATTATTATTATTATTATTATTTATTTAACTATAAATTTAGTACAGAGAAGGTAGACATTATGCATATCATTTTTTTCGTAATCTAAAGATCTAATTAAATAACAGGTTGTTCCCATAGGATTTCCATTAAAAAAAAAATAGTTTTCGTTGAAAAACCAAATCGTTGAACTTAATGAAAAATAAATCGTGTTTAATGTTAGTATCTGATGAGATAATATTTTAAAAGCACTTTCGGACTGATTTTTAACAATTCTGGCAAAATCGGGGCTATGATTAGAAATAAAAATTAAAAAAACTATATTTTTTGGAAATCAAAATAAAATTTGAGGCCAGCAGTATTAAAATATGCAAAAATATACAGGTTGTTCCATTTAAAAATTTGATTTTTATGTCAATTGCATCGAAACCGGAAGTCGGCCGTTTTGGTTCTTTACATCATATAATTGGAATCTTCATCCCATATACTTATATGGCGAATGGATTTTTTCGAATTTCGTATAGTTATACGAAATTCAAAAAAATCCAGTTCAAGAGTCAAAGAGTGTCCCTATCGGCTGAGCCACCCGGTATATCCCTACATGTATAAAAATATAAATAGACATACGTATACGAAGTGTAAGTACATATTTAAACATAAATATTATCGATAAATATATGAATGTATGCATATAATTCGCAAATTCGGTGTTTTTTTATTGAAAAATAACGTTTTTGTCGATATCTTGAGAAAAGCAGCAGCTGGAGTTTTCTGCAAAGTTGCATTTGACTATTTTTGATGTACTTGAAAAGATACCACCATTATTTTGAGTCACCATTTTGATGAGACTTAAAATCGAGCTTAAAGTTTTCACACTACAAATTTAAGAATCTTTGCCGTACTCTCTTGCGCTCAGTGTAAAACAACCAACCAAAAGCACAAAAAAATGGTGATTTTGACACATTTTTGGATCTTTATCAATGGTAAAAATCGAACTACGTAAAATGTACATTGTTTGTCGTATCTTCAAATGTCGAAGTTTGAAAAAATAGTAGTTTTTTTTTAATTTTGCCTCGAATTTAAAAAAAGTGTTGTTGTTGGGGTCAAAAAAAGGCCTTATGGACATCCCTCCTTTCCTGATGCCAACCTACATCGATATTTACCGTATCGTGTCTAAAAAAATACGCTATTTCAAATTCTGTAACAAAATACGGATGCGGCCATTTAAAAAATATATTGATAAAAATTTACCAAACAAAGTTAAAAAGATATCAAAAGATGGAAATTCAATATGAACATGGTTGACATGCCCGAGCGATTTTCCCCAAAAAAATTTATACACTTTTTATCGGATTTATCCACTACTTTAAGAATGTAAAAATATTTTGAAATACCTACTTTTACATATACTATGTTGGAATAGCCCTTCGTCTACACCATTCTTATTCTTAACGTGATTATTTTGCTTTGTGTGTGATTAGAACATGTATTCCTTGAAGATAACGAATAACGAATTTAAATAATAGTAGGTAACCATCAGCAAGATTTAATATAGGTACCCAGTTTCAATGAAAGTCATACTACTACTGGATCTAATTGCAAATGAGCAGATAAGCAAATAGGTATAAGCATATAATTAGTGGAGCCGTAGTACCTGCGTGCCATTGAAATACGGCACAGGTAATTTCTTATGGTTTAACAGTATACCTGCCTAACAGCAACGTGTAGAGATACGTGGACATCCCAACCTACTTTACTTGTCTTGACTCAGTCGGTTTGATTCGTGTGCGTTCAATGAACTTAAGAAAAATATTATTTGTGTGAAAAGTTACTTAACTTTGCGATTATGTTGAGGGTGCCGGTAAACGATGTAAAAATAGTCTTATTTTCGATTAAAAGTTATAGTTTAAGTGACTAAAATTCAAACAATTTATGACAGTGCTTAACGACACGTTGAAGTTATCAAATATTACGTGTATATCTAAAAATAAGTAATTTATATTCAAATATGGAAGTAAATGAAAGAAAACCCAAAAGTGTCATTTGGGCATATGTGTATTGGTTATTCGGGGGCATTTTTGGGCTGCACTTGTTTTATCTCGAGAGAGATGCGCATGCTTTTCTTACTTGGAGTACACTTGGTGGATATGGACTAGGGTGGCTAGCTGACATTACCAAAATTCCCAGATATGTAAGGGACTGTAATAACGATCCCAAATTTTTGGGAGAGCTCGCTGAGAGGATGAGACGAAATCATAAAGTGAGTTTTTTGTTTGTTATCTGACACTATCTTTTCTGTCGATTTCTGTTCATGAAATATTTCTAAACAAGAAAGTGAAACACATTAAAATAGAAAATAGCTTTATACATGTTAGTTTTTAAAAACTCTTGCCTTAAATAAACAAAGCGTAAATACTTTGTTAAAAAGTAGTCATTATATTTTGTACACTTACATGAAATACTTCAACAGTAAGGACTTCTCAAGAATTCTGTAATATACTTAGGCCTAACATTATAAATATACGTGTAGCTATTCTTTTTACATAAACGTACCCCCAGATAGTTACAGAGGTCCTTAAAAGGGTTAAGCTTAAATTTGAAGAATGGTAAAAGATAAACAGATCAAATTTTGGGCATTCGCTTAGTTTTTCTTGCTGAATAAGATGCGCTAGTTCATTTTTACTTCCACATCCAACGGAAGTATAGTAACGACAAAATTTTTTTTAAAAACTTGTATTGTTCAAAAAGGCTTAGAATGGCATGAAACGTCGATATTTTAAGTTTAAGTTTAAAAAAGTCTGTCTGTCGTTCTGTCGGTCTGTCTGTCTGTAACTTTTTTTATGCGCACGATAACTCTGGAACCGTTTAAGATATTGACTTGAAATTTGGTATACGTATGTATTTTAACGAGATCTGGAGCTAGATTATTTTCATCTTATTCCGTTGAAAGGTTTGGGGGATAAATTGGGGTAAATAGGTAAATCAAGCAGGTAAGAGTCCATAAAACTGGTATTTAGTATATACCAGAGAAACTAATGTCTCAGAAAAGTTTTTGGCATTAGCTACCCCCATTACTACACCCACCTCATTATAAAAGAGGGTGAAAAAAATTGTGATTTAGTGTGTGTACAAGAACCAAAAATATTTTTCTTACTTCATCCTCACTACTACTCCCCTATCACTACCCCCACCCAACTACCGATGTGGGATATCGTTTTATGGGTTTTTTGGGTAGATGATTTCAAATATTGTATTATTAAAGTTTCATATACAATTATTTCCAGATACAAGATTTTCTTGTTGTGAGAGACTTGGGTAACAAATCAGGATGTGGAAGTAGTGATTCCTTGGCGGCAACTGTGACTTTTTTATTAATTTTTTAAAATTTATTGGAAATTTAGAATTTTGAGGCATCTTTACGTAAAAAAGGCTCTCTGTTTAAATCGCCATCGGTTACCGTTCTCGAGTACATTGAGTTTGAAAATTTCATTTGACAAATAAATTAGCAGATTGATCTGAATATCAGTTTATCATAGCCAACAAAAATGCAGCGTTGTTATAACGCTTGAGTAGAATCTTTGATAATTTTCAGTTCGGTTTTGCAAAACTTAATTAATGTCGAAGTGGTGACCGTATGCAGTGCAATGCAATTTAACCGATTATAACTTTAAAATGAAAAATTATTCAAATGTAGAAATGACGAATAAGCCTTTTATTTATGATCGTATACGTCTTGAAATGCAAATCGAGCAAGGCATCTATTATCGGCAACTTACCTGAACAGAAGAAATGTTTTTGAGAACATTCATCGACGCTTACGAGAAAGTAGCTCTTTGATGGAAAGAGTAAATGATCCTAGTAGAGCAAGGTTTGTAAGAACACCGGCGGCGATGAAAAATCGTGTCGAAATCCCAGAAATAGTAAAAGAAAAGTTGAGAGTATGCTTATCATAAGTTTTGCTGTCATTTGGTGAATTCTTAGCAAACAACTTCTCCACCCTTTCCATATACAACGGCAGCGTGTTCAAGTTTACTAGAGAGAGTCATGTTAATTTTCACAACCATGAATGGGGCGAAGAAAATCCACATATCACTTTTCAGTTCAGACACCAGATTAGGTTTTTAATCAAAGTTTGTACAGAAATTTCAGATGACCAATCGAACCATTTGTATGGCCTAATCGACTAAATTGACAAGATTTCTTTTTTGGTCAACAATTTGCTGGAGCTATTGGAATCTTTGAATGAACGCCGAAGCATGTGGTTTATACAGGATGGAGCGCTACCGCATTACGTGTCTAAGATATGACAATGTTGAGATGAAACGCACGGGGAAAATTGGATTGGTCGAGGAGCTCCTGCTTCCTGGCTCCCTGATCCCTTGACCTTAAGTTCTTGGATTATTTTGTGTAGAGCCGTCTCAAGACGAAAGTTTATGCAACACCAATGAAGAACTATTACGGGAGAGAGTTGAACTCGTATATATGTAAATAAGGCAAACTCCAGGGATTTTTCAAAGAGTTAGCATTTTTTTAGAACGACGGGCTAGGTTTGGTTTCGAAATAGGTAACAATTATTAGTGATTTGATGTGTTCCTTGTATTCTTATAATTCTTGTATGCGTTATACCAACATTCTGTCTATTTATCTTTAACCTTTCTTTATTATTGCATTTAATATTACCATTAGTTGCAAACGCTGTACGAGTTCTAATTGCTTACTTTATATTAATTAATTGTTTTGCTCGTTGATAACTGCATACTATTTTCTTCGAATAAATACTAACAATAGAATGTTCAACAATCATATAGATAATACAATAATACGGCGAAGAGTATAGTGTTTCCTTCTAGTTAAGTACTATAAATAATTTCATACCATTGTATCGCTTCTCTTAATTTCTTTATAAAAATTGGTAGATGCACTATTTTTAAACACTAAAAATTTACTGTTGTTGAACTGGATCACGGGGTAACCGGAAAAATGCCCAGTGGACTAAGTAGATAAGTCCAGATGGGCCACATAGAAATATCAGTAATACACAAAAATTAAAATGTGCATACCCAAACATCATAAAAATGGTGATAGATGAAATATAGTTCCTTTTGTTTATTGTTTTTTTAAGACGGTTAAGATTGTTATTAGGTTTCAAAAAACATTTACCAAACTGCCGAGAGACACATAAAATTAACACCTTGCAAAATGCCCCTGAAAAAGGGCCCCAAACACCAAAACACTTGAAGACTGCAGGCGAATACTATCCCTCGACGTATGTTTCGCCATCCATGTTATCACCATCTTATGCCAATTCTAGGCACTTTGTCAAAGGGGCGAAAATGTTTATATTCAAGGTCAAATGGTCTAAAATGAAAAGTTAGGATTTCGAGCTATAAAACAATTGCAGTAAAAAATGTGTTTTTAATTCTTTAAACAGTTTTCGTCTTTGTTAATTTATTACTGTTATGTACAGGCATACAATTTATTTTGCTCGAATTTATCGGATACGTTAAATAATTTGCAAATAAAAAATTTTGCTCTAAACTAAGAGAAAAAAATTAACAAAGTAATTCAAGATTATTGATCATTGTGTTTTTCAAGCATTTCAAGATTTCTGTAACGGTACATAAATAACATCTAATTCTCATAGAGACAGTTAACAAATGCGGAAAATTTTTAATTTTCAGTTTTTTTGCCGCCGTGCCGGCACAACTGAGTGACACTGTCGCACAGTGGTCCCAAATTGAGTTTTTTTGGTTCAAAAATGGCTAGAGAGCGCAAATATTGTCGGATATGAACATTTTTTTTCTTTAAATTAAAGCTTACCGAAATTCCAACAAATTCTCGGAGCGCAAATTTTGAAAAAAAAAATCCTTTTTTATTATATTAAGTTAAAGGCAAAAAAAATGTTTTTAAATAATTTTTGATTAACTTAATAAAATAAAAAAAGAATTTTTTTTTCATAATTCGGGCTCCGAGGATTTGTTGGAATTTCGGTTAGCTTTAATTTAAAAAAAAAATGTTCATTTCAGATTTGCGCTCTCTAGCCATTTTTGAACCAAAAAACTCAATTTAGGATCACTGTGTGTCAGTGCAAACTCGCACTAGGATACTTTATGCTCTAAAGAAGACATCTATTTTTCAAATCTAAATCACAACAGATAAATAAGCAGAATAGTTAAGAAAATGTTTATTTTAATATTTATTAAATAAAATGTGAACAAATAATTTTTGATTTTAGATCAATTTTTGCATTTTTCATCACTCACTATATCTGTATCCAAATTTCCTATTCAAGTCCCCCACTATCACTATCACTATCACATCCACTCCAATATTAAAGGGCCTTTGGATCTTGTACACACACTAAATCACAATTTTATTTTTTTACCCCTCTTAATAATGGAGTGGGGATGGTAATGGGGCTGATAGTGGAGGCAGCTGATGCTAAAAAATTTTTAGGCCTTGATTTCTCGTACATACACTAAAGCTTGCGTTACCTATTTATGCCCTCCCGACCCTTCAACGTAATAAAATTAAAGTATATAATAATCTAGTTCCAAATTTCGCTATAGGTGTATCAAATTTAAATATCAGTATCATAAACCGTTCCAAAGTAATTGTGCGCATAAAAAAAGTTACAGACAGAAATATTTTTTGCTCAAACTTAAAATCTCAATGTTTCACGACTTCTAAGCCTATTTGAAGAAAAAGAAAAATGAGTGAAATTAGTAAAATCAATTTCAGATTATTTTCTTCCCAACTTGATATCTCAAAAGCCATTTGAAAGGGAGAGTCAATTCAGGAGGAATCGTTGCGAGTTGGCTGTAAATTATATAAAATTATTCACATCTTAAACATAAATTATTATGTTTCCAAAATCAATAATTTCGTTTTTTTGCGATTTTGCCAACTGTGCACATACGACTAATTTGTTATTATACTAAATATTCAGTGACCGAAACATTACTGCCTAAATGTGAATGCATAAAAATAGAATAAATCTGGAAAATACTGGAGTGTGCTCACATGGGGGGGAGCTACAGGTTCCCTTCACCCCTTCTTTGTTGCCTGAATACGTAGTTTTACAAGTGCCAAGAAGACAGAGAACGTTCCTGATACAGCTCTATAGTTTTCCGAAAGAAAACGATAGTTGCTATTGCAGTATGTAATAAATCTCACTGGAATACAAAAATAAAATGATAAAAAAGGATATCGCGCCGCATACCCTAAAGAAGAAACAGCATGGGCATTGCGTAGCTTAAAGAAAATGATCTGAAAAGGATATATCAGGAACGGAAATTAAAAGAGGTCGAAAGTACAACACAGTACTCCACTTGTAAGGACCAAGTTTCTGTGGGGCTAAATTTTGGAACTCGAATGCACTTTTATTAGGGGTTTATGCGCTCCTTTGCCTCCCTTGCCCCATGAATATTTCCCAATTTTAAAATAATTAATTTGAATTATATCAATCTTCTTATTTTTAATTGTCTTCATATCTCTCTCAGATCGTCACTTCACATGAACTATTGCTTTATTTTTTTATATATTAATAAATTTTGCATAAAGGACTGACGAATAATTCAGTATTCAGACCTGCAAAGGACAGTGTTAAGATGAAAGCCTTTTAATAATGAAGTATAGTCAGGCATAGGCAGAAAAATATAACGGTTTTATTCTGTTTTTAACAACTTTGCCGTTCTGGCAGAATTTAGCTATAGCTATTCGACCACTTAACTGGGATCAACGTCATTACCGCTAAACATCAATAATCTACAAAATTTCAACATAGAATAGCTTACAGTGCAACTAACGGATAGTTCAGATTTTTTAATATGTTGTGAGGACCACTAGCAGTAGTGTATATCCAAGTTTGCAGCTTTGAAAGACCTGTGCTAACTTCGTAGCAGTCGAAAAATCGCGAAATTTTCGCACTTGTTTCGGCTTTTTCACTATAGCTCCTAAACTATGCGTTTTTTCATAAAACATGTTTACGTTTTTAAAGTGGATTATATTTGCTACAATTTGAGAACCAGCTCTGTAAGTCCAATAGTTACCAAGATACAGCCCTCCAAAAATTGACAATTTTTTTCCTAAAAGTGAAACCTATGTATATCCACAAGAAATATATATTTAGCCTATTAATAATATATTTACAATGTAATTAATTCAACATTTTTATTTATTGATATATATGTATATGCATATTTACAAGAGATATTGTTGGGTTGGAATGGTTCATTTTGCCCGCTTCGTGGGTGGTTTGAAACCGTCCGATTCAGCTTGAAAAATGATCGTCGACGTCGTCGTCGTCGTCGTCTTCTTCTCCTTCGGCAATCTGAATTACGGCGACGTTTTGGCAAGAGACGCCCGAGCAAAATTTGCAAAGTGCCGAGCACTTGAGGCAGTCGAGGATGCTGACTGCGACATCGTCAGGTGGCACTTGACAAGAGCACATCTTTTCAGTCAGTGCTAATCATTGGAGAGGATGTGGACCTCCTTGTGCTTCTCAATGGTGTGGGATCGGCCGTGAAGAATGTGGAGCGCCATCCAGAAATACCCTCAACTCATCACGACAGCTGAAGTATTCCTCCAACCTACTTCATTGTTGAAGTAGGTTGCAGATGCCGGAGCGAAGTGCCTAGTAGCTCTGTATGGAGGAGACTCCAGAGCCTGCGCTATAATTTTTTTGAAAACAGCCGCCTCCACTTGCCTTGTTAACCTCGCCCGTTTTCCTCCAACGGAAGATGGTGCAACATTCCACGCATACCGAACTTACCACCAAGTTCAGAAGTGGTTGGGGGTGGAAATAGATGTCACTCAATGGGGATGGAAAAAGGCAGATCAGGGGCTCATTCCAACAACAATGATGAGGGAAGTGGCAACCCCCTACCTTATGAAATTACTATCATGCGGGTGCAAGAAAGGCTGTGGCGGAGGCGGCTGTACCTGCCTAAAAGCAGGCCTCAAGTGTTCGGCACTTTGCAAATTTTGCTCCGGCGTCTCTTGCCAAACCGTCGCCATAATTCAGATTGCCGAAGGAGGAGAAGACGACGATGACGTCGACGATCTACTACCCATTTTTCAAGCTGAATCGGACGGTTTCAAACCACCCACGAAGCGGGCAAAATGAACTATTCCAACACAACAATATCTCTTGTAAATATGCATATACATATATATCAATAAATAAAAATGTTGAATAAATTACATTGTAAATATATTATTAATAGGTTAAATATATATTTCTTGTGGATGTACATGGGTTTCACTTTTAGGAAAAAAATTGCCAATTTTTGGAGAGCGGTATCTTGGTAACTATTGGACCTACAGAGCTGGTTCTGGTCAAATTGTAGCAAATTTAATTTACTTTAAAAGCATATATAACATGTTTTATGAAAAAACGGAGATATAGTGAAAAAACCGAAACAAGTGCGAAAATTTCGCTGTTTTTCGAGTGCTACGAAGTTAGCACAGGTCTTTCGAAGCTGCAAACTTGGATATACACTACTGGTAGTGGTCCTAACAACATATTAAAAAATCAGAACTAGCCGTTAGTTTGCGATTTTAGCGATTTCTAGTGTAGGTACTATTTGACTGGCCTATGGTTACTCCTCAAATTAATACCTCGACCAGTAATCTACAATCTACAATCTAGGCAACAATAAAATGTATAAACTAATTATATATGAAGTTTTTATTGCGTATTGTTTCTCGTCGAAAGTCGTTATTTGTTTCAGTAAACAAAGTGATAATACGAAAAACATATCACCATTTTTTTTATTGTGTTTTATATTCTTGACATATAATTTTTATATTACAGCCTCCATTTTCATCCAGCAGATTTATTTCCGCAATAATGGTTTCGTATTTATGGGGACAACTCATCATGTTAGCAATTCCCGAGGATGAAATTGGTGGGGTTAACTGGAACAGCATTTTCCATTGGTTCATACCCTTGGCTGTGGCATTAGGTAAATTTATTTATATATAGTTGGTACTACCAGAGCACTTGAGTGATGTAATGTTCATGTATCTAAGCAGACGACATTGAAGTGTATTTATCCTTTTATTTCAAAAGTACTGAAATACCTATAGAAAATGACTGTAGAGAACTGCAACATACTATACAATATCCTAAAAATCGTCGGTTAAATAGTTATACTAATAGTATAATATAGTGATACTAATTGGACAATATTGGCAAAAAAACTCAGATGTAGTCATGGACGTTAGTTTGTCATTTAATGAACATCTCGAACATATATTTAAAATTTCGTCCGTTATTCTCATGATAAGCAGATTTTAGCAGATATCAATTAAATAAAGAAGTTAAATAGAAATTAGTTAAAATCCGAGTTTACTCTTATTAAGATTATTGTAAAGTACCCGAAGGACGTTGTCGCGACGTTGTCGCTTAAAAGAAGTAAGTAGCCTAAACTTCATTTAAATTTCTCAAGCCGTTTTCGTTATATTAATGTATAATGTATAACTGTAACGGTGTGTTTCCGGTCTCATATTTATATCTAATTTTGATGAAAGAATTCATCCTGGAAATTTCTATCAATTATTGGACACTATATACAGGGTGTTTCAACGTTAAAGGTACATACGTTACTTGTGGATAGAGGGCACTTTGGCGGTTCCAAATTACCCGACATTAATGCATCCATCATCAAAAAAATTTAACTTGCAGCAATGACAATTCTTACAGTTCTATATCCATAGACTAGGTAAATGAACTATTGTAAAATAATTTTAAAAACAAGGTAGTTCACCTGATAATCTATCAGGGAGAATATGTGGCCCAATCAAATGATTGTTGAAAACAGCAAATCGATGTTGGGATTTATTCTGTCTTATAGCATGTGGATTCTCTTCTACCCAAACATGTGAATTTCTTAAATTATAAACACCATCTCTTGTAAATTGTGCCTCATCTGTAAAAAGACATCTGTTAAGAATTCTTTGATTACGAATAATCCATTTAGTAAAACTTAAGAGATGCTTTCTCGTTAAGTAGGCAATGCTGAAAGTTTTAATATTTGACAGTTCAAATTTACTGGTTCGACATACTTGCGTTTTATTATTCTAAAATATTTATTATTTTTATTAATATTATTATTCACATTACACATTATCAATTTTCAAATGTTGAATATGTGGATATAATCTGTGTGTATGGATTTTGTGATGGCAATGGACGGGCTGCTGTGAGATAATATCAAAGAAGATTTCTTGGATGCCGAATTCCTGATCATAAGACTTTTGCTAGAGTTGTCAATTATTCTAAAAATCATGGTCGGTATCCAACGGCCACCTTAAATAAGCATCAAGTAAGGCAACCTTTAGCTGTAGAAGAGAATATACTAACTATTGTTGCAAATAATCTAAAAATTAGCACAAGAAAAGTGGATCATGCTTTAGGTGTTCCACATGTCAGTGTTTGGAAAACATTAAAAAAATAATCTCTATCCATATCATGTGCAACAAATTAAGGGGACGAAGTTCATTGGTTAAATTTTAGTAACTGGATTATTCAGAATCGCTTACCTAGTCTATGTATGTAGAAGTGTAAGAATTGTCATTGCTGCAAGTTAAATTTTTTCGTTAAAATAAATTCTCAAGTTCCAACTGTCCGAACCATTTTAATGAAATTGGATTTACGGCAAGTAATCAAGGTTGATGAATGAAATGCGCAAACAAATTAAGTGAGCTACTCTATTCAATTTGTTTCCGCTCTTTTAGAATATCGAAACAGATCTACAAAATTTCGCATACAACATATTGTCAGTTTCTTATTAAGCCGCACCTGGATTTCTATTTTGGTTTGTTATGAAGTTCTATCAAGTAACACAAGTATGAATCGATTGTACCGGGTGGTTCAATAGTTATGACCAAAGAAAGATTTGGCCAAAATCAATAAAACATCCTGTATCTCAGTAAGGAAGGACGATGGATGCATTAATTCCGGGTAATTTGGAACCGCCAAAGTGCTCTCTATCCACAGGTAACGTACGTACCTTTAACTTTGAAACACCCTGTATAAATTTAAGAAGATTTTTTTTGTCAACGTCTTCTTTATCTTTCAGTTATACTTTTATTGTGAATTATGATAGTATTACAGCTTTTAAAAATTTTCTACGAACTAGAAATTCTATTTATACTAAATTGCAAAAATAGTTGGCAATATTATCAATACGATACCTGCATATTAAATCGTGTGTTACATTTTATCGACGAATCAAGTCACTCCATTTTTATATTCTTTACTGTTATGTTGTTTCGTACTACATATTTAGATTTGTTTATCGCTCGACCTTCGATGTTTGCAAACTTATTTACATAATTTAGAGATAGATTTAAATACCTGGCTGAATATTATCTTTGAATGTGTTTTTACGTATTTCTCATTATTATGTAAAATTGTTTTTTAGATAATATTTAAAACTAAATTTTAATTCCTAATGCATTTAAAAACCACATACATTTCACATAAGCAAATACAGTTTAATATTTCATACGTGGTAAATTCCAGACCAGTGATTGTTCTAAATAAATTTTGACATTATTTTATTTACTCAAATAACATTGTGACACTGCTAAAATAATATTATTGGTATTAACATGACCTTTTAAATTTTGTTGAAACTCTAGCTCTTAAATCTCTCTCTCTCTCTCTCTTAAATTCATGCAATTTGCTGTGGGTGTTATACGTATTATTCACTTCATAGATACACAAATTCAACTTCAAACTTCACTATAATTTAAAACACCATTGTAGATGTACATACATACATACAAACGTGATAATCAATCGGTTTCTTCTAAGGTGACCAGATATTTGCAGTTTGAATGCTGTACACTTGTGCTGTGCGGGATATGACCTTTTTTGTGTGCCAATCGTTTTGCGATAATTTTTCGTATGCTATACAGGGGTGTAACGCAACTTACCCGAAAAATTTTAACCATACATGCACCTTTAGGAAGGCGACTTCTTAAAAAAAATTTTAATAAAAATCCAACACAGAAAAAGATACACATTGTTGAAGTTACAAATTCATGGAAATGTTAAAATAACCTACTATTTAAAATTGAAATTTTTAATTTTATTTTTTAAAATTTTTTTTTTAGGTACTTCTTTTACTTCCACGTCCAGTGGAAGTATAGTAACGACAAAAAAAATTTTAAAAATTTTTATTGTCCAAATAGGCTTAAAATGTCATGAAACGTCGAGATTTTAAGTTTGAGCGAAAAAAAAATTTCTGTCTGTCTGTCGGTCTGTCTAACTTTTTTTGTGCGCACGTTTACTCTGGAACCGTTTAAGATATTGACTTAAAATTTGGTACACATATGTACTTTAACGAGATCTAGAACTAGATTATATTTCCATCTTGTTCCGTCGAAGGGTTGGGGGGTAAATTGGGGTAAATTTGGGGTAAATGGGTAAATCAAGCAGATAAGAGTCCATGAAATTGGCATTTAGTATATACAAGAGAAGCTGAGGTCTCAAAAAAATTTTTGGCATTAGCCACCCCCATTACCACCCCCACCTCCTTATTAAAGGGGATGAAAAAAAAAAGTTATTTAGTGCATGTACAGGAACCAAAAACCTCAAAATATTTTTTTACTTCATCCACCCCCCCACTACCACCCCCTATCACCACCCCCACCCCACTACCGATGTGGGGTATCGTTTTATGGGTTTTTGGGGTAGAGGATTTCAAATATTATATTATTAAAGTTCCATAAACAATTATTTTCACATATAAAGTTTTTTCGTTGTGAGTGACTTGGATAGAGAATCTGGATGTGGAAGTAGTGATTCCTTGGGCAGCGGTTTTTTTTAATACAACAGTCCTTCAATTAAGTAGAGTTCAATAAATTACTATTTTCATCAATTTGTAACTTCAACAATGTGTACCTTTTTCTGTGTTGCACTTTTATTAATTTTTTTTTTAAGAAGTCGACTTCTTATTTAAAGGTGCATGTACGGTTAACATTTTTCGGGTAAGTTGCGTACACCCTGTATATTTTTTATACCGGGTGACTCAGTCGATAGAGACAACTTTTGAATGAACGAATGGATTTTTTTCAAATTTGGAGCAGTGATATGGCATGAAATTTTCAATTATATGATGCAAGGAACCAAGATGGCCGACTTCCGGTTTCGATGTAATTGACATGAAAATCTAATTTTTAAATGGAACAACCTGTATATTTTTGCATATTGGGATCCTGCTGGCCTAAATACATATGATCTGACCCTCAAATATTATTTTGACTTTCAAAGTATATATATTTTTTAATTTTTAGTTTTAATTATAGAAGGCCGCGATTTTGCCAAAATTGTTAAAATTGGTTTTTCAACGAAAATTTTTTTTTAATGGAACTCCTATGAGACAACCTGTTATTTAATTATATCTTTAAATTACGAAGAAAATGATACGCATAATGCCTACCTTCTCTTTGTACTAAATTTATATTTAAAAGAAAAAAAAATTTGATATTTTTTTTAAATATTTTTTGAAAATCGAAATAATATTTGGGAGTCAGATCATCTGTATTTTGGCCATCAGGATCTAAATATACAAAAATATACAGGTTATCACGTTTAGAAATTTGAATTTCATGTAAATTGCATCGAAACCTGAAGTCGGCCATTTTGGTTCTTCACACCATATAATTTGAAATTTCATCCCATATCACTAAACCACATTTAAAAAAATCTATTTGCCCATTCAAAAGTTACAAGAGTGTCCCTATCGGCTGAGCCACCCGGTATGCAAAATACGTATAAAGAATTATTTATAGTGTGTAGTCAGTATGTAGGGAACGGAATATAGGATAAGGTATGCGATGGGTCTTCAAGCTTTTTTCTCTTGAAAATTACTCCAAAGCAGGAGTTGAAACTCCGAGACTTCAGCAATCTCAAACGCGGTTCCTAGTACTTAGTAATTTTCGTACTGGCAACCACGGAAATCTTTCTGAACATTTTATTCGCCTCTAGTAAAGAAAATTCATTTTTTGACTAAATCCTATTGTACACTCCTCCATAAAATTACATTCCATTTTGACCTTACACTCCTGAAAGACCGTCCCGATCACTAGGTCATCCCAAAATCTCCTTAACTGAGGTATCATTACAAGTCTTTCTATCCCGATAATTCTAGACAAACCAAGTTCTTTCCTACGCAAAAACTTCATACATATCATAAGAGGCAATATCAACTTTGCCAACACCCGAATAAGCCAAACCTATTCAGAGATCCATTCATCCCATACTCTGGGCGACCGTTAACCGATTACCTAATGACAAAGCCCAATATATCGCAGAGCAAATCACCGTCTTTCTGAAAAATAAACTGTCCAAATTAAAAATGATATGATCACAAGCAAAACGGAATGCTGTGCCTCCAAGTACGCTGCACAATCCATTAAAATTATAGACGATACAGCCAAATTTCGTAGATATGATCACCGTGGTTTTTTTCCGATTTTGATTTGTACTGACTGAATCAATAAAAAACGTGGCTTTATCAGCCTATGAATTTTTTGACGTGTTTCTTTAATTAGTTCAACATTCAATTTAAGTAATCAATCATCACAATACAATGCCATAAATGTTATGAATATCAAATACTTTTTCAGTGAAATACATCAGGAAAAACGTTCATCGGCTGTTGAGCTCAGGTTCTTTATTAATTTTGCTGTACCATCCCAAGAATCCAAATGTTTATGTATGAGTTTCTTTATCACATGTGTTTTATTCAATTTAATTGATGTTTCCAAGGTTTCCTTAAACAGCTAGGTCGGTACTTTGAGTCTTAACTAAATTTAATAGGCAGATAAATTCTCTGGACACAATTAATTGTGTAGTTGTGTCAATGATTAAATCTAATGTAACCCAAGGTACACGCCCTAACAGTGACGAAATATACAGGGTGTCTGCTGTATACGTATAAAAAATTTTTGCAGGATTAAATGTTGGTCCAAAAGAAATAAAAAAATCCTTTTACTTTTTTTTTCTAACTCAAACCTATTTTTTTATTTAAAATTAATTAGAAACAGGCAATGTTCTCAGTTTAGATAGTACTAGTATAAACAGAAGACGAAAGAGACAAGAATATTTCGCACACTTGTCGTTCAATAACATGGGTTTTACAGCGTTGCAACACTGTCATTTAAAAATAATAAAACAGTTTTATTTTTGCCTTGTTGTTTAATCAGTTTTGAAATGAAAACACCAACCGGTATTTAATATCAATGTACTCATTGCCATCTTAGCAATTTTTCACAAATCACAATGATTTCGTAGGATTTATTAGAAAAAGTAGGACGTCCAGGTCGGTTTTTTGAAACTCCTTGTGACTTTATTGAAAAAATGTTACTGACCTCAGTAATTTACTGTCTGCAAAAAATGTATTTTAAGGATGAGATTAAAAATTACATTTTTTTTTATTTATTATAGAAAATTTCTTTATCCACTATAGTAATTAAATTAATATCGGTTAATTTAATTCATCACCTCGTTTATTACACCGTTTCATTATTTTTACCATAAAATAATTTTAAAACTAGATAAATTTAATGAGGGGCGATATATCACGAACTGTGATTTAATCACTGATATTAAAAAATCACAGGTAACGACTGTTAGTAGAGTTGGTAGAGAAGCGTGACATGATCACGACTTTCCATATTTCGTTCCCTTGCCATGGTGTGTCGAAAGATTCATATCTTTTACGATATTTACTTTGAGTCGATTTTTGTTTGCGACCCTATGTATTCACTCGGAAAGCAAGCGATTCTGTGCCTTAGCGTTAGGTACGCATTTCACACTATATAAAATAGATATTTATATGAATATCTTTATCTTTTATTCACTGGCAATACGTGTGGCGATTAGAGGCAGGATCGTGAAGGGACATTTTGTTACAAGACCAGGAGTAACTACTAAATTCATGCGTAAAAATATTTTATATGATTAAATATACTAGCAGTTTTATTGCAAATATTGAACATTTGCGTCTCGGCATGAAATATGAATAAATATATATGGAATTCAACAACAAACAAATTAAAACATTTTTAAAAAATATCCTTGTAAATTATAAAATATAATAAATAAAAATAACATTGAAAAATAAACTTACCATTTTAAATTAACAAAAATTCGCATAAAATAAACATAATTAGTAATGAAAAAAAAAAAAAAAATTAATTTACGATAAATAAGTAATAATAAATAAAATTTATTCCGTTATAATAACAAATAAAAACTATATAAATAAACATTATATACACTGTTTAATTTATGCGTTTTTATTAAAATCCGGGGCTGAAATGAAAAATAGGGTTCAACACTATTATAAACAATAACCCGGCGAAAATTGAAGACGCTGGTCTAGTTCGTCAACCTAAATATAAACTAGAAATTTATTGATGCTTCCGAAATGTTTATGTTTGTACATAATAACTTTACAAAAATATCCTATATTACGAAGTTCCATTTAAAACTAACTTAATATCTTTGCTTTATCGCCAATCCATAAATCAGGTTAGTTAGATAAGCAAATCATAATGTATATTATACATATTACATATCTGCGGCTACAGAGATTACCAGTAGCTAATTCACCATTCACCGTCTGACGGCGCTTATTTAGGGATAGGGAACAATTAACAATTTCTCCCGTACGTCGCACAGTGGCGAGAATTGCCAGTGTTCCACCCAAATTACTCTAGAGGTCGTAAATTTTAAGTTATTGAGACATTCTTTTTTTTAAAATGTTCGTCTTGAATTTACCTATCGATCCCTCTAGCCGGATTTTGAAATTTCATTTTTCGTTTTTTTTAATTTTTAATAGAAAATCATATTTTTACAGAAAAATACTGTTTTTTCTGTTAAATTTATTCTAACGGGCCGTAAACTTGAGTTTTCGTAACAATTTTTTTTTCAAATCTTCGTCCTTTAATCAGCTATTGAACTGTCTAGATGAATTTTTGATTTAGTTGTTGACAACTGTCAAAATTACTGTCAAATATAAGAAAATACGATTTTTAGATAAATAATTCATACAATAACAGGTTGGTGTTCAGAAAAATATATATAGTGTTTTCAATGTACCTGATTCCGAAGTTGACAGGAAAATATGTATTTCTAAATTTGGCAGCTGCCATAATTGTTGTCAAATTTCCAAAGATAGATGGAAGAGCTTATTCATTTTAAAAATACCCTGTAAATGTATAGAAAAATAGATATATATTGTTTTTGATCTGTTTGATTTAGTAATTGACAGGAAAATATGAGTTTTAAATTTGGCAGCTGTCATAATTGCTGTCAATTTTCAAAATACAGTACTTATTGATTTTAAAAATGCACTATAAATGTATAGAAAAATAGATATATATTGTTTTTAAACTGCCAGATTTAGTAGTTGACAGGGAAATATGGTTTTTAAATTTGGCAGCTACCATAATTGCTGTCAAATTTCAAAAAATAGAAGTTAGAGCCTATTAACTTTAAAAATACCCTGTGAATATATAGCAAGACAGATACAAATTGTTTTTAATGTACCTGGTTCCGAAGTTGACAGGAAAATGTGATATCTAAATTTGGCAGCTGCCAAATTTAAAAATAATATTTTCCAGTCCGTTCGTAAATCAGGAAGATAAAAAATAATATATATCTATTTGTCTATACATTCAAAGGGTATTTTTGAAATTAATAACTTCTAATCTGCACACCTTAAAACTTGACAGAAATTATGGCAACAATAATATACATCAATTTTTCTATACATTTATAAGGTATTTTTAAAGAATAAGCTCTTACCTCCATGTTTTGAAATTTGACAGCAATTATGTCAGCTGCCAAATTTAAAAATGATATTTTCCATCAGTTACGAAATCAGAAGGATCAAAAATAATATATATCTATTTTTCTACACATTTATAGAGTGTTTTTAAAATTTATAAGCTCTTACTATATTTTGATATGAGACAGCAATTATGACAGCTGCCAAATTTAGAAATCATATTTTTCTGTCAACTTCGGAACCAGGTACAGGGTGATTCATCATAAATGTCCCACCCCCCTCTAACTTGGTTATTTCTGGACCGATTCGAGAATTTCAAAAACCAGATTAAATCATTTTTTAGCTAGTTTTTATAATATTGAGAAAATAATGATGTACAAATCTAACCATATACAGGGCGTTACTTGATTTTCAAAATGGAAAACGCTGTATCTAACTCTAAACTATAGAAATCATCCATGTGAAATATTATGTTTTTGAAATCAGAGCAAAATGAGGATTGCGATTCTCGAGTTAGATACAGGGTGTTTCATTTAAAAAAAATCAAGTAACATCCTGTATATGGTTAGATTTGGATGTCATTATTTTCTCACTATGACGTATAAAAACTTGCTAGAAAATGATTTAATTTGGTTTTTGAAATGCTCAAATCGGTCGAAAAATAGCCAAGTTAGAGGGGGGGACATTTATGGTGAATCCCCTGTACATTAGAAACAATTTGTATCAGTTTTGCTATATATTCACAGGGTATTTTTAAAGTTAATAAGCTCTAACTTCTATTTTTTGAAATTTGACAGAAATTATGGTAGCTGCCAAATTTAAAAACCATATTTCCCTGTCAACTACTAAATCTGGCAGTTTAAAAACAATATATATCTATTTTTCTATACATTTATAGTGCATTTTTAAAATTAATAAGGTGTTACCTCCATATTTTGAAAATTGACAGCAATTATGACAGCTGCCAAATTTAAAATTCATATTTTCCTGTCAATTACTAAATCAAACGGATCAAAAACAATATATATATCTATTTTTCTATACATTTACAGGGTATTTTTAAAATTAATAAGCTCTTCCATCTATCTTTAGAAATTTGACAACAATTATGGCAGCTGCCAAATTTAGAAATACATATTTTCCTGTCAACTTCGGAACCAGATACACTGAAAACACTATATATATTTTTCTGAACACCAACCTGTTATTGTATGAATTATTTATCTAAAAATCGTATTTTTTTATATTTGACAGTCATTTTGACAGTTGTCAACAACTAAATCAAAAATTCATGTAGACAGATCAATAGCTGATTAAAAGACGAAGATTTGAAAAAAAAATTGTTACGAAAACTCAAATTTACGGCCCGTTAGAATAAATTTAATAGAAAAAACAGTATTTTTCTGTAAAAATATGATTTTCTATTAGAAATTAAAAAAAATGAAAAATGAAATTTCAAAATCCGGCTAGAGGGATCGATAGGTGATTTCAAGACGAACATTTAAAAAAAAAGAATGTCTCAATAACTTAAAATTTACGACCTCTAGAGTAATTTGGGTGGAACACTGACATTTCTCGCCACTGTGCGTCGTATTATGAAAGTCGTGATCACATCACGTTTTAAATTCACTGATATAAGAAAATCACAGTAACGATTTACGTTGTGATTGAAAAATCACGATATCGCCCAACGCTAGATAAATTGAACACATTGTCAACATTGTATGATTGGTAAGCGGCGGCCTGCCTACGGCTAAACACATGAACATTTTCTTTGAACGCCGGCGCCGATAGAGACACCGGCGTTTTTTAAAAGTTTTTTATGTCTCATTATCAATACAATAAACACAACAAAAGGGGAGATGTAGGTCGTAAGAAGACATTGTACTTTATTTTAGTTTTTCCTGCAATACTGACCTACCCAATATTGTATACATATTACTACCCGAATACTACCTGACCTGAGAAAATCGTATTTTTAGAAAATAATTAATTTAAGCAAAACCGTTCAAGTAAAGCAAACACATTATAAGACTTTTTACCTCTTTTGGGTCAATATATTATCATGCAAAATATTTGTATATGAAGAATTCTTGAGAAACCTAAATAGCATAGTTACTGCGGCCTGACAAAAAGTTTTTTTAGTCGCTTCATTTTATTATTTAAAACAACATATTGGTGAAAACTGCAAAAAAATTATTTTCTTGCGATCCATTACTCTACCTGACCTCTCTTTGCTCTCTTTGCTGTGTGGTAGTTTGTCAGCATCATGCCATTTGTAGCGATTGCTCGTTTGCTCCTTGGTAACACAACCCCAAAGTTTTAGCTGACGTCTTCTTCGCCTCTTGTAATCTGGTTTTCTCTGAACTGTTTGAATGGTTCTATATTGTCCTTTCTCTGGTTGGCTTGATGGGGTCAAACAATAAGACGATTCGGTAGAATATGATTCTAGAGAGTCGTTTTTTGGAATTTATTTCTGAGAGAGTTAAGGTGTTGGTGCGATGAGCTATACAGGAAATTCGTAGCAAACGTCTCGAGATCCACATCTCTCGAAAGCATCAATGCTTATCTTCAAAGAAAGATGGGGGAAATTTAAAAGTTGGCAAGTCTGATCTTTGTGCTTTTAATGATATTTCTGTCACGCCCAGGGGCGGACTGAGTCCCTAAATGTTATGGCGCTGTTGTAAATCTGACCCCCCTTATGGAAATGGTTAAAAAAAATATAGGTAACAATTTTTATTTTCCATCAATAATCTGACGAGATATGATTATTTTTCTACTTTCTAATTTACTTAGATATTCTGAAGTTAAAACATAAACATAAACACACCACAGATAGTAGACAACCCCCAAATCCAAAGCCAAGGCTGCGCGGAAGGGGGTTACACATTTGAAAAAACGCAGACATACATCCACACCCACCGGTGTTGTCAATACCGGGACTGGGGGTCGAACCCAGAGCGCGGTAGACAGTCGATCAGTATATTCGCCACTCAATACGCCTTGGCCGACTAGCTACGGCGCCGGCAAAAATATACCACTATTGTTTTAATTTTAGTACCACCGCCTTCAAAAACAAGCGACAGTTTCTAAATCCAGAAAGGCGATGGTAGATATTATGGCTAAAGATATACATACATAATGTATTATTTACTATTACTTTATTATATTATATATTTCGGGAAATAAACTAAACTAGACTAAACTAAAACTAAACCATTTATTTATTAGAAAAAATTTAATGACAATTTGTTATTGTCAACCATTAAAAAGCATAGTAAATAAACAAACAAAACTAAAATTTAAATTTATAATAAGAATTATAATAAAATTATATTATGTAATAAAAATATATAATAAAAGCAGTTCACCTTGCCATGCAAAATTACATTACAACATTAATCTATTTTTCGTGTTCATGATTTCTGCATTATTGCCCCTTATTATTTTATGTAATTTATCTTATGTTCACTATTTGTTTTTGGGCCTCCCCTCTGACCGAAAACCTTGAGTGGGATCGCGGCCTAGCGGCCCTGGCCACTCCGCCCCTGCTAAAGCCATATTTTGCTCAACTGGCAATTTGCCGATTTTGACATATGTGTTTCATCGAATCTCTTATTCATAGATGCAGGTTTTGTCCCCAAAGGTTTCAAAGTATGCCAATACACCTTGATTACTGACTCACAATCTCGTATCTTTAATGTGTTTGATTTGAAGGTTGTGCAGCAGACGTCTGAGTACATCCTTGCTTGCAGCAAATCTAAAAATTTAGCTCCGCCTGCAGCTACTCCACGCTAACACTCCTCCAGTACACGTTACAACGCATGTTAAACTGGATTCAAAAATATGCTATGGAGACAAACATTTGATCTTCATTATTCGCAGTATCAGAAGGAAACTGGGTGAAAGCAATGAAAGTCAACAACACTAAATTCAGCAATCGTAAAGTTGGCAAACCATTAGATATGTGGATAATCATTCTATTTCCAATCCGTTTTCTGTAATCCGACCTCGAACTTCAGGGTTGTTCGGAACGCGCGAAGAAAAACTCGCATAGAACGTCATACGATGAATTATTTATTACCTAAATATTGAAAATAATCATTCCATATAGAATAATCTGTTCCAGAAATTAATTTCTATAACTTTTTTTCTCCCATTCGAAGATATTTTCAGTAAAACAGCTTTTTTTTAAATTAATAACAAATGATTTTATCTGTAATATTTTATTTTGTTCTCCGACTAACTCTTAATTATAAAAAACCATAACAGGGTACCTAGCCAGCGTGTCTTTTGTGAAAACGGTAGAAATTCTTCGGATCTTCGTCCCCCATACATAGGTAAAATTCAAAAATGTATTTTTTTATGTAAATTACTATTTCCGTTTTCCTGTTCAATATGCGTCCACTATTAGCTCGAGCCTTGGTTTCAGAGAAGCGATGGAGAATAGAATTATCACCCATAAAATATTTTTATCCTAAATCTAACAGAATATTTTTAAAATCTTCTTTTATATTAATGTACTGGCGGAGTTTAATCATAAATATTCCATCACTCAATTAGGACACACGCAAACAACAGAAAAATTCACGCAACAACCATTCCCTGCGACATCGTCATCTGTAGCAGCGTTGACTCAAGCTCATAGATAATAGCGACTAGCTCACTACTACCATCACTGCATCACATTAAAAACACTAAATATCCTTACCCTAACCAGAATTCGAACCCCGGGTCCCCTTGTTATATCATTTTGTCCTTGTCCGAAGGTAAATATGAAAAACTAGCCCAGAGTGTCTATGGGGGGTATCCATTTTTTATCCACCGCCACAGTGGGCAATTTTCGACTTTTAGGTGGATAAATTAACTCCTATATAAAAAAGTCAATTTGACAGTCACATTTTGTCACTTTGACAGCGATAAAAAAGGTGCATCGTTTTTTATCACGATAAAAATGCCTGTTCCTCAAAAGCAGAGTATATCTAGTAGTCGCACATCATTTTAAAATCTGTACTGTCGGCTATAATTTTTAAGTCTTGTGGAAACTATACTGTACGATATGAGTCGTTTTGAGAAAATTATAATTATTTTTAATTATCGTTGTTCGTTCACATATTCTGTCGTTAATTTATCTTGCCAAAAATCACTCGAGCTTTTCTTTTATGGATAAATTTCTTTTTAACTCAAAATTTTTCCAATCAGTAATTTTGCTCGAAAAACTGACATTTGACAAAATCGCTCGACCTCCGATCTCGCGATTTTTTCATGTCAGTTTTTCTCATAAAATCACTGATTGGCAAAATTATTTCGTTACAAAGAGAAATGTATCCGATAAAAAAAAAGCTCTTGTGATTTTACTGTTGACAAAAATCTGTAAATTTCTGAATGAGCTCATATTAGGCGTTACAAAACTTAAAAAATAGTAAAATAACCTAAGCCCAAAGGAGATGATTTTTGAATTGGTTGAAAAATAAATTTCGGGATAAAGCTTTGAAACATTCTGAAAAAGTTAATGTTGTACACGTGAATAGACTAAAAATAGTAAAAAAAAATCTAAACACTAAGGGGTGGTCTTTTAGGAAAAAATAAATATTGGGATAAAATTTTGAAACTTTTAAAATATATAAAATTCTGAAACTTTGGGAATATGATAACATCGTACATGGGAATACATAAGAAATAGTAAGCAAATTCTAAGTACTAAGGGGGAATTTTTGAGGAGTTGAGAAATTTCGTTTAAAAATTGTAAAATTGGATCTAATTAGAACGAGTAACGAAAATGTTTTCCCTAACAAAATTAATAATATGACTCATATCGGGCTAGGAAGCGGTAAAGGTGGAGTAGGTACGAAAGATTCGGAATTCCACTTATAGGGAGGCAATTTTAACAGACACGGCATGCATAGTTGTGAAATATTAAAAGAAAATTATTTTGACATCGTCATTTATTAACACTGAAATTATTACACTCATTCTGAATCAACATCTGCCACGTCATCGTCTTTGATGAAATCAGTGCAGTCCATTGCAATTGCGTTTATGAAATCCGCAATATGTAACATCTTAAACACATCATGTGGAAAAGGTGTTCGTTCCTTCGTTGATGTTTGTCGGTAAAATGAAATTATAGGGTCTGAAGATATGAGCATCCTGTTCAAAATATCCCAGTTAGTGTTCATCCTTGAAGTTTTCCTTGAGTGAAACAATCTTATTTACTTATAATCCTTATGGCTGGCCTCCAAGACATCTTCAGATAGCTGTCCCACGGGTAAAGGTAGTTCTTCCCTATTGACAGTAAGGGGTGATATGGTGAGAGTGGTTTCGTCGCGACTACCGGTAAACAAAGAGCTCTATATAAAAAAGGATCATTTGGGATAGCTGTATTTTTCTGTGCTTGACCTTCAAGTTCCAAAGTAACTTACAAAAAGAGAACGTAGCGGTACTCGGTACTTTTTTTGTAACCTGCAAACAATATTAGTAGTTAAAATTATTTACTTAAATTGCGCCTTACAAATTCAACGATTTTTCCATAATAGCTTTTACAGTAATCGATGTAATAATACAAATGGGACATGCATACCTCCAGCTGCACAATTCATGTCGAAATATTGTTGATTGATTGATTGATTTACCAGCGTGCGGTAGGCATTGCTGCCACTCCCAGGTTATACAGCTGGGCCTGCTACGTCCACGCTGGGTTGGATTAAGGTCATGCTTGTTGCCAGCAGCGAGAGCCACATGGCGCATGGTAAAGGAATGTGGGATGGGAGGAGGTATTTGTGATATGCGTTACCGCATTGTGTCGTGAGGGAGCGTTTAAGCTCCCTTTTTTTTTGTATTTTTGATTCTGGGTCTTCTTGTGAGATATGTTGCCGCGTTGTGTCGCTGCTGTTTGTGCTCCTATTTTTGTACTTCTGCTTCTACAAGCCTTCTTCTTCTTCTGAGACTTCTGATTCCTCCGTTTCTGATTCTGGTAGAGTATATATCGCTCCGATTTCTTTGTGGAAATTCATTTTTCCCCTCGCTTTTCTTTCCCAGTATGTTTGGTCCTTTCCCAGTTTGTTCATGATCCTCTCGATTGTTGTTTTCCACGTGTAACATGGTCTCCCTATTTTTAGTTTGCGTTTGATTGATTGATTGATTTACCATCGTGCGGTAGGCATTTCTGCCACTCCCAAGAATTATACAGCTGGGCCTGCTATGTCCACGCTGGGTTGGACTAGGGTCATGCTTGTTGCCAGCAGCGAGTGCCACATGGCGCACGGTAAAGGAATGTGGGATGGGAGGTGTAGGTATTTGTGAGATGCCTTACCGCGTTGTATCGTGAGGGAGCGTTTAAGCTCCCTTTTTTGTGTTTTTGGTTCGCCTTCTTTTTCTGAGTCTTCTGATTCCTCGGTTTCCAATGCTGGGTTGGATTTGGGTCATGCTTGTTGTCAGCAGCGAGAGCCACATGACGCATGGTACAGGAGTGTGGGGTGGGCAGTGTAGTTGTTTTTGAAATGCGTTGCCGCATTGTGTTCGTGATGTTTATGCTCCTCTTTTTTGTGTTTCTGCTTCTACAGATTGTCTTCTTCTTCTTCTGAGTCTTCTGATTCTTTCCTTTCTGCTTCTGGTAGAGTATATGTCTGTAGGTATATATGAAATGCGTGGCCGCATGCATGTATATGTGTCATGCTGTGGAATATTTGTGCTTCTCTTTTTGTATTTCTGCTTCTACAAATCTTCTTTTTCTTCTAAGTCTTCTGATTCCTGGGTTTCTGGTTCTGGTAGAGTACACATCACTGCGATTTCTTTGTGAAATTCATTTTATTTTTCTCCTTTGCTTTTCTCTCCCAATATGTTTGGTAGTTTGCTCATGATCCTCTCGGTTGCTGTTTTCCACATGTAACCTGGTCTCCCTGTTTTTAGTGTAGAATTTAATGTAGAATTTTTCACTTAACAACGAGCACAATTTTGACCTGAAAACCATCACTTGATAATTTACCTTGGAAAATATTATGAAATTAGATTTTCAACACTGTATTATAACACCCACAGCGCAAGGAACATGCAATATCATAAAACACACTCCTATTAAACCAGACACCAACAGAAGTCAAAGATCAACAGTCCCTATCTGTGATGCTTCTCTTCCCTTCCATTCTCTTCTCTTTTTGACTTGTTCTATTGCATTACACCAAAAACTGTACCTAGGTCTGGATTATGTACGAAACCAATCACTACTCACAAAATCGTTAATCGCACGTCCCGAGGTATGTATTACCCTTCAAACACCCATCACCCACATGACATCTCAAAATTTGTTATCTCTATTATTTCCCTGCTTCCTGTACACAGTCTTAATTGGCGTGTTGTCGTCTTCTTGTTGGTTGTTGAGGTGAAAAGTTATGATTTCGCCCTCCTCTTGGTGTATTATTATTGTCCTCTTCAAGTTTGCTGTTGCTGCTATCGTCTCCTGCTCACCCCAGAAATTGTCTTTTCTCAGGTCTCCGATGAAAGCCTCTGTCTTTTCCTTGTTGATGCTGTGTTGATTTTAACAGGGTTCCGGTTCGGTGATGGATGCTAGCATGAACGGGGTGGAATAATCTATGTTATTTTGTATATAGTCCGGTACTTGTTTTCGTTTATTTTTTGCTTTCTCTTCGATACTTTAAACAAATAGATAAAAACATACAAGTTACTGCGTCGATGTTTTGGGCACAACTGACTCAAGTGCAGTCAACAGGAGGAACGATCACTTTAGGGCCGCGTTTGCGCATTTATTATTACAAATACAAATAAAACATAGGCAACATTAGTAGCACGAGTAGTTAAAAAAAAACATTTTAGTATATATTAGCTATATTCTTACTCTGTGAAAAATTGACTTTTGTCATCCTAATGCGAATTGCCCAGTGTGACCGGATAGTATGGCTCTTTGGATTGTAATTTATATTTTTTGAAAATTATATTATTTTCCTATCTGTGTGTATTAAATACACCGTGTACATTAAGTTAGTTATACATTTTTTTCAATTGTGATTGTTTCTAGGTGTGTGGGTTGTTGGAAATATAGGCAGAGAACGAGGAAAACCTTGGATTACTATTGGAGTGTCTTACCTTAGTTACATATCCAGATGGCACTTTTTTGACGAAAGTGTTTGGCTTACTTTAATGGTGTTTTGTGCGGGCATCGCTTTTGACACATTTTCGAAAGAATGGAGGAGGACTCCCAAGAAAAAGAAATCTTTTACTAAAAGGATAACAGTGTTAATATTATGTGCAATCTTGTATTGTGGACTGTGGAGTTCATATTTCTATTTCAACGGAAAAATAACCGACTCCAATGGTGACGAAATACCTGTACATGAAGCTCTACATCACTTCTTTACATCACCATGGTGGACTGATCTAAAACAGTCCTTGTATGATACCTACGTTTATGCGCAGCATCATGGATGGTAAGTAGCATTTATGCATCATTTAGGTGTCATAACTGCGACATAGCTTTGATTTCGAAATAAATTTGCTGGTATTTAATAATGTCATCAAATATACAATATTATTATTTAGAACTTTTTCATTTCACAAAGGGATAATTATAATCTTGCTAACTGAAAAAAATTATCGTGAAAAAATTTTCTTTATTTATTTTTAAACTTTAAAATACAAACAGAATTTTCAGATTCACTAACGTACCCAATAATTTATCACCACACTCGGCTCAATTCTTGGACTAGGCGCTTATGCTGCTATTAATAATGAAAACACCCTCAAAGCAATATAAAGAAAAGTTTAGGAGGAATTTACATAGATGTTCACTTTTGTATTTACTCCTTCAGAGACGTTCCATTAATTGTTATCATTTCATGCTTAAGTTGTCGGTGTTTACAAATAAATACTGCAGTGAACGACGATAGCAATGAAGATTTATTACGTAATCCTATTTAGTACATATTATGTATTTACTGCAATTTAGGGAGAATTATTGACTGTTCATTTATGTACTGTTATAATTTGCGATATTCCAGAATAAAGATTAAGAGGTACAGTATTGAGCCGAAACGTCCTAAAATCGAATTTAATTTCTTTACTGAACTGTAGAAGAACCTTACACACAGCGAGTGATGGATGAGACACTAATTTATTAATTATGGGCGCCAGTCGCGTCCACCCTTGTTATGTGTGGTTGTTTTCACTTCCAGTCGAGTTTGATATTTAAGAGATGTTTGATAGGCGAGAAAGATAAAATCGAGCGTAGATTACTAACTGCCTTCTCTCTCAATTTGGCTTCTGTGGTGATTTACTTTAGCTTATATTTCTAACACTGTAGAGGATCTTATAGCTTAGAGATCTCTTAATCACTTTTACAGAAAATCCCTCTCGAGCTTTCGCGATCCGATCAGTGTATTAAATTACAAACTTGCGGTGTCAGGGGACGCCCGATATTCAACTTCGACCGAACGCACGAAAGCCTTCGAGGGAAAAGACTTAAAGTTAATTATTCAATCAGTAAAATGCAACAAATAATAACATGTAATACTATCTAAAGAAAATATAAAAAAATTTAATTGAATCGCCTCCCTAAGCAGGACAAGGACGAATGCCTCTTATAGAGGACTTTCATAATAGATAGCGTGCAATAGCAATCGATTGGTGAAAATACTCGAACAAATTTCTCAGAAAATTTTAAAGGCAGTTTGGTTTTGAGACTGACTGAAAATAATATAAAAATATTTTACCTAAAAAAACTTTAGGGCACCAGTGGTTAGCTTTAAGGTTTCTTTTGGTGATTATATCATTCACAAGAGCGGAGTTCAACTACATATCGGTTTATTTTGCTTTCCTATCCTCACCAGGGGCCGTACTTCTTATAGTAGGAGAGCTGGCAAACATTATGGTGAACGATAATATTCAAAATTTTCACTGATGGCAGTCCATTCTTTGGTCTTTGGGTATGTCAAAACCGATCATCTGCCGTTTCAAAGTGGAAGCTTTAACTTGGGGGGGGGGGGGTGTATTCAAAAAGGGATGATTTTAGGTTTTAGTGAACCATATTGTTCAAGAAAAATTTTTGCAGGGGTGACTAATATAGTTAGTCTAGACGGCATTTCTACCTAGGCAGACGAATTTTCTGGTAGCATTATCATAGCAGACGCAACTTAAAATGGCAAAAAATCACATTTCGGTGAACTATATTGTTCAAAAAATAATTTTCGCGTCCTTCGATTTGTCTACTTATGGTTTAATAAATAACGAATCGGCAGACGAAAAAATCGGTAGCATCGCCCTAGCAAACGCTGTCAAAGTGACAGATCAATCCGGTTTTGATGAACGATATTTATCAAGAAAAATTCTCTAAGGAATGATAAAAACAACAACTCAAGATTATATTCTCGGCCGGGCAGACCATTTTTTTCGAAGCTATGTGTATGGCAGACGCCTGTCAAAGTGGCAAAAATCACGTTTCTGTGAACTATAGTGATCAAAAATAATTAATAATAAAATAAAAATAATAATTTTTGCGTCGATTCGTCTATCTATGGTAAAATAAATAACGAATCGGCAGACGAAAAAATCGGTAGCATTTTCCTAGCAGGCGCTGTCAAAGTGAAAAATTTTATTTATTTTTTTTTTATATAAGTAGATTTAGAATGTTGCAACGAAATTTTAAGTTTGAACAACAAAAATCTGTCTGTAGGTCTGTCTGTAATCTAGGCATTTTTATATATCAGAGTTTATGTTTTTTGTTAAGTAAGGATGTTGATTTTTTTAAATGCATATTTAAGTTATAAGTTGCTTATGATATCGTATTTAATCTTCCTTTTGGTAATATAAGTTACTGTTATCAATAAGTCATTTGTATGTTCCTTATAGTATAGCCGTATATGACAAATTGATATTCTTATGGCTATACATATTATTTGTTACTTTTAGATTATTATGTTCTGAAAATAATGTATTCTAGGTTTTTTGTTGTTATTTTTTAATTGTATAGAAGTAATAAATCTGTTGCGTTTAGTCAGATTTTTGTTTTTGTTTTATTCACACAGGAAATATAACGAACTGTCACCGAATTTTTGTATGCAGAGGAATTCTTTGTTTGAAAACTACTGTCTAAGGAATCACTATTTCCACATACCATCAAAGAGGGTAATTTTATGATGGGACGAAGGTAACGGGGTGGCCGTGGCGATGGTCGATGGCAAAATGTTTTGATAGTTTTGCTTCTCGTACACACACTTGATCACAATTTTATTTCTTTAGCCCATTTAATATGGGTTGGGGGTAGCAGCAGTGGCTGATGTCAAAAAAAATTTGGTCCATTTAAATAATAGGGTGGGGATGGCTGACGCCAACAAATTTTTAAGACCTTGGTTTCTCGTACATACACTATATCCCAAATTTATTAATTCTTACTTGTTTGCTTTGCCTATTTAACCCTATTTGCCCCCAACAATTCGACAAAATAAGCTTAAAATATAATCTAGTTTCGGATCTCGTTACAGTACATAGATACACCATAAGTCAATACCTTATTAAACAGTTCCAGAGTAATACAGACAGACCTACAGACAGATTTTTGTTGTTCAAACTTAAAATTTCGTCGCAATATTCTAAACCTATTTATATAAGGAAAAAAAAAATTAAAATTTTTCACTTTACAGCGTCTGCTAGGAAAATGCTACAGATTTTTTCGTCTGCCGATTCGTTATTTATTGTACCATAGATAGACGAATCAAAAGACGCAAAAATTATTTTTGATCTCTATAATTCACCGAAACGCGATTTTTGACACTTTGACAGGCGTCTGCCATACACACAGCTACGAAAAAAATCGTTTGCCCGGGAAAGAATGTAATCTTGAGTTGTACTTATCATTCCTTACAAAATTTTTCTTGATAAATGTCGTTCATCAAAACCGGATCTGTCACTTTGACAGCGTCTGCTAGGGCGATGTTACCGATTTTTTCGTCTGCCGAATCGTTATTTATTAAACCATAAGTAGACAAATCGAAGGACGCGAAAATTATTTTTGAAAAATATAGTTCACTGAAATGTGATTTTTTGCCATTTTTAGTTGCGTCTGCTATGATAATGCTACCAGAAAAATCGTCTGCCTAGGTAGAAATGCCGTCTAGACTAACTATATTAGTCACCCCTGCAAAAATTTTTCTTGAACAACATGGTTCACTAAAACCTAAAATCACCCCTTTTTGAATACAGCCCCCAAGTTAATGCTTCCACTTTGAAACAGCAGACGATCGGTTTTGACATACCCCAAGACCAAAGAATGGACTGCCATCAGTGAAAATTTTGAATATTATCGTTCACCATAAGGTTTTCCAGCTCTCCTACTATTATGAAATACTCTTGCGGCGACTTCAGTGCAGCTTCCTTGATTAAAATTGACACACAAATGTTGATTTCGAACTTGGATCACTCGCTCTATTTAAGTTGGTTCTTTTAGATGACTGATCCTCAACGGCATCATAAAAAGTACTTTATTTTTGACCTCTTGACGACGACCTCCTGTGCTGCCACTTTTTGACAACCGCCTGCTTTTCTTTTCTAGCACTATCATTGTTAATCATACGCACACTAACGCAATATTCAAACTGATCCATTAATAAACTAAAAAAACGGATCTAAACAATACTACTAAACTAAGCTAAATAAATGAAACGTGTGTAGATAGAGTGGTATGCTACACCACCCAGTAATTTTTGCCTTGTTTCGAATTCACCAGTTCGAAAACTTACTGTTAGTCTTCTTGTCACCATAAGTCCAGTCAATAAAGCCTACAAATGGGCAAAACTTCAGAATTCTCAGGAACAGTACCAATTATGATGAAATTTTTAAAAAATATTTCTTATAATTACTTGAAATCAGAAATATTTCGGCGAGGCAATAAAATTTTGGATTCTAATTTTGAAAATTGTGAATTTTTTTGAATAATTCGTAAATATCATAAATAAACTCGTATTTTCGATGGAAAAAAAAATTGTAGTGGTTTTTTGCGTCGCTGATTAATATTAATGCGTTGTTAAAAAAAATATTTTCAACAAATTTTTTGAATTTTCTTTTCAAAATTATCATAATTATTATACGAATTATAGGAAAAAATATTATCTATGAAATTTTTCGAAGAATTCTTTAAAATTTTTTTCAAAGAAAATAAAATCTAGAGGATATTCCAGTTCGGAAGTGGAAAATTTGGAATAAATGGATCTGTAATGGATTCGGCTATAATAAAATATATTTGCACAATATTTTTAAACATTAATAAATTAATTAATGTAATAATGTATGTATTAATTCTGTAATATAAATAAAAAAAGTTGTTAAAAAATCTTTGAAATGCACATGAAAAGAGTTGAAACTTTCAGAATCGGTTGATCAATACGTCCTAAATTAACTAACAAACTTAAATTAATATTGGATAATTATTAATAACTTATACAGGATGCAAGCGTATTTCGGAGGAGAATTTGTTCTGAAACAGAAAATTATATATACAAAGAACATGCTAAAATATTCTCAACAATGACGTAAATTTATTTTGAACGATTTTGAAAAATAGCATAAATAATTAATAAATATTTTGAACACAGTAAATAATTTTGCGACGGACGTACCACCGAGGTAGGAAAAATTAAAATAAACAGCTGTAAAATAAAAAATGTTGTACTTAACGAGTTTAAATTTTTACAAACGTTAGATCAATATGTCTCGAATTACCTAGTATAAAAACCGCTGCCCAAGGAATCACTACTTCCACATCCAGATATTTTATTTAAGTCACTTACAACGAAAAAATTTTGTATGTGAAAATAATTGTTTATGGAACTTTAATAATATAATATTTAAAATCCTCTACCCCAAAAACCAATAAAACGATACCCCACATCGGTAGCGGGGTGGGGGTGGTGATGGGGGGTGGTAGTGGGGGTTGATGAAATAAAAAAACGTTTTGAGGTTTCTAGTTCTTGTACACACCCTAAATCACAATTTTTTTGCATCTCTTTTAATAATGAGGTAGGGGTGGTAATGGGGGTGGCTAATGCCAAAATTTTTTTTGAGACCTCAGCTTCTCTTGTATATACCAAATACCAATTTTATGGACTCTTACCTGCTTGATTTACCTATTTTCCCCAAATTTACCCCAATTTAGCCCCCAACCCTTCGACGGAACAAGATGAAAATGTAATCTAGTTCTAGATCTCGTTAAAGTACATATGTGTACCAAATTTCAAGTCAATATCTCAAACGGTTACAGAGTAAACGTGCGCACAAAAAAAGTTACAGACAGACCGACAGACAGACCGACAGACCGACAGACAGAAATTTTTTTTCGCTCAAACTTAAAATCTCGACGTTTCGTGACATTCTAAGCCTATTTGAACAATATAAATTTTAAAAAAATTTTTTGTCGTTACTATACTTCCACTGGATGTGGAAGTAAAAATTCAATAAAAGCAGAGATATTTGTTACCCTATACGCGACGCTGACATATAAGTGCCTCGTTCAAAATTATTGATAAATATGGTTTTACAACTTATGAATTATCATAATGATGATTTTTTTCTATTTAATTATTACACCGAATTAGAAATATAATTAATACAATTATTTTTAATACACGATAATGAGAAATCACGTATAAGTATTACTTTTTCCATCGTTTTTTTTTTCACTTCTTGGCAAAAATAATGATTTTTGGTAAAAAATCAAATTTTTTATATATATTTTCACAAATATCACAAATTTTCAACAATAAAATCACCGTTTTCGACACATTTAAGACACTAAGACACAACCGTTCACTCCAAAAAGCATGGATACTGGTTGTAGTCAAAGTGGAAACAAGAATGGACCGGTTAGAATGTTGTAGAACTCTCCAAAATCGTCCTAAGTTGAAGACATAATCAAAATTCGACTTAGGCAAAAATTTCATTTAAAGACATTTTTGGGAGTCTGCAGAGGCGCAGATCAGTCCACAAGGACCGTTTTGGGTTCTATGAGGCGTTGGAAATTACCAGGCGAAAATTCGAAGAAACACCGAATTTTCACTTAGGAAAAATGTTTTTGGTTCAGAATATCAGAGTAGAAGTATATAATGACAAAGATTTATGAATAGTATACTTTTTCAAAGGTACCATAAATTGGACTTTGAAAAATAATATTTTTGGAAGGGCGTCAAAATTTGACCCAGGAATCGATTTATCGAAAGTACGCCAAAGTTTCACTTGCAGACTAATTTTTCAAAACTGCGTTGAAATTTGGCTTGAAGATCGATTTTTCAAAAGTACGCCAAAATTTCACCCGCAGATTAACTTTTCAAAAGTACCTTGAAATTTGGCTTGAAAATCAATTTTTCAAAAGTACGCCAAAATTTCACCCGCGGATTAACTTTTCAAAAGTACCTTGAAATTTGGCTTGAAAATCAATTTTTCAAAAGTACGCCAAAATTTCACCCGCGGATTAACTTTTCAAAAGTACCTTGAAATTTGGCTTGAAAATCGATTTTTCAAAAGTACGCCAAAATTTCACCCGCAGACTAGTTTTTCAAAAGTACCTTGAAATTTGGCTCGAAAATCGATTTTTCAAAAGTACGCTAAAATTGGTCTTAAACTGGATTTTTCAAAAGTACCACGAAGTCAGTTTAAAAAGTACCACGAAAATATACTTTAAATTATTTTTTATTTTTTATTCCTCAACCAAAGACATTGACCTTTGAGGTACGATCATTGAAAGCACAATTCTAAAGTATGAGCATAAAATTTTAACGATGCACTGCATCCAAAAGGCAAAATAGAAGATTTTGTCAAAGCCGGCGTAGTGCCGATAAGCAAAAATTGATAAAAATCAATGCACATGTACAAGGCCGGTTTCTCGCATGGAAAGAGTTTGGATTGACCCAGCGGCTCGCAATTTGGTCGAGCGCGTTGAGTAGTCCAGACAAAGCGATGGTAGAAAAGCCAATAACGGGGCTTTTCAAATGACAAAGTTATAGAGGAAAACGCCTTGTGCATAAAAATCAAAAAATTCAATTTTGCCTAATAGTCGCTCGAAGGTGAGACGCTGCCAAATCGATATTATTAATCGACTGTGATAAGGGTTAGTAAGTCGTGGACTGATCGAACGCCACTCAACTTATGCAGTAATAAGTCCTCTGAATGTGTTTGAGTACGTGAATTTCCACGATACAAGAACTTTAAAGCTAGGTAGTCTCTAGCGAAACTAAATTCATTTAGTAAAACTTTTTTAAGTTAATTTCAGTCAGCCTTAATTATTCATTTACCCAGAGTCTGAAATGATTCTAAAAGCTCGCATTTTGAATACTTTTTCAAAGGTACCATAAATTGGACTTTGAAAAATAATATTTTTGGAAGGGCGTCAAAATTTGACCCAGGAATCGATTTATCGAAAGTACGCCAAAGTTTCACTTGCAGACTAATTTTTCAAAACTGCGTTGAAATTTGGCTTGAAGATCGATTTTTCAAAAGTACGCCAAAATTTCACCCGCAGATTAACTTTTCAAAAGTACCTTGAAATTTGGCTTGAAAATCAATTTTTCAAAAGTACGCCAAAATTTCACCCGCGGATTAACTTTTCAAAAGTACCTTGAAATTTGGCTTGAAAATCAATTTTTCAAAAGTACGCCAAAATTTCACCCGCGGATTAACTTTTCAAAAGTACCTTGAAATTTGGCTTGAAAATCGATTTTTCAAAAGTACGCCAAAATTTCACCCGCAGACTAGTTTTTCAAAAGTACCTTGAAATTTGGCTCGAAAATCGATTTTTCAAAAGTACGCTAAAATTGGTCTTAAACTGGATTTTTCAAAAGTACCACGAAGTCAGTTTAAAAAGTACCACGAAAATATACTTTAAATTATTTTTTATTTTTTATTCCTCAACCAAAGACATTGACCTTTGAGGTACGATCATTGAAAGCACAATTCTAAAGTATGAGCATAAAATTTTAACGATGCACTGCATCCAAAAGGCAAAATAGAAGATTTTGTCAAAGCCGGCGTAGTGCCGATAAGCAAAAATTGATAAAAATCAATGCACATGTACAAGGCCGGTTTCTCGCATGGAAAGAGTTTGGATTGACCCAGCGGCTCGCAATTTGGTCGAGCGCGTTGAGTAGTCCAGACAAAGCGATGGTAGAAAAGCCAATAACGGGGCTTTTCAAATGACAAAGTTATAGAGGAAAACGCCTTGTGCATAAAAATCAAAAAATTCAATTTTGCCTAATAGTCGCTCGAAGGTGAGACGCTGCCAAATCGATATTATTAATCGACTGTGATAAGGGTTAGTAAGTCGTGGACTGATCGAACGCCACTCAACTTATGCAGTAATAAGTCCTCTGAATGTGTTTGAGTACGTGAATTTCCACGATACAAGAACTTTAAAGCTAGGTAGTCTCTAGCGAAACTAAATTCATTTAGTAAAACTTTTTTAAGTTAATTTCAGTCAGCCTTAATTATTCATTTACCCAGAGTCTGAAATGATTCTAAAAGCTCGCATTTTGATTCTGAGAAGGTACGTATGAATCTTTTCTACCTAATCGATCGTTAGCGCGAGCGCTCTCGCTTGTATGGTCTGAAAGTCACTACCTTGATTGGGGAAGGCACGATTCTTTCTTGAGAATTTTGTATAACCAATTCTGTTAAATAAACGGATTCTTTGAACTAATGTTTCTTAATTGATCTTGAGGCCTGTTGACGGTCTATAATCCCTGGAACTTTCGTATAGAAAACCGGATGTGTCGAGTTAATTCGCATTAACGTTCGACCTTCTGGTTGTTTTACGGAGGTTCGATAGGGATTTTTTTATGCGTTTTTTGAGAAATATATTCCGTTATTAATGGACCAAAACGCGATTTTCGCGTACCAAAACTAATCCCTCCGCAGAGAAATTCTTCGGTTGGGATTTTTTTATGCAAAAATTCAGGAAATTAAGAGGTGCCTAAACCCCTAACGAGGGAATTCGGGTCCAGAGAGAGCGTAGTTTCCGATCTGTGGTAGTGCAGCCTTGGTCCCGCTTTTCGGCTACCGAAGTCATCTTATCTCGAACCCGCCTGGGAGGTAGAAGAACGGGGTAATACGCGACTGGCGCCCCCTGAGAAATAAATTGGTGTCGCGTCATTTTGACGCCCGGTAGTGCGTTCTTCTACATGGCGCCCAACGTGGGGCGTTGTTAGTCAGCAGGGCTTTCTGGAAAGGATATGGATGAATCAACGCCTTTCCAGTTTTACGACGAGCCGACATCTGTGATGGACAACGTCTCTAGAGGGTTAGAGAGGCCGTGCGCGGAGGATGTACTGGGTAGTTCGGGGGTTGGCCCGAGTACCACTGAAGGAGTCATACAGCCCTCCTCAGAACAAGTGTTCGCCCAAATGGCAGCAGGTCTTGCCAAAGCTCTAAGCGAAGCCACACACGAGCATAAGTATCGGTCGAAGCATCCAAATGCGGAATTTCATGGCTTCGAACACGAAGACCCTGAAACCTTCATTCATCATATGGAGGAATTTTTCGTCCGAGTACGAATTACGCAGGATAACGACCGTCTGTATAAAATATCAGAACAGCTCAAAGACGATGCTAGGAAATGGTTCGAACAATACCGAACCCTAATTACCACGTATCCTCTATTCCTCGAGCGGTTCAGAAGCCGTTACGATTCAGGTGAAGTACTCACCGAAGCAGTAGCTAATTTATATGGTAAGAAACAAGATGCCGAGGAAAATACGTCAGTATTTATTTCCAGGAAAGTATGCCTCTTCAACAGGATCGATCCGTTTAAGCCGGAGGCGATGAAGGCGGCTACCATCTTCAATCAGTTGAGACCTGATATGAAAATGCTCCTAAAGAGTGCCGTCATACTAGATACAAATACACTAGTGACGATGACCGAACAAATGGCCAAAATCATGGATGAGAATAAAGAATTCGAGATTCTGCAAAATGCAAAGAAAAGCAAAGACCGAGAAGCGTCCACCTCTACCGCTTCAGCTCAAGGGAATCAGCAATCGAGCAGTAACTGGAGAACGGAACCCTCCGCATTAGCGAAGCCGTCCTCCAGTTCCTTTGGTGCATCTAGGACACCATTCAATGGATCTCAAAGAAGAGATAATCCGCCAGCACCAAGGGTGCATTTTGCAAATAATATTTCCTCGCTGCCTAGAGGGGATATACCGAGAAGGGGTACTGGAGACGTAAGGAACTCCCGAGTCCCGTATCGCCCTTGCAGATATTGCCCAACGGAGCAGTGGCATTTTCATGCGGAATGCCCAAACAATCCCTATCGTAATATGAATACGGGAAACCAAGCGGGGGTCAGAGGCGATGGCCCAGGCCGAACTGTACCAGCCCCGCCTACCAGGCCCCAGCAGGCTCGAAGCGACCCTCGAGGAAGCTCCGAAGCAAGAAGTTTAAATTAAAAAACTTCGATGACCTTCCTGACCTTAATTACCTGTTTAAGGATCAAGAAGTCAACCTATCTCCCCACCGATTCACTCCATTAGAATCTATCAATCAAACCAACGACGCTTTCCCTCTGCCTCGCATTAAGATTATAATTAATAATCGAGCGGTTAACGCTTTATTGGATACAGGTTCGACAAGGAATATTATCCAACCGAAATTTTTGAACGACATTGATCAACTTACAGCTCCCCAAACTTTTGTTATGGCTTGTGGCGATGGTTTAGTAGAATCCCTCGGGACTACGACCATAAACGTTAATGTACTAGATGTACCCTTTCAGACCACGTTTCAGGTCATTCAAAATTTAAACGAAGAGCTCATTCTGGGAGCCCCCTTTTTATATGCTCACAATGTCGTATTCGATTATCAACGTAAATGTGTCTACGTCGGCACCGAAGAGCGAATAACCGTCTTCTGGAATCAAGCGGCACATCAAGCAAGGAAGCAATGCCGGCTTCCCGAAGAACTGATCATCGAAAACGATAATTTAAAACCTCTATTCGAGGAATTTGCTGAATTGTTCACCGCGGTGCCTACCCAAGCTACCACGGTGACAACAAAACATAAAATAAAAATTAAAGATGACCGCCCGTTCAATATCAAACCCTACCCCATGTCTCCTTCTAAGAAAAAAGTTATGTACGATCAAATTGAAGAGATGCTGAAAGCCGGCGTCATAGAACCGAGTACCGCTCAGTACAGTTCGCCTCCCATTATAATTGAAAGGCCCGGCAAGAAGCCTCGCTTCTGCATTGATTATCGTCACTTAAATGAAGTAACGGAAGACGAAGCATCCGTCTTACCAAAGATATACGAGAGTATAAAGGATCTAGGAAACGCCAACATATTTACGGTGTTGGACCTCAAGAGCGGATATTGGCAAATCCCTCTTGAGGAGTCGTCAAAAAACTATTCTACGTTTACAACATTAGATGGAGCATCTTACCGATTTAACGTGATGCCTTTCGGATTGAAGACCGCTCCATGTACATTCCAAAAATTTATGGCAAGAGACGTATTGACCGGCTACTTGCATCATTTCTGCAAAGTATATCTCGATGATATTATCATCTACAGTGAAAATATAGAACAGCATGTAAACCATCTGAGAGCCGTCTTTGAACGCCTACGTTTACATAATTTAAAAGTGTCACCAGAAAAATGTGTGGTAGCCACATCTAGTATAACCTATCTCGGGCATAAGATAAATGCCAATACTACTCAACCTTTAGAAAAACATATTCTGCAGATACAAAATTATCCGGCCCCTACGACGAGGCGCCAGCTTCAGAGTTTCCTTGGTTTATGTAATTGGGTACGTGAATATATCCCTAATGTTGCAATAATTACAAAGCCCTTGACCCGACTACTCTCGAAGGACTGGCGCTATAAGTGGAATACAGAAGCCCAAGAATCCTTTATCCTACTGAAAGAGGTATTAAATAAACCTCTAGGATTGCACCGACCAGATTTCAATAAAATGTTCATACTGCAGACGGACGCATCCTTAATAGGATTATCTGCAGTATTATATCAATTGGGGGATAATGACCAGAAGCACATCGTCTCTTATGCTAGTAATACGTTATCTCCGACGGAGAGAAAATACCATATCAATGAATTGGAATGTTTGAGCGTCGTTAATTATATAAGGAAATACAAAATATATTTGGCAGACCGTCCATTTATAGTCAAAACCGACAATCGAGCTTTATTATGGTTAAATAAGCATAAGGACGAGAAAACGAAATTTACACGTTGGTCATTATTACTTCAGGAATACAGCTTCACAATAGAACATTGTCCCGGCAAGGAAAATATATTGGCAGACTATTTGAGCAGAAATCCTCAAGGCCCGAACGTCGAAGCAGACGACGAAGAGGAGAGAATGTATCCACCAAAATTCTCGTACAAGGAACGAATATCAGTAATTACCACATTGGAATTAAACGATCAGGTCAGAGAAGCGCAATCGCACTCCAGAGATATCCAAGACCAAATCGAACGATGGAATACTCTAGTGAGACAAGCAGATAAAACCGAGGCAGAGGTGAAATTCGTCAATACAAGACAAGTGATAGGCGGCACACTTTGGACGAGAGGCGAAAATGTTATAGAAAAATTATACGTACCAAAACGTATGGTCATGAGAGTAATATCTCATTTTCACGACCGACCGGAAGTAGGTCACCCCGGCCGCGATGAAACTGTTAGAATCATCTCGGGCCGCTATTATTTTAATAATTTGTCGAGACTAGTTAACAAATATTTAAATGAGTGCATTATTTGTAATTCCGTAAAAAGCAGACAATCACAACCGAAGGCTCCTCTCAGAAGCCATGCTCCATCGCATCCGTTCGAAGTTCTAAGCGTCGATGTAATCGGACCGCTTCAGCGAACCAAAGATGCAGATAACCGATATATATTAATGGTAGAGGATGTATTTAGTAAGTGGGTCGAAGCCAAGGCGTTCACCCAAGTCAGTGGAAAAACAATAGCACAATTTATCGAAGAGGAACTAGTGGCGAGATATGGCGTTCCGAGGGTCATCATTTCCGACCAGGGAGGCCACTTCAATTCCGGCTTTTACGATACGTTCTGTACACGTAACAATATTGAAAGATTCTTCACAGCAGCTTACCACCAACAGGCCAATCCAATAGAAAGGAGGGTGCAAGAAGCTAAGAAGATCTTAAAAACCTTATTATATGGTTCACCCAACGACGAGTGGGATCGACATGTTAGTCAGATGGCATATATCTTGAGAACAAGAAAAAACGCCGCTACGGGGCATACGCCCAGTTTCGTAGTACTCGGTTATGAATTACCGCAGATTGGTGATTGGAATATGTTCGCTTATAGACAAGAACGTCGTAATCAAGCGGACGTTCCCCGCCTTGAAAGAGTCAAGGAGATTCGTAAAAATCAAACAAATTACCAATGGCGTTACGCGCCCAAAGTGGCGGTAACGCCGGTCGTATATAAAGTGGGAGATATGGTAATGACTAAAAGGATCAGGAAGGATCATACCTTCACACCGTCGTGGAGTGGGCCACACAAGGTTTTAAAGAGATTGTCCAATGAAGTTTACCTCATTCACAAGGGGGTAACTTCGACGAGATTACATGTCGATGCCATCAGGCCGGCACCTAAGGGAGACCCCGATGTTGAATTGGAATTGTCTGAAGAATCAGAAGATAGTCCGGATGAAACTCATCTTAGTGACGACGCTTCCTCATCAGACAATGAGATCGCGCCCAGGTCAGAGCGACGTAGCGATACCACACTAGTTCAAATCAATGTTCCCGCAAGAGCTCAAGATGAGCAGGATGTAATAAGTCGAGATCCCGATGATGCTCGAGATGAGCCAGACATAGAAGAGTCACCTCTAGATATTTCTGAGGTCGACCACGGCTAATAGCCGTTTTCGCTTTTTTTTTATATATTTTTTCTCAAAATTCTAAGTAGCGATTTTGACCTATATGCGGTCGAATCGAAAATTTAAAGTCTACTCCATGAGCAGACATGGAAAGACGGCGAACCCGACGCAAGAGCGCGATCCGGTAAGCCTAGCTTCTCAAGAGCGAGAGCCGCCAAGTTCGAGTAATGGACGTAGGCATAAGTACGAATCAGTACGAGTTTCGGAAGCTGTTTTTCTTATGCAAGAAGACAACTTCTATTTTAATCATTTTAAGTCAACAAAATTAACGTATACCCCAAATGGAAACTACGAGTTTCAGAAGCCGTTCTTCGCTCAAGAAGACGCTTCGATTTTTTTTATACTTTTTTTTTACAAGTCGTGATGACCGCACGAGTATCGTAAGCCAATTTAATCTACCTTACGAAGTAGAAACTACGAGACGAGTTTCAGAAGCCGTTCTTCGCTCAAGAAGACGCTTCGATTTTTTTTATACTTTTTTCACAAGTCGTGATGACCGCACGAGTATCGTAAGCCGATTTAATCTACCTTACGAAGTAGAAACTACGAGACGAGTTTCAGAAGCCGTTCTTCGCTCAAGAAGACGCTTCAATTTTTTTTTTTTTTATATTTTTTTCACTAAGTAGTGATGACCGCACGAGTATCGTAAGCCGATTCAATCTACCTTACGAAGAACCAATTTCTAACCATTATAAGTTAACAAAATTCATGTTAGAAAAATATTTCATTAAAAACAACACATTGTGTTTGTTAGTCGACGCGTCCCAGTCGACGACTTGCTAAAAAGTCAATCTAGTTGCAGAACTGCATTTTCCATGTGCAGAAATGGAAAGATGACCCAGCCTGTCGCAAGGGCGCGGCATGGTGAAGTCTGGAACTCAAAGGCGAGGACCGTCCAAGCTGCGGCATGGAGATATAGACAGACTCTTCTAGAAAGGGCCGAAGTTAAGCAAGAGCGAGACCAGGGCGAAAAAGCGAGTGCAACGAATTAGTGAGAGTGGACGCTAATCAAAATTGTGCTACGCTTCGCACCTCGACGCGGGTGTAATTAAGTTGATAAAAATGTTGTATCAACTTGGCGTATTGTTTAAAAAATGTATTTATTTTTAAGTTAGATAGGCGAATCAGCCGTCTGCCCCAATTAAGGCCGTTATTTTTTAAACATCTGTACATAGGTCAGACCGTCAAATGAAGGCATACAGACATACAAGTGAATATGGAAATTAAAGGCGATCGATGAGTAGAAAAGATTCAACCAAAGGAGGGGAGTGTTGTAGAACTCTCCAAAATCGTCCTAAGTTGAAGACATAATCAAAATTCGACTTAGGCAAAAATTTCATTTAAAGACATTTTTGGGAGTCTGCAGAGGCGCAGATCAGTCCACAAGGACCGTTTTGGGTTCTATGAGGCGTTGGAAATTACCAGGCGAAAATTCGAAGAAACACCGAATTTTCACTTAGGAAAAATGTTTTTGGTTCAGAATATCAGAGTAGAAGTATATAATGACAAAGATTTATGAATAGTATACTTTTTCAAAGGTACCATAAATTGGACTTTGAAAAATAATATTTTTGGAAGGGCGTCAAAATTTGACCCAGGAATCGATTTATCGAAAGTACGCCAAAGTTTCACTTGCAGACTAATTTTTCAAAACTGCGTTGAAATTTGGCTTGAAGATCGATTTTTCAAAAGTACGCCAAAATTTCACCCGCAGATTAACTTTTCAAAAGTACCTTGAAATTTGGCTTGAAAATCAATTTTTCAAAAGTACGCCAAAATTTCACCCGCGGATTAACTTTTCAAAAGTACCTTGAAATTTGGCTTGAAAATCAATTTTTCAAAAGTACGCCAAAATTTCACCCGCGGATTAACTTTTCAAAAGTACCTTGAAATTTGGCTTGAAAATCGATTTTTCAAAAGTACGCCAAAATTTCACCCGCAGACTAGTTTTTCAAAAGTACCTTGAACCCTTGAGCTGAAGCGGTAGAGGTGGACGCTTCTCGGTCTTTGCTTTTCTTTGCATTTTGCAGAATCTCGAATTCTTTATTCTCATCCATGATTTTGGCCATTTGTTCGGTCATCGTCACTAGTGTATTTGTATCTAGTATGACGGCACTCTTTAGGAGCATTTTCATATCAGGTCTCAACTGATTGAAGATGGTAGCCGCCTTCATCGCCTCCGGCTTAAACGGATCGATCCTGTTGAAGAGGCATACTTTCCTGGAAATAAATACTGACGTATTTTCCTCGGCATCTTGTTTCTTACCATATAAATTAGCTACTGCTTCGGTGAGTACTTCACCTGAATCGTAACGGCTTCTGAACCGCTCGAGGAATAGAGGATACGTGGTAATTAGGGTTCGGTATTGTTCGAACCATTTCCTAGCATCGTCTTTGAGCTGTTCTGATATTTTATACAGACGGTCGTTATCCTGCGTAATTCGTACTCGGACGAAAAATTCCTCCATATGATGAATGAAGGTTTCAGGGTCTTCGTGTTCGAAGCCATGAAATTCCGCATTTGGATGCTTCGACCGATACTTATGCTCGTGTGTGTACTGAAACATGATCTATTTATTTTTTAAAATTAATCAGCCTTCACCTGTGTGTCCATTTTGGCAAACTTGTCGAACATGTTTGCGTAAATTTTCTTTTCCTTTTGTAATTGCTCCTTTAATGTTTTCGTGCAGATGGCTAGCTGGGTTTTGGCGGAAATGTTCTTGGGGTCTATTTTCAAGCATTCCGAGAAGTCCTTGCTAGCCAAATCGGGCTCTCCTAGGCTCAAAAGGGCCTGACCTCGCCTGAAGAGGGCCTTTTCATTTGAAGGATCAACCTTCAAGGCATTTGTAGCTGCTTGTCTAGCCTCGAAGTAGTTCCTGAGCTTTAACTGGCACAAGGCAACATTGAGGTATGAGGCTAGCAGAAGATTGTTTCTCTCTTCGCCAGTACTATCTTTCTCAGATTCTAAAAATGTCTGTATTTTCGTATACAATTTTATAGCCAGTTGATATTTTCCTGCTTTAGCGAAGCCGTCCTCCAGTTCCTTTGGTGCATCTAGGACACCATTCAATGGATCTCAAAGAAGAGATAATCCGCCAGCACCAAGGGTGCATTTTGCAAATAATATTTCCTCGCTGCCTAGAGGGGATATACCGAGAAGGGGTACTGGAGACGTAAGGAACTCCCGAGTCCCGTATCGCCCTTGCAGATATTGCCCAACGGAGCAGTGGCATTTTCATGCGGAATGCCCAAACAATCCCTATCGTAATATGAATACGGGAAACCAAGCGGGGGTCAGAGGCGATGGCCCAGGCCGAACTGTACCAGCCCCGCCTACCAGGCCCCAGCAGGCTCGAAGCGACCCTCGAGGAAGCTCCGAAGCAAGAAGTTTAAATTAAAAAACTTCGATGACCTTCCTGACCTTAATTACCTGTTTAAGGATCAAGAAGTCAACCTATCTCCCCACCGATTCACTCCATTAGAATCTATCAATCAAACCAACGACGCTTTCCCTCTGCCTCGCATTAAGATTATAATTAATAATCGAGCGGTTAACGCTTTATTGGATACAGGTTCGACAAGGAATATTATCCAACCGAAATTTTTGAACGACATTGATCAACTTACAGCTCCCCAAACTTTTGTTATGGCTTGTGGCGATGGTTTAGTAGAATCCCTCGGGACTACGACCATAAACGTTAATGTACTAGATGTACCCTTTCAGACCACGTTTCAGGTCATTCAAAATTTAAACGAAGAGCTCATTCTGGGAGCCCCCTTTTTATATGCTCACAATGTCGTATTCGATTATCAACGTAAATGTGTCTACGTCGGCACCGAAGAGCGAATAACCGTCTTCTGGAATCAAGCGGCACATCAAGCAAGGAAGCAATGCCGGCTTCCCGAAGAACTGATCATCGAAAACGATAATTTAAAACCTCTATTCGAGGAATTTGCTGAATTGTTCACCGCGGTGCCTACCCAAGCTACCACGGTGACAACAAAACATAAAATAAAAATTAAAGATGACCGCCCGTTCAATATCAAACCCTACCCCATGTCTCCTTCTAAGAAAAAAGTTATGTACGATCAAATTGAAGAGATGCTGAAAGCCGGCGTCATAGAACCGAGTACCGCTCAGTACAGTTCGCCTCCCATTATAATTGAAAGGCCCGGCAAGAAGCCTCGCTTCTGCATTGATTATCGTCACTTAAATGAAGTAACGGAAGACGAAGCATCCGTCTTACCAAAGATATACGAGAGTATAAAGGATCTAGGAAACGCCAACATATTTACGGTGTTGGACCTCAAGAGCGGATATTGGCAAATCCCTCTTGAGGAGTCGTCAAAAAACTATTCTACGTTTACAACATTAGATGGAGCATCTTACCGATTTAACGTGATGCCTTTCGGATTGAAGACCGCTCCATGTACATTCCAAAAATTTATGGCAAGAGACGTATTGACCGGCTACTTGCATCATTTCTGCAAAGTATATCTCGATGATATTATCATCTACAGTGAAAATATAGAACAGCATGTAAACCATCTGAGAGCCGTCTTTGAACGCCTACGTTTACATAATTTAAAAGTGTCACCAGAAAAATGTGTGGTAGCCACATCTAGTATAACCTATCTCGGGCATAAGATAAATGCCAATACTACTCAACCTTTAGAAAAACATATTCTGCAGATACAGAGCTATCCTGTGCCTACGACAAGACGCCAGCTTCAGAGTTTCCTTGGCCTATGTAATTGGGTACGTGAATATATCCCGAATGTTGCAATAATTACGAAGCCCTTGACCCGACTACTCTCGAAGGACTGGCGTTATAAGTGGAATACAGAAGCCCAAGAATCCTTTATCCTACTGAAAGAGGTATTAAATAAACCTCTAGGACTGCACCGGCCAGATTTCAATAAAATGTTCATACTGCAGACGGACGCATCCTTAATAGGATTATCTGCAGTATTATATCAATTGGGGGATAATGACCAGAAGCACATCGTCTCTTATGCTAGTAATACGTTATCTCCGACGGAGAGAAAATACCATATTAATGAATTGGAATGTTTGAGCGTCGTTAATTATATAAGGAAATACAAAATATATTTGGCAGACCGTCCATTTATAGTCAAAACCGACAATCGAGCTTTACTATGGTTAAATAAGCATAAGGACGAGAAAACGAAATTTACACGTTGGTCATTATTACTTCAGGAATACAGCTTCACCATAGAACATTGTCCCGGCAAGGAAAATATATTGGCTGACTATCTTAGCAGGAATCCTCAAGGCCCAAACGTCGAAGCAGACGACGAAGAGGAGAGAATGTACCCACCAAAATTCTCGTACAAGGAACGAATATCAGTGATTACCACATTGGAATTAAACGATCAGGTCAGAGAAGCGCAAACGCACTCCAGAGATATCCAAGACCAAATCGAACGATGGAATACTCTAGTGAGACAAGCAGATAAAACCGAGGCAGAGGTGAAATTCGTCAATACAAGACAAGTGATAGGCGGCACACTTTGGACGAGAGGCGAAAATGTTATAGAAAAATTATACGTACCAAAACGTATGGTCATGAGAGTAATATCTCATTTTCACGACCGACCGGAAGTAGGTCACCCCGGCCGCGATGAAACTGTTAGAATCATCTCGGGCCGCTATTATTTTAATAATTTGTCGAGACTAGTTAACAAATATTTAAATGAGTGCATTATTTGTAATTCCGTAAAAAGCAGACAATCACAACCGAAGGCTCCTCTCAGAAGCCATGCTCCATCGCATCCGTTCGAAGTTCTAAGCGTCGATGTAATCGGACCGCTTCAGCGAACCAAAGATGCAGATAACCGATATATATTAATGGTAGAGGATGTATTTAGTAAGTGGGTCGAAGCCAAGGCGTTCACCCAAGTCAGTGGAAAAACAATAGCACAATTTATCGAAGAGGAACTAGTGGCGAGATATGGCGTTCCGAGGGTCATCATTTCCGACCAGGGAGGCCACTTCAATTCCGGCTTTTACGATACGTTCTGTACACGTAACAATATTGAAAGATTCTTCACAGCAGCTTACCACCAACAGGCCAATCCAATAGAAAGGAGGGTGCAAGAAGCTAAGAAGATCTTAAAAACCTTATTATATGGTTCACCCAACGACGAGTGGGATCGACATGTTAGTCAGATGGCATATATCTTGAGAACAAGAAAAAACGCCGCTACGGGGCATACGCCCAGTTTCGTAGTACTCGGTTATGAATTACCGCAGATTGGTGATTGGAATATGTTCGCTTATAGACAAGAACGTCGTAATCAAGCGGACGTTCCCCGCCTTGAAAGAGTCAAGGAGATTCGTAAAAATCAAACAAATTACCAATGGCGTTACGCGCCCAAAGTGGCGGTAACGCCGGTCGTATATAAAGTGGGAGATATGGTAATGACTAAAAGGATCAGGAAGGATCATACCTTCACACCGTCGTGGAGTGGGCCACACAAGGTTTTAAAGAGATTGTCCAATGAAGTTTACCTCATTCACAAGGGGGTAACTTCGACGAGATTACATGTCGATGCCATCAGGCCGGCACCTAAGGGAGACCCCGATGTTGAATTGGAATTGTCTGAAGAATCAGAAGATAGTCCGGATGAAACTCATCTTAGTGACGACGCTTCCTCATCAGACAATGAGATCGCGCCCAGGTCAGAGCGACGTAGCGATACCACACTAGTTCAAATCAATGTTCCCGCAAGAGCTCAAGATGAGCAGGATGTAATAAGTCGAGATCCCGATGATGCTCGAGATGAGCCAGACATAGAAGAGTCACCTCTAGATATTTCTGAGGTCGACCACGGCTAATAGCCGTTTTCGCTTTTTTTTTATATATTTTTTCTCAAAATTCTAAGTAGCGATTTTGACCTATATGCGGTCGAATCGAAAATTTAAAGTCTACTCCATGAGCAGACATGGAAAGACGGCGAACCCGACGCAAGAGCGCGATCCGGTAAGCCTAGCTTCTCAAGAGCGAGAGCCGCCAAGTTCGAGTAATGGACGTAGGCATAAGTACGAATCAGTACGAGTTTCGGAAGCTGTTTTTCTTATGCAAGAAGACAACTTCTATTTTAATCATTTTAAGTCAACAAAATTAACGTATACCCCAAATGGAAACTACGAGTTTCAGAAGCCGTTCTTCGCTCAAGAAGACGCTTCGATTTTTTTTATACTTTTTTTTTACAAGTCGTGATGACCGCACGAGTATCGTAAGCCAATTTAATCTACCTTACGAAGTAGAAACTACGAGACGAGTTTCAGAAGCCGTTCTTCGCTCAAGAAGACGCTTCGATTTTTTTTATACTTTTTTCACAAGTCGTGATGACCGCACGAGTATCGTAAGCCGATTTAATCTACCTTACGAAGTAGAAACTACGAGACGAGTTTCAGAAGCCGTTCTTCGCTCAAGAAGACGCTTCAATTTTTTTTTTATATTTTTTTCACTAAGTAGTGATGACCGCACGAGTATCGTAAGCCGATTCAATCTACCTTACGAAGAACCAATTTCTAACCATTATAAGTTAACAAAATTCATGTTAGAAAAATATTTCATTAAAAACAACACATTGTGTTTGTTAGTCGACGCGTCCCAGTCGACGACTTGCTAAAAAGTCAATCTAGTTGCAGAACTGCATTTTCCATGTGCAGAAATGGAAAGATGACCCAGCCTGTCGCAAGGGCGCGGCATGGTGAAGTCTGGAACTCAAAGGCGAGGACCGTCCAAGCTGCGGCATGGAGATATAGACAGACTCTTCTAGAAAGACTTTTGTTATGGCTTGTGGCGATGGTTTAGTAGAATCCCTCGGGACTACGACCATAAACGTTAATGTACTAGATGTACCCTTTCAGACCACGTTTCAGGTCATTCAAAATTTAAACGAAGAGCTCATTCTGGGAGCCCCCTTTTTATATGCTCACAATGTCGTATTCGATTATCAACGTAAATGTGTCTACGTCGGCACCGAAGAGCGAATAACCGTCTTCTGGAATCAAGCGGCACATCAAGCAAGGAAGCAATGCCGGCTTCCCGAAGAACTGATCATCGAAAACGATAATTTAAAACCTCTATTCGAGGAATTTGCTGAATTGTTCACCGCGGTGCCTACCCAAGCTACCACGGTGACAACAAAACATAAAATAAAAATTAAAGATGACCGCCCGTTCAATATCAAACCCTACCCCATGTCTCCTTCTAAGAAAAAAGTTATGTACGATCAAATTGAAGAGATGCTGAAAGCCGGCGTCATAGAACCGAGTACCGCTCAGTACAGTTCGCCTCCCATTATAATTGAAAGGCCCGGCAAGAAGCCTCGCTTCTGCATTGATTATCGTCACTTAAATGAAGTAACGGAAGACGAAGCATCCGTCTTACCAAAGATATACGAGAGTATAAAGGATCTAGGAAACGCCAACATATTTACGGTGTTGGACCTCAAGAGCGGATATTGGCAAATCCCTCTTGAGGAGTCGTCAAAAAACTATTCTACGTTTACAACATTAGATGGAGCATCTTACCGATTTAACGTGATGCCTTTCGGATTGAAGACCGCTCCATGTACATTCCAAAAATTTATGGCAAGAGACGTATTGACCGGCTACTTGCATCATTTCTGCAAAGTATATCTCGATGATATTATCATCTACAGTGAAAATATAGAACAGCATGTAAACCATCTGAGAGCCGTCTTTGAACGCCTACGTTTACATAATTTAAAAGTGTCACCAGAAAAATGTGTGGTAGCCACATCTAGTATAACCTATCTCGGGCATAAGATAAATGCCAATACTACTCAACCTTTAGAAAAACATATTCTGCAGATACAGAGCTATCCTGTGCCTACGACAAGACGCCAGCTTCAGAGTTTCCTTGGCCTATGTAATTGGGTACGTGAATATATCCCGAATGTTGCAATAATTACGAAGCCCTTGACCCGACTACTCTCGAAGGACTGGCGTTATAAGTGGAATACAGAAGCCCAAGAATCCTTTATCCTACTGAAAGAGGTATTAAATAAACCTCTAGGACTGCACCGGCCAGATTTCAATAAAATGTTCATACTGCAGACGGACGCATCCTTAATAGGATTATCTGCAGTATTATATCAATTGGGGGATAATGACCAGAAGCACATCGTCTCTTATGCTAGTAATACGTTATCTCCGACGGAGAGAAAATACCATATTAATGAATTGGAATGTTTGAGCGTCGTTAATTATATAAGGAAATACAAAATATATTTGGCAGACCGTCCATTTATAGTCAAAACCGACAATCGAGCTTTACTATGGTTAAATAAGCATAAGGACGAGAAAACGAAATTTACACGTTGGTCATTATTACTTCAGGAATACAGCTTCACCATAGAACATTGTCCCGGCAAGGAAAATATATTGGCTGACTATCTTAGCAGGAATCCTCAAGGCCCAAACGTCGAAGCAGACGACGAAGAGGAGAGAATGTACCCACCAAAATTCTCGTACAAGGAACGAATATCAGTGATTACCACATTGGAATTAAACGATCAGGTCAGAGAAGCGCAAACGCACTCCAGAGATATCCAAGACCAAATCGAACGATGGAATACTCTAGTGAGACAAGCAGATAAAACCGAGGCAGAGGTGAAATTCGTCAATACAAGACAAGTGATAGGCGGCACACTTTGGACGAGAGGCGAAAATGTTATAGAAAAATTATACGTACCAAAACGTATGGTCATGAGAGTAATATCTCATTTTCACGACCGACCGGAAGTAGGTCACCCCGGCCGCGATGAAACTGTTAGAATCATCTCGGGCCGCTATTATTTTAATAATTTGTCGAGACTAGTTAACAAATATTTAAATGAGTGCATTATTTGTAATTCCGTAAAAAGCAGACAATCACAACCGAAGGCTCCTCTCAGAAGCCATGCTCCATCGCATCCGTTCGAAGTTCTAAGCGTCGATGTAATCGGACCGCTTCAGCGAACCAAAGATGCAGATAACCGATATATATTAATGGTAGAGGATGTATTTAGTAAGTGGGTCGAAGCCAAGGCGTTCACCCAAGTCAGTGGAAAAACAATAGCACAATTTATCGAAGAGGAACTAGTGGCGAGATATGGCGTTCCGAGGGTCATCATTTCCGACCAGGGAGGCCACTTCAATTCCGGCTTTTACGATACGTTCTGTACACGTAACAATATTGAAAGATTCTTCACAGCAGCTTACCACCAACAGGCCAATCCAATAGAAAGGAGGGTGCAAGAAGCTAAGAAGATCTTAAAAACCTTATTATATGGTTCACCCAACGACGAGTGGGATCGACATGTTAGTCAGATGGCATATATCTTGAGAACAAGAAAAAACGCCGCTACGGGGCATACGCCCAGTTTCGTAGTACTCGGTTATGAATTACCGCAGATTGGTGATTGGAATATGTTCGCTTATAGACAAGAACGTCGTAATCAAGCGGACGTTCCCCGCCTTGAAAGAGTCAAGGAGATTCGTAAAAATCAAACAAATTACCAATGGCGTTACGCGCCCAAAGTGGCGGTAACGCCGGTCGTATATAAAGTGGGAGATATGGTAATGACTAAAAGGATCAGGAAGGATCATACCTTCACACCGTCGTGGAGTGGGCCACACAAGGTTTTAAAGAGATTGTCCAATGAAGTTTACCTCATTCACAAGGGGGTAACTTCGACGAGATTACATGTCGATGCCATCAGGCCGGCACCTAAGGGAGACCCCGATGTTGAATTGGAATTGTCTGAAGAATCAGAAGATAGTCCGGATGAAACTCATCTTAGTGACGACGCTTCCTCATCAGACAATGAGATCGCGCCCAGGTCAGAGCGACGTAGCGATACCACACTAGTTCAAATCAATGTTCCCGCAAGAGCTCAAGATGAGCAGGATGTAATAAGTCGAGATCCCGATGATGCTCGAGATGAGCCAGACATAGAAGAGTCACCTCTAGATATTTCTGAGGTCGACCACGGCTAATAGCCGTTTTCGCTTTTTTTTTATATATTTTTTCTCAAAATTCTAAGTAGCGATTTTGACCTATATGCGGTCGAATCGAAAATTTAAAGTCTACTCCATGAGCAGACATGGAAAGACGGCGAACCCGACGCAAGAGCGCGATCCGGTAAGCCTAGCTTCTCAAGAGCGAGAGCCGCCAAGTTCGAGTAATGGACGTAGGCATAAGTACGAATCAGTACGAGTTTCGGAAGCTGTTTTTCTTATGCAAGAAGACAACTTCTATTTTAATCATTTTAAGTCAACAAAATTAACGTATACCCCAAATGGAAACTACGAGTTTCAGAAGCCGTTCTTCGCTCAAGAAGACGCTTCGATTTTTTTTATACTTTTTTTTTACAAGTCGTGATGACCGCACGAGTATCGTAAGCCAATTTAATCTACCTTACGAAGTAGAAACTACGAGACGAGTTTCAGAAGCCGTTCTTCGCTCAAGAAGACGCTTCGATTTTTTTTTATACTTTTTTCACAAGTCGTGATGACCGCACGAGTATCGTAAGCCGATTTAATCTACCTTACGAAGTAGAAACTACGAGACGAGTTTCAGAAGCCGTTCTTCGCTCAAGAAGACGCTTCAATTTTTTTTTTTATATTTTTTTCACTAAGTAGTGATGACCGCACGAGTATCGTAAGCCGATTCAATCTACCTTACGAAGAACCAATTTCTAACCATTATAAGTTAACAAAATTCATGTTAGAAAAATATTTCATTAAAAACAACACATTGTGTTTGTTAGTCGACGCGTCCCAGCCGACGACTTGCTAAAAAGTCAATCTAGTTGCAGAACTGCATTTTCCATGTGCAGAAATGGAAAGATGACCCAGCCTGTCGCAAGGGCGCGGCATGGTGAAGTCTGGAACTCAAAGGCGAGGACCGTCCAAGCTGCGGCATGGAGATATAGACAGACTCTTCTAGAAAGGGCCGAAGTTAAGCAAGAGCGAGACCAGGGCGAAAAAGCGAGTGCAACGAATTAGTGAGAGTGGACGCTAATCAAAATTGTGCTACGCTTCGCACCTCGACGCGGGTGTAATTAAGTTGATAAAAATGTTGTATCAACTTGGCGTATTGTTTAAAAAATGTATTTATTTTTAAGTTAGATAGGCGAATCAGCCGTCTGCCCCAATTAAGGCCGTTATTTTTTAAACATCTGTACATAGGTCAGACCGTCAAATGAAGGCATACAGACATACAAGTGAATATGGAAATTAAAGGCGATCGATGAGTAGAAAAGATTCAACCAAAGGAGGGGAGTGTTGTAGAACTCTCCAAAATCGTCCTAAGTTGAAGACATAATCAAAATTCGACTTAGGCAAAAATTTCATTTAAAGACATTTTTGGGAGTCTGCAGAGGCGCAGATCAGTCCACAAGGACCGTTTTGGGTTCTATGAGGCGTTGGAAATTACCAGGCGAAAATTCGAAGAAACACCGAATTTTCACTTAGGAAAAATGTTTTTGGTTCAGAATATCAGAGTAGAAGTATATAATGACAAAGATTTATGAATAGTATACTTTTTCAAAGGTACCATAAATTGGACTTTGAAAAATAATATTTTTGGAAGGGCGTCAAAATTTGACCCAGGAATCGATTTATCGAAAGTACGCCAAAGTTTCACTTGCAGACTAATTTTTCAAAACTGCGTTGAAATTTGGCTTGAAGATCGATTTTTCAAAAGTACGCCAAAATTTCACCCGCAGATTAACTTTTCAAAAGTACCTTGAAATTTGGCTTGAAAATCAATTTTTCAAAAGTACGCCAAAATTTCACCCGCGGATTAACTTTTCAAAAGTACCTTGAAATTTGGCTTGAAAATCGATTTTTCAAAAGTACGCCAAAATTTCACCCGCAGACTAGTTTTTCAAAAGTACCTTGAAATTTGGCTCGAAAATCGATTTTTCAAAAGTACGCTAAAATTGGTCTTAAACTGGATTTTTCAAAAGTACCACGAAGTCAGTTTAAAAAGTACCACGAAAATATACTTTAAATTATTTTTTATTTTTTATTCCTCAACCAAAGACATTGACCTTTGAGGTACGATCATTGAAAGCACAATTCTAAAGTATGAGCAAAAATCAATTTTTCAAAAGTACGCCAAAATTTCACCCGCGGATTAACTTTTCAAAAGTACCTTGAAATTTGGCTTGAAAATCAATTTTTCAAAAGTACGCCAAAATTTCACCCGCGGATTAACTTTTCAAAAGTACCTTGAAATTTGGCTTGAAAATCGATTTTTCAAAAGTACGCCAAAATTTCACCCGCAGACTAGTTTTTCAAAAGTACCTTGAAATTTGGCTCGAAAATCGATTTTTCAAAAGTACGCTAAAATTGGTCTTAAACTGGATTTTTCAAAAGTACCACGAAGTCAGTTTAAAAAGTACCACGAAAATATACTTTAAATTATTTTTTATTTTTTATTCCTCAACCAAAGACATTGACCTTTGAGGTACGATCATTGAAAGCACAATTCTAAAGTATGAGCATAAAATTTTAACGATGCACTGCATCCAAAAGGCAAAATAGAAGATTTTGTCAAAGCCGGCGTAGTGCCGATAAGCAAAAATTGATAAAAATCAATGCACATGTACAAGGCCGGTTTCTCGCATGGAAAGAGTTTGGATTGACCCAGCGGCTCGCAATTTGGTCGAGCGCGTTGAGTAGTCCAGACAAAGCGATGGTAGAAAAGCCAATAACGGGGCTTTTCAAATGACAAAGTTATAGAGGAAAACGCCTTGTGCATAAAAATCAAAAAATTCAATTTTGCCTAATAGTCGCTCGAAGGTGAGACGCTGCCAAATCGATATTATTAATCGACTGTGATAAGGGTTAGTAAGTCGTGGACTGATCGAACGCCACTCAACTTATGCAGTAATAAGTCCTCTGAATGTGTTTGAGTACGTGAATTTCCACGATACAAGAACTTTAAAGCTAGGTAGTCTCTAGCGAAACTAAATTCATTTAGTAAAACTTTTTTAAGTTAATTTCAGTCAGCCTTAATTATTCATTTACCCAGAGTCTGAAATGATTCTAAAAGCTCGCATTTTGATTCTGAGAAGGTACGTATGAATCTTTTATACCTAATCGATCGTTAGCGCGAGCGCTCTCGCTTGTATGGTCTGAAAGTCACTACCTTGATTGGGGAAGGCACGATTCTTTCTTGAGAATTTTGTATAACCAATTCTGTTAAATAAACGGATTCTTTGAACTAATGTTTCTTAATTGATCTTGAGGCCTGTTGACGGTCTATAATCCCTGGAACTTTCGTATAGAAAACCGGATGTGTCGAGTTAATTCGCATTAACGTTCGACCTTCTGGTTGTTTTACGGAGGTTCGATAGGGATTTTTTTATGCGTTTTTTGAGAAATATATTCCGTTATTAATGGACCAAAACGTGATTTTCGCGTACCAAAACTAATCCCTCCGCAGAGAAATTCTTCGGTTGGGATTTTTTTATGCAAAAATTCAGGAAATTAAGAGGTGCCTAAACCCCTAACGAGGGAATTCGGGTCCAGAGAGAGCGTAGTTTCCGATCTGTGGTAGTGCAGCCTTGGTCCCGCTTTTCGGCTACCGAAGTCATCTTATCTCGAACCCGCCTGGGAGGTAGAAGAACGGGGTAATACGCGACTGGCGCCCCCTGAGAAATAAATTGGTGTCGCGTCATTTTGACGCCCGGTAGTGCGTTCTTCTACAAGAACACCTGGCTTTTATTACTACCTAAAATACCTTTACGAGGTAGTCTACAAGCACAACAAAAGGCACATAGTTATTATAGTATGCATTTTTTGGCCGAAAATCTATTCTATTTGGAATAAAATTCTTAAAAAATATAGACTTGTCCGATATGTATATGTCAATCCGCCATCTTGGAAAAAAATAGAAAACACCAAAAATGGCCGAAATAATCAAAACTGAATATCTTTTCTATAAGAAGGAGTAATTTCACCAAAGTTGGCAAAAATAATATACATTTGCGGTCAAATATAATGCACCAATCCCGGACACCGTATGCCAAATAGAACGCCACAGATGGCGGGTGAAATAAAATTTCTAATTCTTCGTCAATTATCAAGGAGGCATTGTACGTTACTTTTTTTCTTCTCGATTGTACGTTATTTTATGTACTTTTAGGGGATAGAGTTCATATTTTATTTTCTTAATTTTCCAAAAGAGTGCGTTTTTTTTATTTTCACAAAAGTGCATTTTTACAATTTTCAAAAATGTATTTTCACCCAATTTTCATCGAAACAAAATGAAATATACTATATTAATTTCATTACCGTAATATGCCATAATTTCACTGCATTTCTCATCGATAGACGATTCATTAAAGGTAGAAGAAGCATTGGCACAATTATTTCCTTTACAATAAACACATAGAACAGAACATTATATTTTCAGTTTTCTATAGCTATACTGATTATTTTTACAGCCTATCTTACATTTACAAGAAATATCACTTAGTACATTTTTAGGAAAAGCATTACTTTCACTCATAACATCAGGCATTAAGCCATTCTCAGTTTTAGGCCTCCCGAATTGTAATCTTCTCAGAACCTAACCATTTTTGAACTTGGAAATATACTTTTAAACAGTGTTTTTCTGTTACCTCTTCAGTAGGTGGAATTGCAGACAATTATATTTTCATCAAAATGTTTGTTTATGTTTGTAAAAGTTTGATTTTTTTATGATGATTCTATGCTAGTTGAGTCATTATAACCAAAAGGTCAATGTCTTCACCAACTATTATAACTTGATTGTCTTCGGTTTTCAAATCAATAGCAATTTTAACGATTGTAGTATCAGCGTCTTCTCTGCATATTTTAACGTTAAAGTCATTATCTATTAACTCTTTGCGCAATAATTTTATAAAGCTCTCCTACGCAAACATTTTTTTCTAAACGACGAATGCGCTCGTTATTCTTAGGGCTATTCTGTTCATCGGCATACCCATCAAAAATAATACTACACTAGTCTGGACCGCTTGGTTCTGATTATTGATCATATATTCATATATTATTATTATTACCATGCGTATGCTTAATAAATTTTCTTTTCAAATTAATGAAGTTTCATTTTGTATTAAATTTTTGAAGTTATACGAGACTTCCTATAGCATATTTCATTTTATTTCGATGAAAATTGGGTGAAAAAGAAGGGTTAAGAAAATACATTTTTGAAAATTGTAAAAATGCACTTTTTTTGAAAATTAAAAAAACTACAAGCAATCTGTTAAAACATAACCTCTCATGTTTGTTTATGTTGCATGATATTATAAGGGTATTATAAGGGTATTAACAGATAACGTTTCGAAGATTTTGTAGAACATTAAATAGCGAATAAAAATAATACAGAATTTAGCCAAAATGACACTCTAACCTCAACAAGTCAATAACATTATGGACAGTTCAAGCGGACTACGTATGCGTCAAATTAAAATCTTCCTGCACGATCAAAAAGGCCCGAGCAAGTCGAGCTTCGTCTGAATCCTTTATTTCGTAATATTCGAACGTTTCAGATTTAGTTCAGTTAACTCGATTTGCATTAAATGAACGATTGTGATGCATCCCATCAATCAGACGTAATATCCGAACACGGCTATAAACAATTATTACCTTTAAAGAAACAACTAAAATGAGTCTTGACATTGTCAAAAATATTTGGGTTGGTTTGTGACCAGTGCAGCATTTTTTCATGTAGTTTTTGCGTTTTAAAGGTTTTTAATATGAGTTTTTTGTAAAGAATTGTTTAATGTGTCTTACTAGATTTTTTTGTGATAATATTATTGGCTATAATTGGAAAAATGCCTGATATGTGCATAGTAGTGGGTTGGGACATCGTGGAAATCATGACACGGTTAGCTTTTACCGTCGTGAACTCTAAATATTTCCCTCATACAAATGATCTGTCGAGAAAACGACGTCAAAGATGGATAGCCGCGATTAAAAGGGATGATCTAACACCTTCCATCGTTTTTACATCTCGATTTTCCATCTTGATTTTCCAACACCAACTTCTTAAAATACTCACTTTGCATAATTAAATAAAGTTTATTACTTGAAAACAATCAAAAACGCCTTGTCACAATCCACAAAAAAACACTATATTGTTAAAATTTCAAGATACTTAGCCAAGCTGACAGAAAAACACAAACTGTTTTGACAAACGTTTAACTACTGTCAAGAAATGTTTGAGCGCAACGCAAAGTTGGAAGTCACGTGGTTTGGATTGCCTAATTGTTGATTAATAAAAATAGACAGCTAATTGCAGGTTAGATTTCCAACCTACAAAAAGAGTCCTATTTTATTAGGACAAAGTATTTAGAACTTCATAAACATTACACTGTACTAGATTTTAGTTGAAAGCACGGGAACCAGGCAGAAATTTTAATAATAGCTACGTAATATTCTTAAATCTTAAGAAATATATATTTTTCAGGTTAGCTGTGACGTCACGTATCATAACCTATAAATAAAAATTCACAAAGGTTACCAACCCAAATATTTTTGACAGATGGCAAAATACATTTTCCCCTAACAATAATACCAATAATATTTTTTGGATGCTGTCATGTGTGCACATTTAACGAATTCTTTTTAATTTTTTTAACTTTTTTGGGTTCCTGGGACCTCAAAACGTAAAGATTTGATATTATCTCAATTTTCGATTTTGGACTAAATGTAGTAACCTCCCACAATTTTATTGTGTGGAGGTTAAAAATGAACTCTATCCCCTAAAAGTATATAAAATAACGTATAGTCGAAATGAAAAAAAAAATGACCTACAATTCCTCCTTGACAATTGACGAAGAATTAAAAATTTTATTTCGTCCGCCATCTTTGACCGTTCTATTTGACATACGGTGTCCGGGATTGGTGCATTGTATTTGACCATGAATGAGTTTTATTTTTGCCAACTTTGGTGCAATTACTTGTTCTTATAGAAGAGATATTCAATTTTGATTTTTTAGGCTATTCTTGGTGTTTTCTATTTTTTTTCAAGATGGCGAATTGATCAGTACATATCGGACAGGTCTATATTTTTTAAGAATTTTATTTCAAATAAGCCAGTATTTTTAAAATTCTCGTCCGATTACTAGTATAAGATATATTAAGCAGATAAGTTGAAAATCCGTGAAAGCATCCAAAAGTGCATATAACTTTTGACGCACACGGAACTTTCGGGCGCAAATATTTTTCTAGTAATCAGGAGGTGGTAATACATAAGAATCAACAATAAAATTTCAGGTGGAATGTTGTCGCCGAAAAAAAATAAATTAAATCAATTCGACTGTACTGATATTGTTATATCACATTCATTGTATTAAAATGTGAATGCTAAATTGTTTACAAAAATATATAATTAATTAAAAATTAATATTTTCCAATTAAATTTTTGTTGTTTTATACTCAAATATGTTTTATAATACTGAATACTAAAAAAAGATCACTCTTTATTATATAATTGAAAAAAAAAATGAATTATCCGCATGCATTAATTATAATTGTTTAAACAATATGAATACTTAAGTCCCCCTGTCAGAATGTTTTTGATTTCAAATTGTGTATTATAAGAAAAAGTTTAAAAAAACTCATTTAAATCCAACCTACTCCTAAGGATTTTGAAGCCAAAATCTTCAGCGACTCGACTACATAAACACTAGAACAAGAAAAAAACGTTGTTGAATGAGAAACACACTATTGTTAGTTATTGGAGTTCCACGAAAGTCCTTAATCGTCTGTGTTTTGAGTTTAAATTTACGTGTAATCATTCTAACTGTTGAAAAGATTCTATAATTATGATTTACCTGTGATTTCAGTTTTTTACAGATGTGTAGATATAGTCGTCTAGCTGTCCGTGCACCCCCCACCCGATCCTTGGGGACAATGTTTTTCATAAAGATTAAAGCCTGAGGAACAATTTAAGACATGTCCTAAAAAAAAACTGGTTGTACTTTAAAAATGGCGGCCATATGTTAAAAAAACTCTTGCCAATGTTATTTTTGTCATTTAACACAAAAACTAAAAAAGATGGACAAAAACTTTTTTTTACAAAAACAACGTGCATAAAATTTTCTACAATTTTGTTCCTATACAATATTTTGATAGGAATTACCATTTTCCAGATAAATGAGTCCAAAATTAAGAAAACATGGAAATTCATATATCGGTAAATCACTTAGAGGAAATAACTGTGACAATTATTGTAAAGCGTATAATATAACTTTATATTATTAACATAATAAAAAATAAAATAAACTAAAAAAATTAATAATAATAGTAATAATGATAATATTATAATTTGCAGATATTTATCTCGAAAACGGTAACAATGTTATCTGGAAAATGGGAATTCCTATCCAAATATTGTATAGGAACAAAATTGTAGAAAATTTTATGCACTTTGTTTTTTGTGCAGAAAGTTTTTCTCCATCTTTTTTAGTTTTTGTGTTAAATGACAAAAACAATATTTGCAATTTTTTTAAACGGACGCCATTTTGAAAGTACAGCCAGTTTTTTTTGGACATGTCTTAAATTGTTCCTTAAGCTTTAATCTTTATGAAAAACATTGTCCCCAAGGATCGGGGGTGCACGGACGGTTAGGGTGGGCTCCCGTAGTATTACGTTCTATATTGAATTTTATATTTTATTTTAAGAGCTTAATCATTGCAGAAAGTTTTTCTCCATCTTTTTTAGTTTTTGTGTTAAATGACAAAAACAATATTTGCAATTTTTTTTTTAAACAGACGCCATTTTGAAAGTGCAGCCAATTACTTCCACATCCAGTGGAAGTATAGTAACGACAAAATAATTTTTAAAAATTTTTATTTTTCAAATAGGCTTAGAATGTCACGAAACGTCGAGATTTTAAGTTTGAGCGAAAAAAAATGTCTGTCTGTCGGTCTGTCTGTCTGTGTCGGTCTGTCTAACTTTTTTTGTGCGCACGTTTACTCTGGAACCGTTTGAGATATTGACTTGAAATTTGGTACACGTATGTACTTTAACGAGATTTAGAACCAGATTGTATTTTCATCTTGTTCCGTCGAAGGGTTGGGGGGTAAATTGGGGTAAATTTGGGGAAAATAGGTAAATCAAGCAGATAAGAGTCCATAAAATTGGTATTTAGTATATACAAGAGAAGCTAAGGTCTCAAAAAAAAAATTGGCTTTAGCCACCCCCCATTACCACCCCCACCCCATTATTAAAGGGGATGAAAAAAAATGTGATTTAGTGTGTGTACAAGCGTGTGTACTAGCGATGTGGGGTATCGTTTTATGGGGTAGAGGATTTCAAATATTATATTATTAAAGTTCCATAAACAATTATTTCCAGATACAAAATTTTTTCGTTGTGAGTGGATAAAAAGTGTGGATGTGGAAGTAGTGATTCCTTGGGCAGCGGTTTTTTTTTTGGGAGGACAAGTTGTTCCTTAGGCTTTAATCTTTATGAAAAACATTGTCCACAAGGATCGAGGGGGGGTGCACGGACACTTAGGGTGGGCTCCTGTAATAACAGGAATTCATTTACCTTCGAATCAATCTGTCATCCCTTCCGATTCCAAAATAATATTGATATTGACAGCATTCAGGTTTTTGCTGGTTTTTACTTCAGTTATAGTTCACTTGTCTAAATACCTATATTGCTATGTATTTAAATTCAGCTCTTATTTATTTGTTACATTTCTAATTAACCTTTTAGTCCACTCAATTGGGAATTCAACCGTGTATTTTGGGTATGGTGCGATTGTATTTTTGTATTATGTGGGGAGTCCAGCATAAGTTTAAATTTGAGTTTTCGAAAGTTTTGCTTGTCTTAGGAAGCCATAAACTGTTGTCAAACTTAAGATAAGTTATACAGGGTATTCTAAAAATGAGAAAATATGAAATCGACTTTAAACAAACTACCGTTTTTTTACATTTTTATTGAAAATTTTATTTAACAAAGTTTTTCAATTATCTACTCAATGACTTTCTCTCAGAAAATCAAAAATGAGAAAGTTTACAAGTGTGGTACCCCATCCGGGGACACAAATTGTAAAAAAGGTAACTTGCTTAAAGTCGATTCCATATTTTCTAATTTTTAGAACACGCTGCATAATTTATCTTAAGTTTGATAAATATTTATGTCATCCTAAGACAAGCAAAACTTTTTATAAAGAATTACTTTTTCTCAGAAAATCAAAAATAAGAAAGTTTACAAAGCTGCGGTACCCCATTCGGGGACACACTGTTTGAAGGGGTTGGAGCTGAAACAACCCAAGCGCATTTTTAGGTCAAAATAACCTAAGCATCTTACCAGATAGTAGAAAGTTTGGTTTGTTTAGTTGTGAAACAACATAAGTGGTTATACTAATTTTGGTGCCATCTATGAGCTGGAGAAAAAAACACTGTGAACAGAAGCTGAGATAATTTTTAAAATTTAAACAACTTTAAAGGCTTGTATCTCAAAATTAACTTTTTGTTACTTAGGTGCTTTCAACTACAACCCCTTCGTTTATTAATTATAGAATAGATATTAATAACTAAATAGCCCACTCAATTCGGCGTTAAAAAAAAGGTCAACCGTGCATTTTGGGTAGGGTACGATTTTATTTTTTGATTATGTGGGACAACATTAGTCCAAGTTTAAATTTGATGCGTGAGAGGGGCCATAAAGTCCTTAAATATAATTGGCCGCTTTAGTCTATCCAACAACACAATTAAGTAAATTACGTTCTTACGTCTAATTTCGTAAATCACGGCACTTTGTTTAATTCAGTTTTATCACTTATTACCCAAAAGGTATTGGATAATTTGTTTCCCGATGGATCATAAGTAGAACACGTGAAAACCGAGATTTACAGAGAACTGATACAAGATTTGAATTCTTCCTTTCGTTGAAAAGTCGAGGAATGTCGAAGGCTCTTCTGAAATCTGCTCTTTCTAATCATTTTATTAAGTAAACTTCTAACGAATCCGTTGTTTCCTCGGAAACAGACTGCCGTCATTTTGACGTCTTTTTTTGGAGATAATTCGTCGATGATGTCGTACGACAAATAAATAACTTCTCTGTTTTATTTTACAAAATTTTGTCGTCAGTACTTATAACGTATTTTTCTTCATGTTGGATGATTTCATGGTTTAACACATAGTTTATTGTTAGAAGTATTTCTAGATGGCGCCGCACATAAATCATTCAATAATAAGGAGTCAATCTTTATCTTATGTTAATGATGATGATTTGTATAGACCTTATAATGATTAGGTTAAAGATCATTATTCTGTACCTATCTATTAATTGTTGATCTATCTACACAGCGCCAGAGGTTCATACTGTTACGTGTTTACACCCCTATTGTAAACACCGTGGATCCGAAAATTATAACACCGGGGTAACACTAAACACTAATTTATTAACTTACGTACTAATTACAACAATTAATTACTTTACTAATACAAGACTGTGTACTATAATTCAATATTTCAGTCCCTTTTAGTCCTGAATCTGTTCTCACTCTCTGACCATCTGAATTGTACATCCACTAAACTAGACTGTTCTGTTAACTGAACTAAACTCATGCCTTTATATACCCAAAGAAGAGGGATCCAGAACAGTCTGTCATGATGTCATCATTCGCTAGATATTTCCAGAAGTCCAGATTATAACCAACCAATTGAATTGTTCTTTGTTTACTGTCTACCTTTTGAACTTAGAGGGATCGCTCATAGATGCCTCTGGGGATATGAATGTCACAGTACATTGAAAAATAGAAGTCTTCTAAACACCTGATGATTCACATTTCATATTGCACCAAATTGGGTGATTTAATACCTAAAATATACATTTATGCCATTTACAACCGCTTGCACCGTATTGTTTAACAGGGGATTAATCCTAAACCTCCGTTAAATTTAAAGTTTGCTTTGCACCGTTTTTTAATCCTTGATTAAATTAGCTTAAACTTGAGTTAACTTAAACCCCAAAAGTTGGCCGCTTAAGGGCGATTAAATTTAATCGTAATTTCTGCGCAGTGGTCGATGTTATACATAACCTCAAGTTTTTAGTATATTTTCATTCTTTTGACGTTTTATTTTTATTAACAAAAATTTATGACCTGAGAGGTGGATTCCGACTCCGAAATTGATATCTTCAATAACTTAGATATAATTGAAATAACAGATTTCGGATTCCCTAAGAAAATGAATGAAAAAAGTGACCATTTTCATGATTTAGACCTTTTTCAGGAGGTTTAGGCTAATGAAGAATACTGTCCTGCATTTGCTTACTCTCATTGAGGATGAGCTGGAATATAATGTAATATCTTGCTCTTTTATTTTTATTATGGCTTTCCATATTTATAAAGATCTTGTAAACAGATAAATAGTAGTAAAAATGTACTCTTGAAAGAACAAATAATTGACAATAATTGACAATAATTGACAATAGTTGAAAGAGAAGTTAGCAGAATACCAAATTCCCTAAAATCACAAGTTAACTATCAACTTAAGTAAACTACAAACAATAAAGTACGGTGCAATAAGACGCAAGTTAAACCTTGTTTAAAAATTAAACCTCGATTAGTTATTCATCGCTTAAAATTTAAACGGTGCAAGTGGCTGTTAATCAAAGATACCTTACATATGATTAGATAAACGTCGCTGAATGACGTCGATCTAACTTCATAAATGACATATATGAACTAGAACAAAATCACGTCACTTTTATGCATTTACACAGGTCAAAGTGCGCATTGTGTGTCCAAAAAATAACAACAAAACGACGTTAGTTTGCTGCCTGGGTCGCAAGGGCGGATCCAGGGGGGGGGGCAGTAGGGGCAATTGTTACGTTTTTAAGGCGATAATTTTTTTTCCGCATGAGGGGGGGGAAAAATTTTTTTTACATTTTAATAGCATTCTCTGGATGAGGCGAAAAAAATTTTTTTTTCATTTTCATTTGCACCCCCCCCATGAGGCGAAAAAATTTTTTCAGATTCCGAGGGGAGCGAAAAATTTTTATTTTCTGATTTCTAAAATTTTTTGTAGATGTTAGTGCCCCCCCAGTAACCTTTCTGGATCCGCCCTTGCTGGTCGTAGCTGTATTGTTAATTAAAATTGTCTTTTCACTGACAGGGAAACTTAAAAGAAACGGTAATGCATCTTTTGTATTTTGTAATTGGCACCTTGCGCGTAGTGTTTTTTATTCTGTGCTTTTTGAAAAAAAAAAGGTTATGCAACTAGGTCCGCTCATCCACTCTACTTGAATGACTGGGTTCGCCAGTATTTGATCCCGCCTGGGTAGAACGACTCATCGCGGCCCTCTTTTACTTCCACGTCCAGTGGAAGTGTATGTATGGTAACGCCAAAAAAAAATTTAAAAATTTTTATTGTTCAAATAGGCTTAGAGTATTAGGAAACGTCGAGATGTTAAGTTTGAGCAAAAAAAGTTTCTGTCTGTCTGTAACTTTTTTTATGCGCACTATTACCCTGGAATCGTTTAAGATATTGACTTGAAATTTAGTACACGTAAGTATTTTAACGAGATCTGTAACTAGATTTTCATCTTATTCCGTTGAAAGGTTGACGAGTTAATTGGGGTAAATAGGGGAAAATAGGTAAATCAAGCAGGTATTTAGTATACCGGGTGCCATAGGTAAGTGGCTCGCCCTTATATTTTCTTTATTTTTTAACTTATTCATTTGAAATTTGGGACGCATAAACTACCCGTAAAAATGGATTATTTGACATAAAAAATGGTATGCGACCATTTCCGATTTACCCGGAAATGACCGTAACTTTAGATTTTTAAATAGAACACCCTGTATATTTTTACATATTTGGATTCAAGACAACATTCTGAGTATACCATGAGAATTTTGCGAATTTTTGAGTCGATGCTCAGTTTTTTAAGCATTTTAAGGTATTCATCTAGAGTGCTTTGGAATAACAAAATTTGTTCTACGGCATGTAAAGTCCAAGGGAAAAATATAATTACTTCCACGTCCAGTGGAAGTATAGTAACGACAAAAAAATTTTAAAAAATTTTTATTGTCCAAATAGGCTTAATATGTCATGAAACGTCGAGATTTTAAGTTTGAGCGAAAAAAAAATTTCTGTCTGTCTGTCGGTCTGTCTGTCTGTCTGTCGGTCTGTCTGTCTGTCTGTCTGTCTGTAACTTTTTTTTGTGCGCACGTTTACTCTGAAACCGTTTAAGATATTGACTTGAAATTTGGTACACATATGTACTTTAACGAGATCTAGAACTAGATTATATTTTCATCTTGTTCCGTCGAAGGGTTGGGGGGTAAATTGGGGTAAATTTGGGGTAAATGGGTAAATTAAGCAGGTAGGAGTCCATGAAATTGGTATTTAGTATATACAAGAGAAGCTGAGGTCTCAAAAAAAATTTTGGCATTAGCCACCCCCATTACCATCCCCACCTCCTTATTAAAGGGGATGAAAAAAAAATGTGATTTAGTGCATGTACAGGAATCAGAAACCTCAAAATATTTTTTTACTTCATCCACCCCCACTACCACCCCCCTATCACCACCCCCACCCCACTACCGATGTGGGGTATCGTTTTATGGGTTTTTGGGGTAGAGGATTTCAAATATTATATTATTAAAGTTCCATAAACAATTATTTTCACATACAAAGTTTTTTCGTTGTGAGTGACTCGGATAGAGAATTTGGATGTGGAAGTAGTGATTCCTTAGGCAGCGGTTTTTTTCATTTAATTTCATTAATAACCATTTGCGAAGCCTCCAAATTTGAACATATCACTTTTTTATCGAAAATTTTTTTTTTCAAATGGGAAGGTGTTCAATAGATTATAGATTTTTTTCTAAATTCATTGATATCCATTTCAAATCTATACTATTTGTTTTTCTATTTTATTTAATTTGTTTAAGAATAAAAAACCTACACAAAGTAGTGTCTCACCCCTATAACTTTTTTATTTTTGAACATATGGAAATGAAACTAGGACGTCTAGGGTCATACAGAAAACTGCATTTTTTGTCATATGAAGTAATTTAATACCACTTCCGGTTTCGCCGGAAATAACCCCAACTTTTGATTTTCAAATGGAACACCCTGTATATTATTACATTTTTGGATTCAAAATGAATCTTTGAACATGTGTGGTGATTTTTATAAATTTCTGACGAGTTGTTATTTTTTTTATAGCAATTATAAATTTTGATCTAGACTGCTATGAAAAAAAAATACGTACTTTGTCATTTTAGTTTGTAAAGAAAAAAAAAATTATACATAGTTACTATTATTAACCATTTTGTAGGCATTTTAATGCAAGTAATTTAGTTTTTTTGAAATAACTCGTTTTTTTCAAATGGGACGGTGGTGGCTCCTTGTGTCCATTAAATTACCCTTTTTTTACGAATCCATTGACATCACTATGCTTGGGTTTTTATGGACATTTATTTAAAAAAACTGTAAAAACTGATTGTACTTGTAGTGTTTTAAATACACAGTTATTATTATACGGCTATCAAGAAATTTCACATCAAGTTACCCTTGCATTTTAAAAGATAAACAAAATAAACGAAATGACAGTTCTCTAACTGAAACTTTTAGTTAATTATTGCAACAATGGTGTATACAAATAATAAAAAAGTTGACATGCTTCTTATTTACGGGGAATGTCGTAAAAATGGAGAGCGTGCACACGAAATTTATAATGAAAGATTTCCAGAAAGAATACGATCCCGACATTATTTTAAGAAGTTGGAAAGGAAAATGCGGCGGGAACCAAGGGTACTACGTTCGTAGTAAGTGAGGAAATGGAAATTAATGTGCTAGCCATAGTAAACTATGGTCAAACTGCTTCTACGAGACAAATCGCAGAGGAATTGGGTTCAAATAAGGAAACTGTAAGACGCAAATTAAAAAAACACAACTATCATTCTTTTAAATACAACTTACACCAACATCTTTATGAAGCTGATAATGATCGAAGGGTACAATACTGTGAGTGGTTACTTAATAAATGTGAACAAGATAACAGATTTTTAGAAAATGTGTTATTCTCAGATGAATCTAGATTCACAAATAATGGAATGTTTAATCGACACAACACTAGATACTGGTCTCAAGAAAATCACCGATTAATCAGAACCAATAATTTTCAAGAACGTTTTGGCATAAATGTATGGGCTGGAATTTATGGACACCGTATAGTAGGGCCTATTTTGTTTCAAGGAACATTATCGGGTGAAAGATACCTCGAGTTTCTACCAAATGAGATATGGGAAGAAGTTGCAGAGCTACCATGAGCGCAATTTAGGAACTTATACTTTCAAGAAGATGGTGCTCCTCCGCGCAATAGCAGAATTGTTATAAATCATCTCACTGAGACGTATGGTGAACAAGTGATAGCAACTCATAGTCCCGTACGGTGGCCTGCCAGGTCCCCGGACTTAACCTGTTTGGATTTTTATTTATGGGGATATCTCAAGGATAAAGTGTACGGGATACCAGTTTTGACATTATAAAATCTAGAAAATAGAATAAGAGCTGCATTCAATACTATAACTCCTGAAATATTGGAAAACGTCATTCTAGAGACAGAACATATCGAGCAAGAGAGTGTATACCTAGCTCGTGGGGGAGGTCACTTTGAACAATACTTGTAATTTTTGTTAATTGTAAATATTTTAATTTTGATTCAGTTTTCTTACAATGTGTTGTTATTTAAAAATTTTGATTTAGAATCTCAAATAATAATAAACATACATATTTTTTTTTCTTTAAAATGCAAAGGTAACTTGATGCGAAATTTTTTGATAGCCGTATAATAACTGTAGGTTTAAAATACCACAAATACAATCTGTTTTTACAGTTTTTTAAATAAATGTTAATAAAAACCCAAGCATAGTGATATCAATGGATTTGTAAAAAAAGGGCAATTTAATGGATACAAGGAGCCACCACCGTCCCATTTGAAAAAAAAGAGTTATTTCAAAAAAACTAAATTACTTGCATTAAAATGCCTACAAAATGGTTAATGATAGTAACTATGTATAAATATTTTTTTCTGTACACACTAAAATGACAAAGTACGTATTTTTTTATTTCATAGCAGTCTAGATTAAAATTTATAATTGCTATAAAAAAAATAACAACTTGTAATAAATTTATAAAAATCACCACACATGTTCAAAAATTCATTCTGAATCCAAAACTGTAATAATATACAGGGTGTTCCATTTGAAAATCAAAAGTTAGGATTATTTCCGGCGAAACCGGAAGTGGTATTAAATTACTTCATATGTCAAAAAATGCAGTTTTCTATATAACCCTAGACCTCCTAGTTTCATTTTGATATGTTCAAAAATAAAAAAGTTATAAGGGTGAGCCACTACTTTGTGTAGATTTTTTATTTTTAAACAAATTAAATAAAATAGAAAAACAAATAGCATAGATTTGAAATGGATATCAATGAATTCAGAAAAAAGTCTATAATTTATTGAACACTATGAGCCACCACCTTCCCATTTGAAAAAAAAGTTTTCGATAAAAAAGTGTTCAACTTTGGAGACTTCGTAAATGGTTATTAATGAAATTAAATGAAAAATTATATTTTTCCCTTGGACTTTACGTGCCGTAGAACAAATTTTGGCATTCCAAAGCACTCTAGACGAATGTCTTAAAATGCTTAAAAAAACTGAACATCGACTCAAAAATTCGTGAAATTGTCATAATATACTCAGAATGTTGTCTTGAATCCAAATATGTAAAAATATACAGGGTGTTCCATTTAAAAATCGAAAGTTGCGGTCATTTCCGGGGAAACCGGAAATGGTCTCATACCATTTTTCATGTCCAAAAATCCATTTTTGCAGGTAGTTTATGCGTCCCATATTTAAAATGAATAAGTTAAATAATAAAGGAAATATAAGGATGAGCCACTTACTTGTGGCACCCGGTATACAAGAGAAGCTAATGTCTCAAAAAAAATTTTTGGCATTAGCCACCCGCATTACTACCCCCAACTCATTATAAAAGGAGGTAAAAAAAAAATATGATTTAGTGTGTGTACAAGAACCGAAGGCCTCAAAATATTCTTTTTCTTCATCCATCTCCACTACCACCCCAGTACCGATGTGGGATATCCTTTTATGAGATTTTGGGGTAGACGATTTCAAATAAAACAATTATTTCCACATACAAATTTTTTTTGTTGGAGAGACTTGGGTAGCAAATCTGGATGTGGAAGTAGTGATTCCTTGGGCAGCGGTTTTGCCGTTACCGAGCCGAAATTTTGAACTTTATTATTGCGAATTATATATAGTATTGTAATTAAAGATAACTTGATTACTCAGAACGCTTTCTTATTTTAATGGGTTTCCGTCATTAAAAATTTAAATAAATTGGTCTTTACCTTCAACATTTTTTTGGGTATAATTTATGAACTATTCACGTCTAAAGACATATATGTGTATCTCGATTTGTATTCTATTTATATCATTAAAATTAATCTATCAATCCTTGACATTACGAACAGGACACTTTTATTTATCAAAATCAGTGTTAATTACAGTAATTATATTGTCTATTATTATTTATTTTAGAGATTTGAAACCGAAATAGATATTTTTTTACGACTAATTTTATAATCGTATTCTTCTGGGTGCAGTCCCATGTAGCTAATAGAGGCATTTCTGCATCAGAGGCCCTGGAAAAACTACGTAGGACTAATTTTTAGATTTTGGATCTTGTTACCTATTATATTGATCCTTGGTCTTATTCATTTAAGAACCATAATTTATTGAAATGGCATACTTTCTTTATTCCCGCTTTTTTGGTCTTTAGTCTATAATTTTACAATTTAGTTCTTATTTGTATTTATTTCATTTGTCCAGTTATTGTAGGTATAGGTATTTAGAATAGGTTCAGTTTTGATTTCTTGGGCTTGTAATTTCGGAAATGTACAGGGTGGTCTGAATTTAAATTGGGAAACGTCGCCAGTGAATAAAACGTCTAAAAATGGTAACTTTATGTCGTATAAACATATATCGAAAAACGAACGAATTTCAATATACAAGATTTGAAGTTGGTGAAAATATATATTTTACTTCCACGTTCAGTGGAAGTATAGTAACGACAAAAAAATTTTTAAAATTTTTTATTGTCCAAATAGGCTTAAAATGTCATGAAACGTCGAGATTTTAAGTTTGAGCGAAAAAAAATTTCTGTCTGTCTGTCTGTCGGTCTGTCGGTCTGGTCTGTCTGTCGGTCTGTCTGTAACTTTTTTTTGTGCGCACGTTTACTCTGGAACCGTTTAAGATATTGACTTGAAATTTGGTACACATATGTACTTTAACGAGATCTAGAACTAGAGTATATTTTCATCTTGTTCCGTCGAAGGGTTGGGGGGTTTATTCCTTGAGAAGCCAAGGTCTCAAAAAAATTTTTGGCATTAGCCACCCCCCATTACCACCCTCACCCCCTTATTAAAGGGGATGAAAAAAAATTGTGATTTAGTGTATGTACAGGAACCAGAAACCCCAAAATATTTTTTTACTTCACCCACCCCCACTATCACCCCCCCTATCACCCCCCCCCCCCCCCACTACCGATGTGGGGTATCGTTTTATGGGTTTTTGGGGTAGAGGATTTCAAATACTATATTATTAAAGTTCCATAAACAATTATTTTCACATACAAAGTTTTTTCGTTGTGAGTGACTTGGATAGAGAATCTGGATGTGGAAGTAGTGATTCCTTGGGCAGCGGTTTTTTTAATATCATGAAATAATTCAGATTTTTTATTGATACAAGTATACAATTAATACTCCAGTCGAATTAGACAAATTTTGCGTACTGTGGACTTTTTTTTGTGGAAGTTGTTTAAGAGGGCATAATAAGCAAGTACAGCCTGCTACACCATGGGCGTCCCCTATTTTTAGGGGTTGAAACTTTTGAAATTTTACTTATGTGCCCATATCTTTTTCCCTATTGCCCGTAGGGCTCTTTACCAAGTTACACTTTTTGAAGATTCATCCCTCCTCTACATAATATGTATACTACACATTTGCCGTAGGACAAACGGTTTTGGCTGTACGAGGCCGGAAAGGTCGCGCTGTCCGAATTTCGGGGTCTTCTGTACAGGACAAACAGCTATTATTTCCAATCTACAATACTACACATACTAATGCCCTTAAGGAGGGATGATGATTTGTGAAAAAACTTTCATCGAATACCGCGCGGTTTCCATGACATGGGATGTTGAAATTTTGAAAACCCCTTTTCTTAAAAAAATGTGAACCTACTTTTTTTCGTTCATTTTTTTTCCATGTATGTACGACCCCAATATAAGAAAATTTACGTTGATTTCATTTTAATACATTCATTGGTTTAGGAGCTAGACAGCAAAATATGCCAAAAATGGCTATTTTGGTATTGTTGCATTAAAAAAACCAAAACCAGTATAATTCTGGTAAGTGTTTTTGTTTATCCTAAAAGTCCAATGCATTGCGCACAGAAAATGTGTTTTTGTATTTAAGTAGGATCAACACTTATTGTGTAATAACGGTTTATGTCATGTGTTCTCCAGTCTCCTTTTTCACATTTGTTTTTGCGACCTTTTGGTTCATAGTAGGGCAGAAAGCAATGTATACCTAAACAGGGCACATATTAGGGTGTTAAAATGGATCTCTTGTTAAAATGCGATAGGACGTACATGGTGTAGCAGGGTGTAGTTTTCTGTGCTTGCTTATTATGCCCTCTTAAACAACTTCCACAAAAGAAAGTCCGCAGTACGCAAATTCTTTTATTACGTCTAATTCGACTGGAGTATAAAGCATATGCATCATTTAAAATGAATTTTGTAAATAATATTATATTGCTTGATTATTTTCTTCTAATCGATTACTTTCCAATCACCAGGATTTTTTATTTGTAGGTAATACTGTTCCAAAAACATAGGCCATAGGACATATTAGTTTAGTACTTTGATTATTACTGTTCATTAATCATTTTTCTATGTCTTACGTATTTTGTACTTTTTTGACATTTTAAAATTTATGTACTTATTCAGTTAATTATTTGAATTTTTCGGTTTTAGTTTTCTAACACTTATATCATAATTATATTGGAGGTTACTGTTACTATACTAAATCTGTAAAAGAAGGATAGTGACGAACTGAACTATCAAGAGTGCGAAACTGCACATGTAACAGGGTGACGACGATCTGATAAAACTCACTCAGGTGCATTTATTACTATCCTCGTTTTCCGTGTTTAGTATGGTACTTCACTTTTAGTAATACGAATATAACAAAATAAAAATAAGCCGATTTACCTATATAATGTTCTGGTTTTAGTAATTTAAATTTTTTATAATTTTAAGGATAAACTTCTGAACTAATATATTTCTTTTTCTTCAATTCTAAATTTTTATTGAAGATTTGATGACATCATATTTACGAGTTTCTCCTATAAGTAATAGGAATTATGATAGTGAAAGGGTTTTTTAGTTCCTAAGAGAAATATAAATTAGTTAAATGTATTTTGAAAATTTAGTATTTGTGTTTTCAAAATAAATGTGTCACAAATTTCCCTAATTTTCGTTTTTTATTCGTAGGTATGAGATATGGAAGCAAATAATCGACCTCTCCGATCCACAAGGGGAACAAAACTCTTATAAAATTTTAGGAGTAAGCCCAACTTCTAGTCAGTCCGAAATAACCGCGAAATGGAGGGCGCTAAGTAGAGAATTTCATCCGGACAAAGTAAAAGATCCCGAAAAACAACGGGAAGCCCAGGAAAGGTTTATGGAAATCCAGCAAGCATATGAGATTTTATCTAATTTAAAAAGCAAGAGAAGAAGAAAAAATAAAAAATCAGTTAGAGAAGATGAATTGTAGGATATTTAAATTATTTTTAAAACATACAGAATGTCGAACGGACATTTGGATCGTTGTTGGAGTGTGGAGATTCACATATTTTTATGAAATTTTAAAACGATATTAAGTGATCCAAAAAGTATTAGTCATTAGATTTAATTATTAATTATGATATAAAAATAAGATCTGATATATTTTTCATGACAAAATTGAGTTGAAATTGAAGGATGCCCTAAGTTAAGTAAAATTGTAATTTTAATTTAATTTAAAAAAAATTAATAAAACAGATACAGAAAGAAAATAGTTATTGTTAATCATTATGATCTAGCATGGAGATTCCGACAGAAACAGGGCATTATCTAACGCTGTCTGACTGATCACTCCAGGTACTTACCACCGAGATATATTGCACTGTCATGTTACTGACTCTCTTAATTACTCTTCCAACAATAAAGTCATCAAACAGTAGTTACTTGCTATTTGGTTGTGATTTGCATACGCGTAATTTTCTGGTTGAATCTTACAACAGTTGCCTTAATAGGCTAAGCAAATCAATGAAACGAAGAGAAAATTCTAATGTCAAAACCTCCATGAATGATAATGACTTTAAATATCAAAAAATGTGTCATTGCTGACATCTTAAAGATGACGTGTACAATAATAAACCAATTCGGATAGTTAACGCTGGAGAAAATAACCTATATTCAGTGTACAACGTGATCTACCAGGACATGCGGAAAATTTAACAGTAGGTTGTCCCCTCCGAAAGGAGTAAAAAAAAATAAAATTTTTGAAAAATGACCAAAAAAATTACCTTATTTTTTTTGTAGGAATGCGCCGCCAATGACTTCAACTAATCTAACGTAACGCGGTACAACCATATCACTTTATCAGACTTGGGATTGACACTAATGACAGCAAATCTGGATAATAAGATAGAAGTGACTTTTTGGTTTTAATCAAATCACAATACAAAAATACCGAAATAAATCGAAGACATTGATCTCGTGCTGAAATGACAAGCAGATATACGAGATATTTAGTTAACCCGGTCAATGACACGGCCGTGTAACTATTGTTCGACCGAAAGCAAAAGAACGCGGCTCTCTAGGGGTCTACACACGATCGAGCGGCACGGAGCCAGCCTTGTCGGCATGCTTTGAACTCATTCGTAAAAGTGAATTGGCCCGCTGGAATTCCAATTATCTTCAAAGCGTACCAACAATGTTGACTACCTGCCGCTGGATCGTGTGTAGACCTCTATTTTTGATCTCGCCGGCCGGCTTCACTTTTATGCCAATTAATGAAATGTAAACAACTCGAATACGTTCTTTCACCAGTAAGTTCGTCGACCTCTTCATTATTAGGTCAGGACTTACACAACATCAGTAGTGTATCTTCGCAAATCGACTAATAATTTAATATACTAAATTACCTCAGAATCCTCTAAAATTTTGCAGGGGCTTTCCCACATTGAAGACTAGCACACCATTTTATTTTCCGCATTTCTTGGTAGATCACGTTGTATATCTGAAAACATGCAAAATTTGAACTTAAAACTAAACTGGCTCAAAATAGGTCTATTTTTGTTGATCAAGTCGAAGTGACCCTTTGCTGTAGAAGTAATGAACGCAACCAAATTAAACATTTAGCAATTTCTCCGAATTCCATAAGTGCACCAACAAGTATAAAAAAAGGTAGGTAGCGTATTGAATATAAACACAAATATCTATATCCTTCTCATGATTCTTTTCCTCCGTAAACTACCTAATGAGGATGAATACTTCATATTGTTCATATTAAAAATCATGTGGGCATCTTTTTAATGCGTAATTTCTTCTAAAAGAAAGTGATATTATATATTAAGTGCGGAACAGCCAAATGGAATAAATTCAGTATCTCAGTTATTTTTCATATTTATAAAAAAATCCGTCATTTTGGATTCAGAAATATCATCCTGCTACGTACAAATTTCATTCCTAAATTCAACCCCTTCTACTGGCAGTTGCAACCCCTAAATTTTTAAATGGGAAGTAGGGTCTTGTTATACCTCATTTGAAGTCTTTTCATTCTCTATTCAAAAATGCTATAGTTTTAATATTTGCTGCAAAAATTAACGGCAAAAAAATTAATTCACGTGCTTAACGTAATTCACTACAGCAAACTAAAAAAAAACAACTTGACTTCAATGTAGTAAATGTTCAAAATGAGTTCCTTGAACGTCTTGGCAGCATCCTAAATAAATCATAAATATCCTACATAAAAATGTCTCCTAACGTTTTCCAATATCTGATTCGTGACCGACCTAACCACATCCGTTATTTTTCTTCTTAAGTCAGCTATATCACGTGGCTTAGTTTTGTATACCATACTTTTCATATATACCCATAGAAAGAAGCCTAAGGGTGTAAGATCAGGAGAACGTGCTGGCCATTCTAGCGATTCTCGCCACCCTCTCCACCGATTTGGAAATATTAAGTCGAGGTATTTCCGGACATCGATTCGGTAATGTGGTGGTGCTCCATCCTGCTAGAACTATATTACATCCGCTGGAACTTGTGAGTTTGCTTGAGCAGGATATAAGATTGCCAAAGTTGGCACGACATTCTTTTGGAGCAGAACTAAATAATTATTTCCATTCAATTGCCATCAATGAAAAAGGGACCAATGACATGGTTTCCAATTATCCCTGCTAAACATTAACCTTTTCAGGATTTTGCGTATGTAATTCTCTCATCCAGTGAGGATTTTCATTAGCCCTTCTTCTTCTTTTAGCGGGGCGACGAAGGGTCGCCGCACTCAGGCCTTGTGGTCCATTGTGCTACCGCTATGAATTTATTGAATTCCCCCATTCAGGCCAGATTCTAACCCAAAGGCCAAAATCCTTCCTATAGGGCATTCCTTATTTCCTCCAGCACCGGAAAACCAATGTCGAAGTGTTTGTGCCTCAAGTTCATAAGACTTGGGCAGAAAGTAAGGACTTGGATGGAAATCTCCTCCTCGTCCCCGCAAAACCTACAGTCGGGGGTTGTCAACCACACCTATAGTGTGCAGGTGTTTTTTGAAAGAGCCGTGTCCAGCCAAAAGACTTACCACGACTCTGACCTGTTTCCTGCTTAGTCGCAGGATTTGTTCTGCTCGCTGCGGCAAGGGCCCTGAGATCAGGAGTCGCTTGCCGGAGTCCTGGGTAGGAGGCCCAGAAGTCAAAGAACTGGGACCGTGTCCAATTCTCTACTGACTTCTTGGCACTTGATCTAGGGTAGCCGAGAGCAAGCTCCGGGCCCAGTAGAGGTCTCTGAGAACTCCCTCTGGTCAAAGCGTCTGCCTGCTCGTTATCCTCGATGTTACTGTGTCCAGGCACCAAGAGAAGCCTGACCCAGTTGGATGAGCCAAGTTCACAGAGCGCCTGTTTACAGTTTTGAACCAGTATTGACTTGGTCCGGACTGATGCAAGGGCCTTGAGGGCCGCTTGATTATCGCTACACACACATATATATATATATATATACATATATATATATATATATATATATATATATATATATATATATATATATATATATATATATATATATGTATATATATATATGGCAATATATGTATATATATATATGGCAAATTTGCCCAGGGCATAAGAAAGTTCAGCTCTTCACCGTATATCCCCGCTCCAGCACTTTCCTCAAACCTCGATCCATCTGTAAACCAGACGATATCGGCAGGCCTGAGTATGTCCTCGAGTGGGTTCCAGTCTTCCCTTTTGGGGATGACAACCTCAAAGGGTTCTGAGAAGGAGAAGGAAGGCACCATATCATCAATCCTGGCCTCCAGAAGTGAGTGAGTCCCTATCGCATTGGAAAGAGCTCTAGTGTGTCCTAATTGTTGTCCTCTGGCTTTCCACTGACCACCGCACCTCAGCCTGTACGCCGCTTTCCAAGCCTCGGCCTCAATGACCAGTGAAGGGGCACGAGATCCAGAAGGACCTCCAGAGCTACGGTGGGGGTCGTGCGTATTGCTCCTGTGACTCCCAAACAGGCAAGTCTTTGGAGTTGTGTTAGTTTCTGTTGAATGTATAGCCTGGTTATGGCAGGCCACCACACAACAGAAGCATACGTGATCATTGGTCTAACTATCACAGTATAGTACCACATTGTTACCCTGGGGTTTAACCCCAATGTTTTACCAAAGGTCCTTCTACATACCCAGAGGGTTGTAATGGCCCATTGTAGCCATTCGCCCAGTAGCGACAGTTTTGACGATTCACATGGCCATGAAGAGTAAAAGTGGACTCATCCGAAAACAAAACATTTTCTAGTTAGATAACATTGTTATCTAACCTTTGCATCATTTGTTAACAAAAATACCTACCAACATCGTCTTCACTAAGCTCTTAAGCTGGGGTCAGTTTATAGGGATTCATTTTAATACGTGAATAATTGAGAAATGGGAAACATTAAATGCTGAAGCTGCTTGTCGAATTGAACTATGTGGGTTTTCTTCAAACTCAGGCAGTATATCTAATTTGGTATTGTTACTCATTGCAAGCTTCTTTTCTTATCTGCCGTACATGTCCATTTTCGCGAAACTGCTTTTCAATTTTGCTAATTATACTTCGGGATATAGGCGGCAAATCAGTAAATTTTCCTTGAAATGAGCAAGCAATTTCGTCCTGTAATCGCACTCTAACTTTGTAACCAACCATCTGTAAAATTATTATTATTTTATGCATTTTGTTTAAATAAATCATGTTTAGAAATAGAAAAGAACACTGAAATTATTTTTGCTAGCTTGCAAGAACAAAACGCTGTAAGTTTTTATGTTTTTCGTTTGTTGTAGCAAATTTCGTCAAGCAGACCGTTAATTTTTGCAGTAAATATTAAAACCATAGCATTTTTGGATAGAGAATGATATGACCTTTCAAATGAGGTAATCACAAGCCCCTACTTCCCATTTAAAAATTTAGGGGTTGCAACTGCCACTCGAAGGGGGTTGAATTTAGGGATGAAATTTATACGTTGAAGGATATCATTCCAGAATGCAAAATCGATGTGTCTCGGGATTTTTTATAAATATGCACAATAATTGAGATACTGAATTTATTCTATTTGGTTGTTCCACACTGTATATAAAATCTAAATATTAGTTTCGTCTAGAATGGTTTAATTGTGTTCATTTTATGTGACAGAAACTAAAAACTGATAATAAAGTAGCTGAGGTATCACGACCGAGGCACTTAGGCTAGTTGGTGAAGATGTGATAGGCATTCACAGAAGGATATAGGAGACAAAAATCTGGCCAGATAGCCGGGTAACCTAGGTCCTTGTACCACTACGTAAGAAGGGAGCGACAGATATCTGTGATAACTATAGATTGCTGGCATACGCCAATAAAATAATACTGTATATTCTTCAATCCAGATTTCAGCATTGTCTGGTAATTAATTTTGTAGGCTATCGTAAACCTTTTGGCAATGTGGAATGGGACAAACTGTGCCCTGTGCTGGGGGCTGACAGGGTGGCGTAGGCCGAACTAAAATTTCTAATTTGAGATTTGCAGATGGTATATCTTAGTGGCACCAAAAGAAGATAAGCTCATAGACCTATTAGAAAACCTTCGGTTGCAGACCGAGCAAATTAAGCTCACCTAGACACGCTCAGGGTAGGTAATTACGAGAGAGTAAACAAGATGATATACCTTGTAGCCAATAGTGGCAAAGATGAATATGATATGCGACGAAGAATACAGATGTTGATATCGGCATTTTGCCAGCTGATAGGTAGTAATAGTGGTAGTGGTGGTAGTAGTAGTAATAGTAACAGTAGTAGTACGAGGATTGATGTCCTCCAGTTATTGTGCCAGACGTATTTGTATTTGTCTTCGACACGTTTTTTTATTGAACGAGAAGTGTGTGGAACTGCAGTCAGCGTCAGGTAAAATTTTACAGAACTGTATTGGTGATCTCCACCAGTTGTTTATATCTCATTCTATACTATACTTTGGTATAGTACCAAAGTTTGGGAAAACACCGTCCGAAAAGGGGCAATTGTGGACCTTCTCCATGGACAAACAGTACAAGGAGGAGCTCCGTAAACTGGATATGAGTCCCTACTTCGGAATGGGAAGGATACAGTTCCGCCCGAAGGAGCAGGGACCCAAAACACAAATCCCGGAAGGCAGTCAAACGGCCTCGGGTAGTGAAACGCAAATGAAGAAGGGAGAAGGCAAGAAGAAGGCCCTCCCCTTCCAGGAAGAAAGTTCCTCGAGCCAAAGTTGGCTAAGTCTTCTCAACAGGCTTCCAGCGCAGGAGCGGACGACGCTCATGGAGGTGGAGGAACTTGCTGGGGAGGACCAGTCAACCTAGGATCTTCACTAAAAGAAGAGAAGAAATCAGGGTCCTGCAGGCGAATCTTCATGCCAAGGCTGCTTTGGCCATTTTATGTAGGAGATTCGAGGAAGAAGGCATAGATGTTACCCTACTGCAGGAACCCTGGCTTGTCAAAGTTGTACATTAATTCCGGCGCTTTGCACCGACGACTTTGTTACAGCTACCCTAACAGCGTCTACGGAGGAGGGGATGAAGAGCTGGATTGTATGCTCCGCCTACTTCCCAGTCGAGGAAAGGTTCTGCCCTCCGCAACTACTGAGCGACATAGTTGCATATTGTGGAGAAAAGAACCTTCCAATGATAACGGGATGTGATGCCAACGAACACTATATGGTATGGGGAAGCACCAACGTCAACACAAGGGGTCTTTATTACAGTTCATTCTAGGTGAAGGGTTACTAATAGGCAATAAACGTACTTTTGTTACTTCGATACGTAAAGAAGTCTTAGATATAACCTTATGTAGGAGTAATATAAGCGCTAACATCATAAACTGGCATATGTCAGAAGAGGTATCAGGTTCCGATCACATGCACGTAAGATTTGACATTACGACCACATCCCTGACAGAGACAAAGTTCAGAAATCCCCGAGAGACCAACTGGGAAGGTTACTTAGACTCCCTCAGAAGGCACCTACAGGGAGGGACAGCATCTGGAAGGGATGTAGGGAGCCTTGAGGTAGCAGTGGAACAAGTAAGCGAGGCCATAATGGCTGTTTACCAGGAAAACTGCCCAGAGAAAACAGGGGGGGTAAAACAGTCTGGCGGAACAAACATCTGGAAGACCTCAGAACAGAAGTGAGAAAACTGTTCAATAAGGCCAAATCTAAACAAGACTGGGATTCCTACAAAGCCAAACTCACGCGGTGCAACATAGAAATCCGCAAGGCCAAATGAAACTCATGGAGGAGGTTTTGCGAAGAGGTCAATTATGGCCCTGCAGCCTCTAGAATCCACAGGGTCTTGGCTAAGGATGGTTGCACTGCAAATAAAGTAGGCGTCATTAAAAAGGAGGACGAAACCTACACAGAAACATTGACGGAAAGTATTGAATTGATCATGGAGGAACACTTTCCGGACTCACTGGTATTGAAGGGTTCCGAGGCCGTGCAATTCCCAGATCAAAGGCCTGAGCGGCCCAGACTTGAGGGTTGGAGGCTAGCCAACGAGGTAGCGAAACCCAACAAAATCAGATGGGCAATTAACAAGTTCCAACCATACAAATCCTGGTATGGATGGAATTTACCCGATTCTGCTCCAAAAAGGGCAGGAAATAATAGTACCACATTTGTGCAAAATATTCAGAGCCTGTCTGGCCTGGAAATACATACCACACATGTGGCGGAAGGTGAAGGTCACCTACCTACCAAAAATATGCAGGATATCAGACCAAACGCCCGAGTCGTACAGACCCATAAGCCTGTCCTCTTTCCTACTTAAAACATTGGTAAGTCAACAAACCTCGCGCTGGATGATTTGAACAGGCTACTGACAAAGTTATTGGATGACAAAGAAATAGCAGTGGCAAACTTTCTTGATATAGAAGGAGCGTTCAGTAACGCGACAATGCAATCATTAACGAATGCGTTATCATATAGAGGAGCCCCAACAGTACTCTGCCAGTGGATTAAGGCCAGCCTATATAAGAGGGTAATAGTATCCAATCTGAGCGAGGCTACCATTGAGGCGAAGGTGAGTACAGGCTGCCCTCAAGGAGGAGTACTATCTCCATTGCTGTGGGCAACCCTTGTCGACGAACTCCTCCGGAAAGTTTCCGCAGAAGGTTTTTATTGCCTAGGATACGCTGACGACCTAGCAATATTAGTCAAGGGGCGATTTGCGAACACCATATCAAAGGGGTCGCAAAGAGCCATAAACATTGTCGGGAGGTGGTATAGTGAGGAAGGACTATCCGTAAATCCTCACAATACTACAGTCGTCACTTTCACATGAAAAAGATCCTTGGGAGGCCTAAAACTCCTAAGACTCAATGGAGTGGAAATTCCATTTGCCAGTGAGGCTAAATACCTTTTGACCAAAAACTGACATGGAATACCCACATCCAAAAAGTCACACAAAAAGCAACGATTGCCCTGGGAAGGTGCAGACAGATGTGTGAAAAAAACTGGGGGTTAAACCCCAGGATGTCCCTATGGTTATACGTTAGACCCATGACAACCTATAGATCGGTGGTATGGTGGACCAAGACACTGCAGCCGGGAGAAATAAAACTATTAAGTGGCGCACAAAGGCTTGCTGGCCTGTGCGCCACGGGGGCCATAAAAACTACTCCCACAGCGGCTTTGGAGGTGCCTCTAGATCTGCCACCACTACACATTTTCATCCAGGGGGAAGCTCGTTCGGTGTTGCACAGGCTAATGCAAGGCACAACGCCCATAAGGCAGCAACACGGTACAGAGCACCAAAAGTTATACTCAGAGCTGAAGGCAGACCTCATTCTGGGAATGCCCACGGACAGCATGGTCCCAAAGTATAACTTCTATAAAAACTTTCAAATCAAAATACCAGACAGAGAGGACTGGAAGAATGGCCCTCCGATATCAGCACAAATAGTATAATACACGAACAGCTCCAAGACAGAACATGGAGTAGGAGCTGGGATTTACGGGATTAGGTCGAAAAAGGGAAATCCCGATAAGTCTAGGAATACATGCCACAGTATTTCAGGCAGAGGTGGTCGCTATACAGTGGTGTGCAAAAGAAATAATGAGGCAAGGAACTGTCAACCAGTCAATTGCCATTTTGTCCGATAGCCAAGCGGCGCTAAAGGCAATTGATTCCATGCAGGTCGACTCAAGACTAGTATGGGATTGTATTAACGCCCTTATGGACCCAGGAAGTCGGAATAAAGTGACCGTGGCATGGATACCAAGACATGAGGGACACAGGGGAAATGAAAAGGCTGACGAACTGGCTCGGGAAGGCGCATCTAATGCCCTGGTAGGCCCCGAACCCTTTTGTGGCATGGCTAAGCCATGCAAACGATCATCCATTAATAAATGGGTACAGGATAAATCTCTAGAATGGTGGAAGAGTTTCCCACGACAGAGACAGGCTAAAGAGTTCATTAAAGAACGGTCGGCCAAATTCACGGAAGATCTACTATGCCAAAATAGAAAGGCCATTAGGATAATAGTGGGTCTTCTAACTGGATATTGTAGGCTCAATAGGCATATGAGTCTAATGGGCCTGGCAGATGATGCAACATGTAGATTCTGTTAAGAGGAAGAGGAAACCTCAGTACATGTGCTGTGCCATTGCGAAGGCCTAGCCAGACTGAGATTTCAAATACTTGGTGAGGAAAAACCAGATAGCTATACTAAGGAGCCCCTATCAAGGCTATGGAGTCTGGTACAAAAGACAAAGCTGGATAAGGAACTCTAAATGAATTAGATTAGGAGCGCCACAATAGATCCACCGATGAGGGTCAGTTGATTTGAATTTTACAAAACCAGTGTTTACCTGCCTTGGAAGCACCCAAATATACAAGTTGTTGAAAATTAAACGGAAAATAACTATTCTAGAAATTTTCAATATTTTCAGGTACCGATTTAGCATTCTTTGATTAGAATTTCAAAAAAAATTATAACATGGTCGTATTTAGCAGTTTTATAAAACTTCGGCGAGATCGAACAAACCTGTTTTTTTGGGGTCAAGATGATTTGTGTCTGGGTTCCAACTAATAGAACTAAGTTTCACTTTTGGGGTAGTGCAGATGATTTGTGTCTGTTGGAAAATAATGTGTTTCTCTAAATCGTTCTCGGATAGAATATGATGTCTTTTCACATGATCCTATTCCAGTATATTTTCTAAGTTACCTAGATTAGAAAATATATGTAAGCCTCTTGTACTCATAAAGTTACTTTTAGGAAAAAATATAACATTCAGGAAAAATGTTATTGTAAGAATGGTTTAGATAGAGTGTCCTATTTGACATTTATGTAAATGGCACTTGCATTAGAAATACATCTAAAGGTAAGGATTCTAAAATATTGTTTTTTATGTATCCATTATAAATTTTCTTTGCTCTCCCTCTAATTTCCGATCATATTGGGCAGAAAATTATGAAAAAGAATACTATACTATACTATAGCCCATACTTTACCACGTTACAGAGTGCTTGCACTTTGTATCGCAGTAAAAAATACCAATACACTACCCGATATGGCTTCAATTACTAATTTTCATATTTTTTTCCTAAAACTTCTTGTGAATGATATTTGGAAAACAAGTGAAAAGTTAAAAATTAAACCGTGTGGCTATTTGCTCCATTGACATTCATTTGTAAAAATGTGTATTTAGTGTAATGTTCAGAGGGCAGAAAATACATTATACTCCCCAAGAACATATCCTATAAGAGAAAATCTATACGGTGGATTGTCAACATGTTTTATATTGCTGACTAATGGACCATACAAAACAATACATTTTCATTTTGTAAAGAGCTTTGTCATTTTACAAATTAGGTGGGCTATATATTTACATCAAACGTCTTCTTAAAATCGTGTATCTTACGTTGGATTCTCAAGAAACACTATATCATAATGATTTCCTTAAACGAATAGAAGTAAAGGAGGAAGTGTGGAATAACTACTAAGGAAATGATGATGATGAAATAGTGAATAATGAGACTTCAACGTCGCTTATGGATTTTTCATGTCACACTCAGGGATGGGCGATGTACATCGATATTAAGAAAACACATCGATGTTACGTATTCGATGTTTTTATCATCGATGTTATTAATTTGATATATTGATAATTTTCGATATTTTTGTGAAACATCGAAATGAACATCGAAAATGTACCCTTATGTAGGATTGGTAGCAGTGCCTAGCGGGCGCTGTTGAAAATTCAGTGCTGCGTAGAATCTAATTTATCATTTGACTATTCTTTTGTCCTAATCTACAAGAATTTAATTTCATGTTTACTAATTCGGAGTCATTGAAATAGTTTAGACAGACACTCAGTTGATTGCTGAAATTCAGAGAATATATTATAATTAAGTGTGTGTAACTGTTGAAACTTTCAAACTTCTGGTTCTGATTTTTATTTTTGATTTTTGTACTTTGTGACACGGTAAATCATTTAAGGTCTAACCCAGGTACAAAATAAGTAACCTGTATTGGTAATTTATAAACTAATTAGCCAGGCAGCAGACTGACGTCAATTTGAAGTCATTTTTTGGTCACTTAAGACGTAATTTTGACATATGGAATGACGTAACAATGACGTAACAATGACGTAAAAATTACGTAAAGACGTCATATCCCAGAGACGTCATTTAGCGACGTTTATCTGATCATATGTAAGCTATTTTTGATTAATTGAAATAAATGTTTGAGAAATGTAATCAACCAATTTTGTGCAAAATGACGGGTGAATCTTAAGGGCTCCAGGAGGTCTCCATTTTCCACGTATTATATATTACAGTATGAGCCGCCATGTAGATGAATGTACAATTAATAGGTTATAAACAATCACTGGTTTTATATGCTATCTCGGTCCAGCCACAGTATAATGATCTTTATCCTGTCCATATAAGATCAATAGAGCATTTACAAGTAGTCAATGTTAACCGTAGACCTATATTCCTAGACTGAGCTCATGGATGCTGTAAACATTCTTGGACTGAACTCACCAGCAACTCCTAATGACGATAAGATGATTTGTGTCGTTGGTTCTGCTCAGTCTAGGAATATACGTCCATGATATCAACCGTAACCTCACAAATTTTTAAATTCTCTCATTTGTGTTCTCAGTTTTATTTCGTATGTCATTTAAAGGTCTTGCCGTATAATTGTTTTCTGTGTACCAATGTTTATCTGTTGCTAACAAAAACAAAGACGTGATGTTTCATAAATTCAATCAATTCAAGGCTCAATTTTAGTACATCCCAAAATTGTAACTTGCCATTAAAAGTTGGAAACGAAGACCAAACATACTTCCTCCTCCCCCGTTTTCGAGGGAATCCAAGTCCGTTGAGGTTTAACCTATTGGTTCACCTATTCACCCCCAAATAGGATAATACCACCCTTTCTTTTAATTCTAACTGTATAGTCGAGTGTGATGAGTCGTTCGAACAGGGATTTCGAGTACAGCCCAAAAGGAATGGCCACCTGCTACCCTCGGAACACCACCCACCCTCTACCCAGGTCAAAACCACCCTTTCTTTAAGTCTCCCTGCATAGTAGTGTGGCGGGTCGTTCGAACCGAGATTTCGAGTACAGCTCAAAGGGCATGACTACCCACCACCCTTGGAACACCCGCACTTCCTGTGGGAGGTAGTTGTTTTTTTTCGGTTTTTGTTTATTTTTCGAGGAATCCTCTCCAACATGGTTTGAGATGATATACTTTTGTTACGTTTACCTGCTTTCCATACATTTATGGGTGTACATCGCACAAATATACAATACGCAGCGGTTTAGCGTTTGTGACAGGCCTAACTCGTACTTACGGGGTAGCATCTCGGTTCCCATGATGGTTTCTAAAGATACTTGACCAGTTGCACTTATGAACTTTCTGGAGGTAGGAGGTGGGTGTTCCGAGGGTGGCGGGTGGGCATCCTCTTTGAACTGTACGCGAAATCCCGGTTCGAATGACCTGCCACACTCGACTATGCAGGGAGAATTAAAGAAAGGATGGTTTTACCCTATTTAGGGTGAACCAATCGGACAAACCTTAACGTTAGCAAAATAAATCAATTTTATATTTTTTATTTTAATAAGTGGTAGTAAAAATAAAAGAAGGTTGAACATGAACATTTAGATTATACTAATAAACTATGAAATAAAATAACACATTTATTTGAAGTCAGTTTTATTTAAATATAAAATAAATTAAAAACAGTATAACTCCAAAAATACAGGTAATAACTTAGTTTAAAACTAGTATGTAAATATTACAGGCGCGTGTGATATGAAAAACTTGCCTAAGTATAAATTTTGCAAAATATAAATCTTTTTTCTGAGACAGATAAATTCAGAGATAGTGGTAATAAATATTGACAAAGGATGGTCCTCATTAGTTTTTTTAATTTCGACTTGAAATCATTAATATTTTAGCTAAATTTCTCTATTGTAAATATAATATATCTTTTACACACTTAAATGCTGTGAAAAACTTGAAAAGGCTTTCAATGAAGTCTATTGTACTATGGCACAGTGTGGTGGAAGAAGTATTTTTATAAATATTAAATAATCTGAAAATATTGAATGAAAATGACGCCTTTAAAAAAATTCTGAAAAGAGTGGTAAAATTATTAGTTTTCTAAAAACCTAGACATTACAGTGAAAAGCGGCAAAGGATATTATTTAATTTAAAAAAAAATTAAATACCACGGGTAAATATACAGCCTTCTTTATTTCTGATAGCCTGAAATGACCTTGTGCGGGACAAAGGACACACATCTAGTATCTGAGTATACTGAAATTAGTAGTGTGTTCTTCGAAGAAATTCCAATATCACGGCCGGGATTCGAATCGGAAACCTCAGGGTAAGAGTCAAGACTCTCGACCACCTAGTCATTCACTTTTTATCAAGCTGTAGTCGGCTATTTCGAAACTAGAAATATTTCCGTCCACTTCAAATTAATAGAAAGCAGTAGTTTTACGCTGTTTGATAAATTTTATTTTGCACAATTTTTCTTCAAAATATTTTTGTTATTCCTTTAACTCTTATTTTCATGTTCCAATTTTTATCAAAATTATATTGTCATTGAAATCAGGACATTTTCCTAGAGCTGGGTAATAGTGTCTCGGCCTTGTTATTTCTTTCTTGAGAAACTATTCTTGTATTTTTCTTATTGAATTGTGACAAGTAACAGAAATGTTGAGAATTAAACTAATGTAACTAAAAAATGTAACTTTGCAATATATTAGACAATTCCTTGTAACAATTGAAATATATTTTTTTAATGATTGCGATAGCCGATAACCTAGCATATTAAACAACATCAAATAAATGGCGATTTTCATTTTTCGACAGTTTTTAATTATTTGTAAGGTGTCTACAGTAGGCAAAAAGGAGCGAGAAATAAGGTTGAATACCACCATAAAAGTAGAATATTATAATTCTAAAGAACCCCGCAGTCCTCGCACAAAATACATTGATTTTTGCTTTCGGTTCATTTTTTTTAAGCTTTGGATTTTGGTAATTGATTTGATGCTGATTAAGTGTTCAAATAAGGAACAACCCCCGAAAACGGCTTGTTTTGGAGCTATGGCTCTTGTAAGGGCTGGAAACGTATTTTTCATATATGATATAAAATCTATAAAAAAGAAATATTAAATAGCCGGGTGTCTAAGTCAATCTTATATATTTTATGAAAAAATTATTTTATATGCGAATTTATTTATTTAAGAGCCATCTTGTAGTCATTAATACAACTAAGAAAAAAAATTGTTTATTATATGTATGTTTAAGTCCACAACATACATTCATGTTTTTTTAAGAAATGCAAAAGAGTTTATTGTATTGACATCACATATGAAAAATACATGTTTTTAGCCCTCAAAAGGCCCGTAGCTCCAAAACAAAGGTTTTTTTTAAGGGGGTTGTCACCATTTGAACATTTGATTAGCATAAAATTAACTGCCAAAATGCAAAGTTTCGAAAAAAAAAAGAACCGAAAGCAAAAATCAATGTATTTTGTGCGGGGTCCTTTCAATCCTTCAAAAGTGGGAATTTTGAAGTTAAAGCTGTGACAATTGAAATAAAGTGTAGAGCACTTCCAGTAGCAGCACATATACATTTTTTGAAGCTCATCACAGTTGCAATATATTAGTCATCATCATATACTTAGTAGAGGCTTGGGTATGGGTTAAAAATATTTAAAAATTTTACTGTTTTGCAATTGATTTTAATTCAAAATTGAAAAATTTGTTATCTCAAAAATCCAACTCACGATATCTGCAATACAACAAAACTAAAGCGGAACAAACACCCGAAAAATGCTTAGTTTACTACCAATAGACATAACCCTAGCCAAACAAACTTTGTTTGCAGAGCACATATGTGATCATTATTTTGTTTAAGTTTCCAGGAGTTATCATCAGGTTCAAACCTGGCTGGGAAACAATTTATCTTCCATAGATTATGGGTGAAAAATGGTTAGCACCAAATTATTTCCAGTCACTACAACCCAAAATTTGGCTACAATTAATATAAGTGTCATGATGGATATCAAGAAAAATATAAATGTGTGCCTACTGGGAACTACTCTGTAGTTTATTGGAACTGTTATGGCTTGACTGCGAATTTTCCTATTGTAGGTACCTCACACATAATTTTCAAATACGCCGAAAGAATGAAAATCGTTATTTATTCAGTGTTTACCCTGCGAAAGGTTCGTTTCACGACCTAGTGGATCATGTGACATGGACCGTTATCTAAATGACCGACTTCTACCATTTTTCCAAGGTGAAGAATTACGCGTAAACAGGTTAAGTGGGAACTTCAGTAATTAATAGACATAGAGCATGTAAAGAGCTGACGTCTTACAAATTTGTTCGTTATTGAAGATCATTTTGTTATACTGAGTGTTTCTTTCCTCTATAAGAAGCTACCAGCAGTTTCCCATTATATCAGGATCTCATTGCCTTTGATATAGCTCTTGCAAAGTCAATAAATTCTGAAGTCATCTAATTTATGTGCATATGCAGAAGGTAAATTTTGAGGAACATTCGACAACTCATGTTATAAATACTGGGCAAGGATGAGGTTTCGTAATTTGTATTACTTTGTTCGCTAAGAATTCTTGATTCGCCATTTTTTCTATGTAGTAAATTCTTCAGCTGAAACCTCTCTAAGTTATTGAAACTTCTGCGATATGTGTGATGGCATTTATGAAATTTAGAAAAACTGTATTTGACAATAATTTTACCTGATGTGAATTCACCTCATTTACTTAATGATGTTCAGGTGTAAAGCAGAAGGATAAGAGATTATGAATCGAGGTCTAACACCAGTATTAGGAAAAATTTCGGCCGATATCTTTTTAGTTATACCTACAAAGTACTTTTCTATTTATCAGTGAATACAGAATTATATCCAAATATATACCTAGTAGAAATCTTCTATGATATGCATCTTTTAATGAAATATATGCAATCTGTAGGCAGATATGCTACCTGTACCTGTCGTGCGCAAAAAAATGGGACAAGTCTTATAACGTATTACTTCCACGTCCAGTGGAAGTATAGTAACGACAAAAAATTGTTTAAAAATTTTTATTGTCCAAATAGGCTTAAAATGTCATGAAACGTCGAGATTTTAAGTTTGAGCGAAAAAAAATTTCTGTCTGTCTGTCTGTCGGTCTGGTCTGTCTGTCTGTAACTTTTTTTTGTGCGCACGTTTACTCTGGAACCGTTTAAGATATTGACTTGAAATTTGGTACACATATGTACTTTAACGAGATCTAGAACTAGATTATATTTTGATCTTGTTCCGTCGAAGGGTTGGGGGGTAAATTGGGGTAAATTTGGGGTAAATAGGTCAATCAAGCAGGTAATAGTCCATAAAACTGGTATTTAGTATATACAAGAGAAGCTAAGGTCTCAAAAAATTTTTGGCATTACCACCCCCACCCCCTTATTAAAGGGGATGAAAAAAAAATGTGATTTAGTGTACCTATGTACAGGAACCAGAAACCTCAAAATATTTTTTACTTCATCCACCCCCACTACCACCCCCCTATCACCACCCCCCACCCCACTACCGATGTGGGGTATCGTTTTATGGGTTTTTGGGGTAGATGATTTCAAATATTATATTATTAATGTTCCATAAACAGTTATTTTCACATACAAAGTTTTTTTCGTTGTGAGTGACTTGGATAGAGAATCTGGATGTGGAAGTAGTGATTCCTTGGGCAGCGGTTTTTTTTGCTAAAATCTAGTTGTGTACATCTAACTTCAATTTTTGAGACATTGTCAGTTATTTGTCAAAATTCATTGCAAGTGTGCAAATAGAGACAGATTTACATTAGAAAAAAATAGTTGTCCTATTTGTTTTGCTCACGACAGTACAAATAGTGGAGGTAAAGAACTTGGCTAATACATATCGAACATACGCTATAGCACTTGCTACTTAAACAGATCATAAAAAATTGAGTATCAGCATATAATTACACTGAACTTACAGTCATCATTAAACAATACATACCAAGTATATAAGTTAAACATAATAATTCCAATTCACAGAAGATTATTTCTATATTTTGTTGTGAAAGAATTTTGTGATAGATGCATATTTTTTATGTCACGACTGTATACGCATGTCAAATTGATCCAAGTCTCTTTCTTTCATTTTTATTTTAAAAATTAGAAGCCTGATTTATTTTATTTTCAGAAGTTAACATATAAAAATTACTTCTTCATCTGAGAAATATTATGAATAAAGATTTTAAATGAATTTAACGTTTAGATGATGTCCTACAATGATCTAAATATTTTGTGCGTTATATTTTGATGTGTAATAAACACAAACTACTTTACAGTCAGTTTCAGTTATAATAGTATTTTTCAACTGCTTTTAATGGAATGCCCAAAAATATATTTGATATTAAATAATTTATTGGTAGTTGAACTATTGTAATGAACACGTTTAAGAACAGGAAGAAAACAAAAACACTTCTGAATATTCCAAAAATGTGTAAAACTGTCGAAAACGAGTAATTACTAGAACCGTGACAAAAATATTTTAAGGCCGCATATATCAGGCAGCCCTTTGTAATAATTAAGTTTTGTATTAAAACTATTTCTGTTATAACATATTTTACATAATAAGAATCTGATGAATAGCATACATGTATATGCAGATATTTTGGTTCACAAACTTGAATTTCTTATTGTAAGTTACATGAGGATACAATTTATCAAATTTTTCATGAAGCCATGATGCAGGCCGGAAGCAATTTTTTTTCAAATACAAAATGTTCATATACCATATTATATTGCAATTAGTTTTAGAATTATTCTGGAACCATATTAAAAGTATCAATTTCCAGACTAAAACATATTTGAAAATAGGTGATTGTATTTGAAAAGAAAAGTGGAGCCAAACCATCCCAATTTTAAATGATTTAAAACAAATTCAACTTACAAGAATTTTTACAGAAATCGTTAGGAGCATTCAAAGATCAGCTTGCTAGTTAGAAGTTAGAAAGTGGAATTTTTTAATTTTGGCATGGGCTTTAATTTTCCTTTTGATTTATTGATGTATTAAAAAAATACTAACAGCGAGTTTTCACTGGTGAAAAAAAGTATTTTTCTACGTTCGTTAAAAAAACTGTACCTTTTTCATTATATTTTTTTGTGCGTAAAACAGAGCTGGGTAGTATTCGAATACATCTGTATTCGAATACAGTATTCGGATACTTTTTCTGTATCCGAAAGCTGTATTCAAATACTTTCTTAAAATTGTATCCGTTATCCGTATCCGACACAAATTAATAAAGTATCCGTTATTCGAATACATTAGGCGAGTATTCGAACACTGATAAAAGTATTCGAATACAAATAAAAGTATCCGAATACACCGAAAGTATCAGAATACACTAAAAGTATCCTAATACAACAAAAGTATCCGAATACAATAAAAGTATTCGGATACTGAAAATATCCGAATACCACAAAAAATATATATACGTATTAAATATTATTTTCTAGTCATTCTTTATAAAAAGGTTTACATATATTCTGAAAAGTCCTTTTAGCTATGGTTGAAATGTCGATATAACATACAGAATGGTTAAAAAATACGAAAAGTTGAAATTGTTACAAGAGTAAAGTACCAGTTCTTCAAGTAAAAGTTGAAAATGTTATAGGAAAAATTGTTCCTAATGTTGAGATAGAAGTTCAGATATGAAATTTGAAAGCTTATCTCAATTTTTTTTGGCATCTTTAAGATTAAAGTAATTTTGCAAAGTTAACCAAAGTAGCAATAGCAAAGTGGCTAATTTATTTGATAACATGAACAGTTTAAAAGTGACTGTTTTGTGATTATTTTATTAAACAAATTAATAAATCATGCACTTTCTTTAGTTACTTTTGCAAAATTAATTTAATCTTGGTGCCAAAAAAACTAGATAATTTAAATCAAATGTCATATCTGACCTTCTATCGACATTAGGAACAATTTTTCCTATGAGATTTTAAACTTTTGCTTCAATTTCAACAACTGGTATTTCATTCTCGCAAAAATTTCAAGTTTTCTTATTTTTTAACCACCTTGTACGTTATATCAACATTCCAACTATAGTTAAAGTAGTTACCTATTTTTCAGTATAAGCAAAATTTTCTATAAAGAATGACTCCTTATATCATATGTTTTAGATTTTGTTAAAATGTTGAATAATTTTTTTTCTAGATGATTTTTTGCACTTAATAGTACATTGTGTATTTAGTAGTAAAACCAATACATTCCCGGACGACGATACAAATTTTTGGCCGAGGCTTTAAGCCGAGGCCAACAAGCATTGAAGTCCGGGAATGCGCTTTTACTACGAAGTACACATACTATTTTTTCTGAAATCGCAATCAATATTATTGTAAATTAAGGAATTTTTATTGTTTTGAAAAAAGTCAGAAATTCAGTGCTTATTATTTACTGTTTAAAATATATATATATAAAAAAAACAGTCTGGGAAAGTAACTTACCCGGCCTAGGCCGGAAATAGTATTTAGGTGTGAAAGCAATACATTCCCGGAAGATGATGCAAATTGCTGGCCGAGGCGCTAGCCGAAGCCAATAAGCATCGAAGTCCGGGAATGCGCTTTCACACCGAAGTACACATACTATTTTTTCTGAAATCACAATCAATATTATTATAACTTAAGGAATTTGTATTAATGCATAACATTTCTTCATAACAGCCTAACTGCTTACTAATAAATGCAATTTTAATGTGAATTGGTTTGTCTGCGTGTATTTATTTACTCTCTAAAATATACGGCCTAGGCCGGGAAAGTAACATTCCCGTACGATTTTGTTGATCGTTGCTTGGCAATGGATCTTTTCCGGTCTGTTTTCTGATAGCTTCTTAGAAACGGACTAAAATACTGGAATTGTGCATTTTTCGATCTGAAATCGCTCCGAAAATGCAAACATTGCCGATCGATTTCAGAAAAAGTAACTTTCCCAGCTTAGGCCGGGAATATGATAGTTGCTTAGCAACGGACTAAAATACCAGAATGACGTATTTTAGGATCTAAAATTGCTCCGAGAAAGTATACATTAAAGTACATTCTTGACCGATTTCGGAAAAATTAGTTTTTTGTTGTTGGTGGACTTTGTTTTGCTCCAAAAAAAAACAAATAAAATACCCAAAGGCTTTACATATATTTATTTAAAAGAAACAGATTGCGTCTTGGACAGCTTTAAAAAAAACTGAATTTCATAAAATATTTTTTTCACAAACGAAAGAAAAGTATCCGGTATCCGTATCCGAAAAAAGTATTCGAATACAAGGTATCCGGATACTTTTTAAAGCAAAAAGTATCCGTATCTTGTCTCTGGTATTCGAATACATTTGATGTATCCGTATCCGGTATTCGAATACATTTTAACTGTATCCGACCCAGCTCTGGCGTAAAACATGTTTATGGTCATATTGAAAACAGGTAAAGAGACTGAAAAAAGTAATATTATTCACTCTGGCGTAAAACCGAATAAAAAAAGTGCATTGAAAACAATTTAAATTGTCTCGCGATCTTCTTATTAGAAAGGTCAAATTATAGATTTGTGTTTTGACGTTAAAGTTAATTGTGAAAAATGTCCACAATTTTCATAAGTGGGCAGTTGTAAGGGAGGTTCCTTAAATACAGGGTGTAATCAGTTTCATGTCGTTAAAAAAACTGGTGGTGGGGAACGACTAAACGAACAAAAAAAACCTTATATAACATGGTCTAAAACTCTTGTTTTTTCATATTGAGTGATATAGTAAGTGTATGAAAGAAGTTGACAAGTCGGTTCGTAAGGGTACTTCTTGTTGATATTCTAGCTTTGTCAGATTTAGATCAGTGGTATATGAAAGGAACGAATGGTTTCTTTGAAAGTTATCTGCTGAATAGCCAAAATAATATTTTATAACAAAGATGTAAGCAGAAATACAAGATATTTATTTGTAAAAATTGCATGAAACCCATGAACAAATTGTCTCTATTTCACCCGGTCTCTGTCTCATCCACCTACTTCTTGTACATCAAACTTCCAATTCGAGAGGATAAGTATCCCTATATGCACTCGTTGCATACATTACTATTTTGTTTAAAAAAAACTATTTTATCTGCTCCCACTATGGCTGGTAGACTACTGTCACATTTTTTCAAGCAAGCAAGTTGATTTTACCGGGAAAGTGCTAGTTGCTATTGACGACGGGAGGTAAGTGAGCTACTTACCTCCCATGAGTAAATAAGTGTTTTCGAGTTATGTAAACAAAAAGTAAGGACAAAATCAAGGCAGACTACGTGACATCCATTAATGTAAAAAAAATTATTTAGTGTCACTGTCAAAATAATTGATCAAGAAATGTAAAAATCTGATTTTTTATTTCATGAACCGTAGCTGTACGCAGGAGGTAGATAACTTTAACCAGTTTCGAACTCTGCGACAGCCCTCGCTACGCTCGGGCGCAAAAGAATCCTCAACTAGTGAAAACTACTTACCCCCCTTGTAGTATAATTATTCACCAGTGAAAAGCATGCCATTTTGATGTTAATAATAACAACTAAGTAGTAAGTTAATATGTCAATACACAATTACAAAAATTACTATTACTTCGTATTTGTGACTTCGTCTCTTGCAAAGTATTATAATATAATTTTAAGGTTTAATTTATATGACATCTTTGATTGCAATTACTAATTACGGTGTACATGAAAATTATAACTGAGAAACTAAAGATGAGGATCGAAGCTGAGAAACGTGAGAGACACTGTATTATATTTTTTATTTCATTTAAACAAGCTGACGTCACTTTCCACGTCATGACTTCGTGAAAAAATAACAAAATGCATCATCACTCAAGAGGTAGGTAGTATGCATAAGTAGAACAAAATTTCGATATAATTTATATTTAGACACACTATGTATATTTAGACACAATAAATTTACCTCCTTTTCTTTCCTAAACTATTCAAGAGTAATACTCATCCTTTCGAAACTTCTTTTTATATAAAATACGTAAGTAATATGTTTTTATTGTGACATATTATTCTTATAAAAAATCACTACAAAACAAAACATTGCATAGCTGGCGAAAATAGAACTTTCAAGAAAACTGTGTGAGTTAGGACCTTATAATTTCCACAAGAACGGCATTGGATAGACGTAATATTGGTGAATTATGCATAGAGGAAATTATTAAGGATATTAATGTTATTTATATAACATCGACGGACAGTAAAATTAGAATAACGTAACAATCGATGATCTACTTAGATACAAACTTTAAATAAAATTAGTAAAATACTTTTATAATAGCATATTATCTTAGTTTTTTAATATTGTTCATAAATATTGAATATTTCTATAAATCTAGACTATCTAATACAGTATAGTCACATTTTATTTTTGTTTTTTTTTCAAAGAAAAAATATATACATATGATAATAAATGGTTGCATTATTATATTCAGAAGCAATACATTTCTAAAAAGGCAAAATTTACAGATAAATTATTTTTGCAGTTTTCGAATTAAACGAATTTACAAAATATTTAATTCATCATAAATCCATTTAGGGCGGATTGTAGGGAACCAAAGCTTGATCAAATATTAAAGTTCAAGGTTGCAATTGTTACAACAATCATAGCCTGGGATTTTGATCTCTGGTCTAGCTAATTTTAATTCGAGCATGCTCTATACAACCCGCCTTTATTATTATATGGTATTTAACTGAATTTTATAAATTAGGTGTATTTAAAAAAAGTTTTACCCGTATCATTCCACGATTTGCTACTGGGCATTCTGAGGCACACGGTGCAGTAACCGGATCAGGTATCTAGAGCTGGGATTGACAGCAAAGCTGGAGAGGGGAAAAGTGACCTTTTGGTTTTAAACAAATCACACTACAAAAATAGCGAAATAAATCTAAAAGACATTGACCCTATGCTAGTGAACTCTGCAACAACAAGTAGATATAAGAGATATTTACTTAAACCGGTCAATAACATAAAAACACCAACTCCGGCGGTGCTTTGTACCTGCCGGTGTCGACCGAAAGTAAAAAACGCGGCACTTTGACTGCACCCGCCCGCTTCACTTATTTATTCCAATTAAGGAAATGTAAACATCTCCAATGTGTTCTTTCACAAGTAAGTTCGTCGCCTTATTACTGACCTAGACAATAACAGTAGTGTATCTTCGTAAGTTTTAACCATTTTTAATATACTAAATTACCTCGGAGCACTCTAAAATTTTGCAGGGCTTCCTCACATAGAAGACTAGTACACTATTTTATTTTCCGCATATCATGGTAAATCACGTTGTATAGGTCTTGTAGAAGCCCATTCCTGATTTTGACAACACGCGGGGCAATTATCTCATGAACCATGTTTAAAATATCACTTAGGTTTGCAATTTGAACAAATTCATCATCCTCATCCACTGCCGACATTTTGGCTAAACAAGTCACGTGGCAAATCAAATGATACGGTATTGTTGCTATTTCGGTGGGGGCTAAACCATTTTGATACCACCACCACAAATGACCAAACAGAACAGAACCGACACTGAACGGCACGGCCGGCGGCCCTTTCATGTTACAGGAATTAATCTGTGTGACTTTCAGCCATGCTTCTGGTAGTATTTTAAGGCGCTAAATTTGAAACAAGTATATGTTATTGCTGTTTATAAGTTGTAAAATGAATAAGCTTGTTTAAAAATGGAAAATACTTCACCCAACTTTAAGGTAAAGGAAGACACACGGCACTACATAAAAATAAACTTAAATATGTCTGACATTTCTGAAATTTAATGTGCTTCCTTCGAGGTTGATTATACTACCAAAAACATGGCAGGAGGCTTCAGTGTTGGTTCTGTCCTTAATATATCGTAGCACCATCACCTCTTTCCCTTATCTCGCCAATATTTTTACTTCTCCTATGCCATCTACCACTCCAAACCTTTGCCACTTCAACACGACTTTAGTGGGCGCCTTGTCTAAAGCTGTTTGTAATAACCTACCCAGAATGTGCAAAAGGAAGTACCTAAAAATGAATTTGAAGAAGCAGTGGATACCTAGTATAACACAACTTCCAATTTGAGGTTCCATTACTAAAAACTTATATAATCCATTTTTGCGAATGCCCTATCTAAGCTAAATGCTTTAACGATTCAAATTTCCTACTTCTAATTTGGCACAATGAAAATTTATATATTAGGTAATTATTACTTCTGAATATAACGTTATATAGAGAGTTAGACTCTATCCTAACCACAATAATTAATTATTAAACTTTTATAAATTTTAGTATTAAGGCGACTTAGGGAAAGTCAGCCGATATAATATTCAATCTATATGTTTAGCACCATTTTGGATAAGTTGCATTTGTTCCCAATTATTAAAACAATATTTCTCAATATAATATATCTATCTTATACTAAATTTATTTATATCCATTATATATGTTACTGTAATGTTAGTATATTATTCTTATGGGGTAACTAGTATCACATAAGATATTTAATTATGAATAAATAACGAAAGTTTTAAATCTATAAAGCGATTATATGAGAAGGGGAGGAAATTAACCAAGACGTTTAACATTATTCTATCTCTTCGACAGTTATAAAACAAAACATAACTTTCAGCAGTTCCTCCGTAGTTCATATTAATCTAAGATCCAATAATGTATCATTTTAGAATGGGTTAATTATTGAAATATGTGAATTTTATGCATACTTTTATACAGGGTGTCCAAAAAGTCTGGAAACGGTCAAATATCTCGAGAAATACACATTGGATCCAAAAATGAAAACACACAATGATACTAAATGCGATCCCCCACCTCCACCTGGGGCGGGGGACAACTTTAAAATCTCGAATGGGTACCTCAATTTTCTATTGCAGAATCGGATTCTACGGCAATAATTACGTCAAGTTTGTCTGAAACATTTTTTCGATTCGTGACAGGATGGCGCTGTAATCGCAAAAATATTTTTTTTCATAATTTCTACAAAATTCTACGGAAGAATGAAAAATAATAAAGTACGAGTTTATTTTCATGAAAAAGTTATTCAATGGTGTTAAATTTAATACCCAACCTCCTCCCCCTTCACCACTATGAGGGGAGAAGTGGTGGGCAACCTTAAAATCTTAATCATATTTTTTATTGCGGATGTAGAGTCTGGTGAACAAACAATTCAATTTCATTCAAAACAAAGGAAAACTTCTTCAGTTTTGAATTAAATTGAATTGTTTGTTCACCAGACTCTACATCCGCAATAAAAAATATGGGGTTCCGTTTCAGATTTTAAGGTTGCCCACCACTTCTCCCCTTATAGTGGTGGAGGGGGAGGGGGTAGGGTATTAAATTTGACACCATTAAATGACTTTTTCAAGAAAATTTCATTCTTCCGTAGAATTTTTTAGAAATTATGAGATAAAATATTTTTGCGATTACAGCGCCATCTGTCACGAATCGAAAAAAACGTTTCAGACAAACTTGACGTAATTTTTGCCGTAGAATCTGATTCTGCAATAAAAATGGGGGTACCCATTTAAGATTTTAAAGTTGCCCCCGCCCCACCCCAAGTGGTGGGGGTGGGGGGGTCGCGTTTGGTATCATTGGATAGCGCTTTTAAAATTATTAAGGACCTGTTTTTTCTTTTTTGGATCCAATGTGTATTTCTCGAAATATTTGACAGTTTTCAGACTTTTGGACACCCGGTATGTAAATAGTAAAAGGCTCTGTAAAATTTTGGAAACATATAACTCTACTAGAAACAACTTTTTGGAGTAAAAAAAATGTCACTAAAAATGATGAAATTCATTGGGCCTTATTACGTAATATTGATATATAATTGGTTAAGTTGCATTTTTATTTTTAGACCGACTTTGCCATTTAGAACTTTTGCACAATACAATTTGTTATTAATTTTTTTTAAATAAATAAAAGAATAAAATTACTGAGAAATTCTACAAGGTATCAAATTATCTTTAAAATGACACCATATTTGCTCATTTAGCTTTACTTTTTCGGCTTCTATAGCAATTTAAATTATGATACAATACAATAATTATAATACAATAATAGTATAGTCAATATGTCATTTGACCCGTGAATAATTCCTACAAGGAATTTTTTTGTTTGTATAATGTAAAGATTTCGTCAATCATTAATTAATGTTTTCAACAAAAATGTCGTTGCCCCTATGATCGCCATGTTGAAAAAATTACGGTCAAAATAGGTTTTCCACAACTATTTCTCTTTCTGTTAGTTCCATCCTAAAGTTACGTAACTATTACCAATATCGTAGAAAATGAAAAAAGCTACAAATTTTATTTAAATAATTTTTTTGTATTGTTAATATGTTAAAATGGTGAAAATGCGTGCTTTGCTGCAATTATCTCTGCCCCTGCTGCTCCTACGTAGTAATTAGGTATCATTAATATTATAAACGTTTGTTCAAACAATTTTCTTTCACGGTCAATTGTTTAAAAATTACAGCAGCTCGAAATTTGAAAAAGTTTCTTGAATTTCGGAAAAATGTATGATCCGTTGCTCTGACGTTATTAATACTCATTATTAATTTTCCATAATCAATAAAATTGACTTACGGTAGTGCTATTCCTTTAAAAGAATGAGTTTTATCAGAATTTTTCGAGTTTTCACTGATCTGCCTACACGGCAATTTTTATTATTGCTAATACTTTAAGATTTACATTCGTCCAAAAATGTGAAAATGTATGCTTCACTGGAAATTATTACAATGAATTGACTTGGAAGACGTGCCTGGTTTATCTTGATGGCGTATTGCTTATGGTTTGGGACTTTAAGGAACATCTGAGAAACCTTCAAGAAGTATTCAGGAGAGTTAGGAATGCACACCTGAAGCTGAATCCAAAGAAGTGCTTACTGTTCCAGAAATAAGTCAAGTTCCTTGGACACGTTGTATCATCAAATGGAATACAAACAGACCCGGACAAAATTCCAGCAGTACGAGACTGGGCAAGACCATCTAATGTTCATGAAGTACGAAGCTTCCTTAGACTATGCACTTGTTATAGACGCTTTGTGGAAGGATTTGTGGATATTGCGAAGCCACTACAATGGTTAACAGAGGAAAAAGTGAAGTACCAGTGGACACCAGAATGTGGAACGTCATGGAGAAAGTTGAAGGCAACACTATGCACCAGTCCTGTGCTAGCATATCCACAGCGGAATGGCCTTTATATCCTGGACACTGATGCCTGCAACTCTTCGGTTGAATGTGTACTGTCCCAAATCCAAAATGTACAGGAGAAAGTGATCGAGTACTTCAGCAAGGTGCTGTCTAAACCGGAAAGGAATTATTGTGTGACAAGGAAAGAAATATTAGCCATTGTCAAATCTGTGGACCATTTTCGTAAATACCTGTATGGACAGCATTTCAAGATTTGAACCGACCATGCTGCGTTAAAATGGTTATTACAAATTAAAACTCCCAGAAGGTCAACTGGCTCGCTGGATAGAGATGTTGCAAGAGTACGACTTCAAAATCGAACATCGATCTGGGAGATTTCATAAAAATGCAGATGCCCTTCCAGAAGACTGTACAAGGAAGATTGCAAGCACTGCCAATGTGTAGAGAAACTACAGGGCATGGTAGTGGTCAGCACTGTCAAGATAAATCTTCCAGATGATTGGACAAAGAAAGCTCTAAGGCAAGAGCAATTGAACGATGCAGAAATTGGGCCTATATTGAAAGCAAAAGAAAGGAGAACCGCCCACAGTGGAAGTGGAAGTTTCACATAAAGGAGTGGGGCTGAAGGCTTTATGAACGCAATGGGATTCACTTAAAATCATGGATGGGCTATTGAAGAGAGCGTGGGAAAACCCGGATGGCAAGGAAGTTGTTATGCGTCTAGTGATTCCCAAGTGTTGAGCAGGGCCGGTTTTATGACTAGGCCTCATAGGCCCGGGCCTAGGGGCGCTGCTTTGTGAGGGGGCGCTATTGTCTTTCGTCTTAGTGATTAGTGCGTATAAATAGGAAAAAATTTTAAAAAAGTTTTTGTCCCTTGCCCATAAACTAATAGCAAGCGGGAGGGGGGCGCACAATTGACCTGGGTCTAGGGGCAATTTTTATCTAAAACCGGCACTGGTGTCGAGTACCAAAAGTACTTCAGGAGATGCATGATGGAATGTCTGGCAGACACTTCGGCGTTAATAAGACCCTGAATAAGGTACGGGAACGATTCTACTGTCGACAGGATGTGGCAAGGTTTGTGCGGCAAGTAAGGGACCACAGACTAAGAGTAAGGGTCGGTTGCAACAATATAACGTCGGAGCTCCTTTTGAAAGAATTTCGATCGATATTATTCCTGTTCACATTGTCCCTACATAGTGATTAGCTGTTATCATTATTGTAGTTTATAAAATTTCCCATTTTTAAACAATTTTCTTGTACTAAAATTTCATTATTTTTCAAATTTCGAGCGGTGCCTATGTTTTTGCAAATTTTGGAGGTGCTTTGCTGATTCTACTTGGGGTAGCAATTATTGCAATAAATAAGACTAGTGAAATCCTACAACGTGCAAAATTGTGAAACCATCTTAAATAACAGATACTGTATATAATTTGGATATGCGAAGATGTTCGTACACTGAATGTGTAATACTGAAGCTAAAAGGACTTCAATAGGACTATGTTTAAGAATATTAATGATTCCTTTTATTGTATATCCACTTCCACACATAAACTTAATTAACGTCCCAGTGGATGTTTACCTTATATCTTTTGGGAGATATGTGTGCGTGGTATGTGAGCATGACATTATATGCGGACGTCCATTGGACATTAAAAAGTACTTTTGCTGAATAATGTAATTATTTTTTATATCCATAATACACCCCATCGCCAATAATAAATTCCTTCTGAAATTAGTTAAAAAAATATATACAATTAGGTGCTTTTATAAAATGCCATTTCTCAACATTTTAGGATTATTCAAAGAAAACTTTAATTCATAAAACCACTTTTTTAAATAAGTCTACCGTTCAGCTCAAATTGTGCAGTACCATCACGATTTAATGCAAGTTATGCATAAATTTGAATATTTATCTGACTAACGTAGCTTCATATTCTAGATTTCTTATCAAAATCAATGCATTTCTGGTGCAAGATAGGATAATTTTAATGAAGTCATGCTGAACTTTAAAGCACGTCAAGAAATAGGATTAAAATAATATATCTTATAGACATTTGTTCAACAATCAAAACTTATCATTTAAGATATTAAGATCTCTATGTATTTTCTAATTATGTTAAGGAAGACAATATGGAGCTTTTATTCTGACTATAATCTAAAAATATAGATGTTCTACTTCTTTTATTTAAATCATTATTACTTTAATTGAAGTGGTTATACTCAAAAGTCAATGATCTAAAAATTTAAATATGTAATTAAATTATTGTCCTATTAGAGCCCTTTGAAGATGGAGCCCAGTTAGATTTTATTTAATTTCTTCAGATCCACTTTTAGTCTGGGTATGCATTTTGGAATGTAAACTGCCATTATTAGGAGCTATCTTATGCAACCATCGGCAATCGGCAACCTACTTTTATGTCCAGGGGCGTACCAACAGGCAGGTCACTGAATTTTTTTATCCATATTTTTCTTATGCCATATTCTGATGCTTTGCACCGATATTATGATTCTTTGATAGATTTAACGTAAATATGTTTTTGAGAAAAACGAATCTGAAGCAATGCTATCAATAGTTCATTGATAAAAATTGTATGAAGAAGAAAAGAACATCATCGTAGATTGTCCAAGAAAGAGCAAATAAACAAAAGACTCTTTGACGTTTAAGTAATAGTGGTAGTTTACATGCCTGGACTCAAAGTGGATTTAAAGAAATTAAATAAAATATACTATAAAGGCACCATCTTCCATGGGCACCATGATTTCATTGTAATTAACAATAATGAAAGTATTGATATAACAGATCGATTAGAGCAGCTACCGAGATTGGTTGCTGCTGATTTTTTAAATAAATTAATTTCTTTGCAAAAAACGCTCCTGATAGGATTTAAACCTACGTGGTTTTGTTCATCATTTCTTTACAAACATTTTGATTCATAGGTTTATCCTGATCCGATGAACAGAACCCGAGATGTCAGAATTAAAACTCAATTTACAAAAAACGCTCACCTCCAAAATTAGACAAAACTTCATTGTGCCTTCCTGATAACATACAGATTGCATTTCCAAAAAAAAAAATGACCCCCCCCAAACAATCGTTGAAGTCATACTTTTAATGCTTAGTTCTGTTCGACTATCAATCAACTGAAACTTTTCAATTTAAGCTTGTGACGTCAAAATGACGTCACCTCCACTTGTCCTAAACAACTGCACTTGGTAAAGATGGGCAGTTTAAAAGAATTTGGCTAATATGTGGATGGTAAATCTAACAGAAACCATTTGATTAAAAAGAAAATATAACATAATGTTGAAAATTTTGAGCTTCAAACTTCAACGTCGCAGGAAATCGGCATATTAGTACTTAGGCATATTAGTATTTATGCAAATAACGCTGTTAGAATATGACTATTTAAGAATCAAACCTACAATATTTGCTTTATATAAAGATGCAGTTAAAATGCATTTTAAGTACTTGCATTTTGCTTTTACGTCTGGTAAGAGGTTAATCAAAATAGGAAAATACATTTTATCACAAGTTGGAGCACATTAAATTAAGTAAACTTAAATATGCAAACTTGGCAGCTTTCACTTATTTTTTAAACTTATTTTTTAGAATCAGTTAATTCAAAATAGAGTTCGAGTTATTAAAATCTCCCGATGACACCGCATGACCTACGTATTCGCATAGTTTTCACAAGACTAACCACGTCGCGGGTTTAAATTAATCTTGTATATTATACAGGGTGTCGCAGGTTGTGGGGCAGCACATCAGTAACGTATAATTTGAGTCAATATAATAATTCAAACTATCTTTTTAGAAAATTCCCTCGGAGCTATTCACTCTTAAAAATTAAATCTTGAAGAAGTGTTCTCTTTATAACTACCAAACTACTGTATCGATTGTAATAAAATTTGGATAGTAAACATAGCAAGGAGGTATGTGTAATTGAGAAATATGGCGTATTGCGTATCTCGTCTAAGAAACGAGAGGTGGAATCTTAATGCTGTTTAACCCTAAAGTTTAACGTATATACATTTTTGGAATTAGGGAGCGACATGTTTAAATTCCTTATACTATTTTATAAACTATGGTTTGATACCGATAAAATGATTCATTTTCTCGAGAAACTGATTTTACTGATGGGGGATCAAGATCGTCACATTTTGTAATAAAGACACTAAAATTAATTTGAGAGAGTCGATTGTACAATGTATTTTCTTAAATTAACGAGTTTGAATATTGTCTTAAGAAATAATGTTCATTTATCATTTACTTATTATTTCATTATTAGCCAAACTTTAGAACTTTACAATGGGGCGAGCGTAGAGGTGTCTTGACTGTGCTGTATTTCGATACTTCAGTGAAGCAGCGTTCAGCGCGGTTAGTACTTGGATGGGTGAAATTCATCTTGGGAAACACAGCGATCTCGTCCCACCTTCTAGCGGCTTGTATATCAGCGTATACGCGGAAGCTATGTAATTTCAAGACGAGGATTACTTAGCCATCCTTCGGAGGGGATGTAAAGCGGGCGGTCTCTTGTCTATTAAATGATACGCTCTTACGAGAAGAGGTTCGGCAACATTTCCAGGTTGAGAGTAGCTCGTCTCCTGGCATCAGTGATAGGCCCTAGTAGTGGAAATAAGCCGACGTTAAATAAATAGTTAAACAAAAATAAAAAACATTAGAGATTTTTGGCCAAATATCGAACCTTCTGTGATTTTCGGTGAGAAAATTAGACGAATTAATAAATTAAAGTATTTTCAAATCAAAATTAAATTTAGAGGTGTTTTGAAAATATATTAGTAAGATTGAAAATAGAAAAAGTAATTAGATTATATATTTCATTTTACATTTGTCGTTCACAAATGTCAGTCTAATTTAATTATCTGACATTACAATATAGTCGAACAGAACTAAGGCTACATTCGACATCTGACCGATGTGGTCCGCCCACTGTGGTCGAACTGAACTTGCGGTCGAACGCGTCAGAATTTGAAGTATTTTTCCAATCTCCATAAACGTTAACCCTAACCTCGAAAATCGGTATTTTGACTTTTTTAACAGTGATTTATCATGGATTTGTCATGAAATTAGCTCGTTGAATTTCATATTCACTTAATCGGACTTTAAATTTTACTCCGGTATGATGTGTAATTTCCACAAATGTATATTGTTCCTTTATTTATCAGACTTATTTACTGTCGCTATTTTAAGACTGAAATTCAAACACGTCGAACGATTCTGACCACACAAGTCAGGTTTTAAAATGTGACCACATCGACCACTCAGCTGATCAAGTCGGACCATACAGTCCGAACGCTTTTGACAGGTCCGACCGTGGTAAACCCGCCTATCGAATGTAGCCTAAGTATTAAAAAGACGATTTCAACGATTGCTTAAGGGAGGGGGGGGGATTTTTTCTGGAAACGCAATATGTACGTTATCAGGAAGTTACAGTAAAGTTTTGTCTAATTTTGGAGGTGAGCTTTTCTTTTAATTTTCAAAAACCTGTTTTTGTTCCGTTTTTTTTTTAATATCTTGGGTTCTGTTCATCGAATCGGGTCAAACAAAAAATCAAAATGTTTGTAAATAAATTATGAACAAAGCAACATAAGTCCAAATTCGGTCTGTCATTTTGTTTCTTGCAAACAAATAAAGACAATTATTTTACATAATAGGCCAGTCATCAGGTAAATTAACATCGTTTTAAATCAGACAAAAGATTTTACTGTTGGAACCAGTTCATTATATGCCTCTTTTAGACATACCAATTTTTGCTCCTCGCACGTCCCCCGAAACATCCCCAATTTTGGGGGAATATCGCTAAAAATTTCTTTGCCAATATCTTGGTTCTGAACGGTTCTACCAAAGAAAAAAGATCAAATTTGAAGATAAGTAAATTCTCCATCGAAATGGTTCAGACACATTTTTACGTAATATTATTATTCTTGGAGTGGGGGAATCAAGCGTCGTATCCGCCCTGTATATCGGCTGAAGCTATTATTGCATGTGAAATAGCAGTGCACTTCGTAGTCCACTTCTTTTTGTCCCCGTGCTTGTTTTTGGACATAATTGTTTGCATAAGAACATTAAGACTGCCCGGTATGTTATTTTCAACGTTTTCTAAGAAAGTATCTGATGCGGGGAACTTTTTATTTTATATACATAGGATCTAATATTTTCTAATATTATTGACCCAGCCGCCTTTACAATTCGTAATCGTTCTTCTTCCATGTTTTTTTCGCAATTCTCGTACCAATTCGCTGTTAGAATCTTAAAACCGGTATCCTGAAAACTAATGATAGGATCGTTACTATGCTTGTTAGAAATTATAATATCAGCGCCATATTTTCTTTCTAGTTAATTGCTGATAGTTCTGTACGGAGGAATGTAACCATTATATTCGCGAAGTATGCCTTTCAAGGAAAATTGACATATATAAAACTGTCGATATACACGGCGGATGCTATACGAACCTTGATTTTCCCCGCCTATAACTCCAAGAATATTAATAGTATGTAAAAATATATTTCAATCAGTTCGATAGAGAATTTACTTATCTTCAAATTTGATAACCATCTTTTATAAACGTTCAGGATTTGAACAGTGGACTTCCGTATGAGAATCTTCACTTTAACCAATCAATCAATCAATCAATCAATCAAAATAGGCTCATTAAATATTAAAGTGTATATTATATACCTCACTGACACCTTGCCTGGAGCCAGCCAGACAACCACGGCGCGTAGCATGGTGGATGTGTGGCTCGAAGAGGCGGGTCTGGTTTGGCTTAACGAGAATTGAATTATAACTAAGATTAGAATGCCTGTTTGCTGCCGCAGGCAGACCTAGGACTAATATTAACATTTGAAAATGCTACCCACATTGGCCTAAAACTAATGGATATAAAAGCTTAAAACTAATCATTGCGCTGTGGTCGTGAAACTTTGCATATTCAATGAAATATGACAGAGAAAGCAAAACATGTAATTTTTGAATGATCAGATCTTCGTGAATAAATGAGTGGGAAGGCCGTACGATATCGATATCGAAAGAGCAAGAATGGCGTTTTAGTTTCATCGTAGACTGCATACTCCAAATCGAAAATTAGATTCAGCGGTAACGTACAAAAAATGACACTTGCTGATGTTTCGCGAAACGTGTTTGATTTTGTTTGAGCACTGTAGATGAGTAAGCAGAATGCATGGATATCATCTCCGCACGTTTTCCCAGAATCTTGAAGCCTTGGTAATGAGAGCGGGGGGAATATTCTCGTCGTGGCAGTCGTGGTCTTGATGAACGAACTGGCGTATATATGCGTAATTGAAAGTATATTAACGATTAAAATTTATTTTATTCATTTACTAAAGTTCTCACACATTAGCGACTAAGCAGTACTAATTTTAGCCCAAAATATATATATGTACAGAAATAAATGCATGACACGCTAAATATACTATATTTCGGCTTCTAATGAATGTAGAAGAATCTATATTTTTTTTAATTGTTCGTCCTTCAACTTTTAACAGATGACAAACATATTTGGCTAGATAAAAGAAATGCATTACAAAAAAATGCATTTTACAATACTGCACGAAATGTAACTTTAAAATAATAAAAAAAAGATTTTCATCAATATTGTAAAAAACGTTTAAAAAGCTACAATTTAAGGAAAAAAAATTGATAGTGTGCCCAAATGGTAGTTTTTATGAAGCATCAAAATATTTAAAAAAATCTCGATTTTCAAGGAAAATAATAAATATTTTTATTTGTAATTCTTCATACTAGTTTATACTTATAGAACCCAGTAATTTATAAGTTTCCATTCTTTTAATTTTAATCGATGATTTAAGGAATATATTCTATAGTTTGGTTTATAGATTTAGGTTCTTTTTAATAAAAAGTTCAAAATGCCATATATTTACTTTAAATGTACGCTCCCCCCCCCCCCCCCTTCAAGAATTTTCTAAATTCACGCCTGATAGAACCTATAATTTTAAAGTTTTATTAACAAAGGCTAATTATTTCTTTAGTAATTTCGGATCTTGTAGAACTATACATTTTCGTAGTTTTAATTTTTTTGCAATAAAACAAAATGGCATATCGAATTTGGATCTATGTAGTTTTATTCACAATTTATTTACAATCATTTTAATTTTTTAGTTTATTCTGTTCCGATGAACAGAGACCGAGATGTTAAAAGAAAACGAGACAAAAACATATTTATCCATCTCCAAAATTAGACAATACTTTAATGTAACTTCCTAACATACAGATTGTATTTTCAGAGAAAAATGCCCCCCTCCCCCAAACAATCGTTGTTAAAAGTCCGGTTTTATTCCACTAATACGAAACATAGAATGTCTGTTTGTACCTAAACGATTTATTCATCGTTAAGTTCAATGATATTAGCCTTTCCTATTCTTTTTAAATAGACACTCTGTTATTTGTTAGATCTTTAAATATGTATAATGTCTACCTTCTCTTTGAAAGATGTTTTGATGATCAATTTTTTTCAATAGTTATTTTAAGAAATTGGCCCTGACAAATCAGTGTAATTCAATATCGTGTTTAATCTTAGTATTTGAGGAGATAATATTTTACAAGGGTTTGCAGACCAAAGTTTAGTAGTTTTTACCAAGTCGCGGACTTCCATGATGAAAACTAAAAATAAAAAAATATATATTTTTTGAAAATCTAAATAATATCTGAGGGTTGAATTATATGCTTTTTGGCCAGCAGGATACAAATATGCAAAAATGCACAGATTTCCTGACTAAACAACTTCATTTTCATGTAAATTGCATCGAAACTGAAAGTCGACAATTCTACATCTTATAATTTGAAATTTTATCTCAAATCACTACACCAAATTTGGAAATGGTTCATTCGCCTATCCAAAAGTTACAAAAGTGTTCCTATGGGCTGGGCTACCCAGTATACGGCTTCATGAATACACGAGTTTTATTAATAAAACCCAATGTTTTTATTGCGTGCTAACCTACTCAAATTAATTATACTTTTTTTATGTACAAAATTTGACGAGAACGTCTTTCTTCTCAGTAAAAGTGAATTTTCTCGAAAACAGACAATTTTATTTGTTTCAAACAAACGTACTTTTTGAGAAAATTGTTTAAGAATTTAAAAATGCAACCTTAAATTCCAAAAATGTCTCTACGTCAAAGTTTAGGGGTAAAAACCACACCTGACTTCCTAGGCAAAATACAAAAATTACCTTGTTTCTCAGTCACATACACTTACTTACTGTGTACATTGTTCAAATGTTATAATCGATACAGTAGTTTGTAAGCTGAGGAAAAATTCTTCAAGATTTAACTTAAAGGTGCATAACTCTGAAGATAAATTATAGCTATTTTTGATGTTAGTTCGACTCAAAATATACGCTATCGAATTATTACCCCATGCTACTGAGACCTCTTGTACGTAATATTTTGTTTTATTTTCCAATTATATCAAAACCCGACATCAAAATAACTACAGATAATGTTTAAAAAATTAAAACTGTTTAATATTAAGTTAAACGTCTGGTCTTACAGTATATATGCAAAAGTTTTACACGTCAAACTAACATAAGAATCTAATCTTTCCCTAATTATTTAACAGCAGTCTCTTAGTCTTAATACTCTACCATTTGCAGAGATAACATTCGTGCTATTTCTTTTTCTTGGTTCTCGCCGGTTTAATAACGGGTGTCTTGTCTTCGGGAACTCTATCGGGAACTGAAGATGCGGGAGGTTTTGATATGCCATTGCTAATATTATTGTTGGGGAAATCACCATTGTTGTTAACTAAGGTGATTTGCAGACGAGGAACGGTGAGTGGACGAATAAGAGATTTTACTACTGGAGGGACAGTTGGGCCAGAAGGAAGCACGGGTGAACTGGCGCATAGAGCAGCAGAAGTGAGTTGTGTCACTAAACGGGCACTCGAAAATGTGTCATTTGGATTTGGTCCGGAAGACGTACGGAATACTTTTCTTAGCTTGGACTTTAAACCTGAAAATATAAAGATGTGCATTAGTATTAATTACATTTTAGAACAAAAGATTTTGTAAATATTCTAAAATATAAGTTGGAATTTGTCTTTTGGAAATAACTGCTCGGAGTTCTCATTTTTATAAATAAAGATTTATAAACATTCAAACATATAGCAGCAGTACTCTGTTTAATCCAGAATTTAACGAGTAAAATTTGTTAATCAACTTTATTATGTATTTTGAATGTATCGCATTTTCGTCACAACACATTTCATTTATAAATATATCTAAAAAAATTTTGTCGTTATAACACAGTCAGACATACAGTACTTACAAATAATTTAAAAATCGCTAAATATAGAACTAAACTCGTAATTGAAATTTTTTTACCTAGACATACCTTAAGTGAGTTAAATCGCTGAGATTTATGGTTGTAAGTCAAATAAACTAAATGCTTTGGGGAATATTATTTAGGTATTATGCTAATCACAACTTACACACTTTTTTATTTAATATGAAAATACCTACTTTCTGTATATTGTTGCCCTAATCTGGGCACGCTAATATACTAGTTAGGTAAATACTTTAAAACACTCATTATTGGAGAACCAATCAAAACAACTACTCTTCTAGCTAATACTGACGAAGTATTGAATTACATGATAGGATTCTTAGCATTTTAAAGAAAACAAAAGATTGAAAATACTTAAATCATTTATATACATTTAGTCATTCACACTTTTTTATTTAATATGAAATTATCTACTTTCTGTATATTGGTAACTTAATCGGGTCACGCTAATATACTACTTAGGAAAACACTTTAAAATACTCATTATTGGAAAACCAATCAAAACAACTACTCTTCTAGCTAATACTGACGAAGTATTGAATTACATGATAGGATTACTGGTATTTTAAGGCAAAAAGAAAATATATTGCAATTACTTAAATTATTTATTGAAATTCAGTCATTCACAACAATTATTATTGAACCTTACATTCTATTTCAACTCTAGAAAAGTTGTACAAGTTTTTTCGAACTCGTTAGTTCTCATCAGTAGAGTATAGAAACATTCATTCATTATTTACAAGCCTATTCTTGATTTATTTTTTACAATGAATTATTTTTTATTTATTTGCTTTTATCATGATTAGAGAATATTATTTAGGTATTATGCAAATTACAACTTACACACTTTTTTAAATGTATATAAATGATTTAAGTATTTTCAATATTTTTTTTTCTTTAAAATGCTAAGAATTCTATCATGTAATTCAATACTTTGTCAGTATTAGCTAGAAGAGTAGTTGTTTTGATTGGTTCTCCAATAATAAGTGTTTTAAAGTATTTACCTAACTAGTATATTAGCGTGCCCAGATTAGGGCAACAATATACAGGAAGTAGGTATTTTCATATTAAATAAAAAAGTGTGTAAGTTGTGATTTGCATAATACCTAAACAATAATCTCTAATCATGATAAAAACAAATAAATAAAAAATAATTAATTGTAAAAAATAAATCAAAAATAGGCTTGTAAATAATGAATGAATGTTTCTATACTCTACTGATGAGAACTAACGAGTTCGAAAAAACTTGTACAACTTTTCTAGAGTTGAAATAGAATGTAAGGTTCAATAATAATTGTTGTGAATGACTGAATTTCAATAAATAATTTAAGTATTTTCAATATATTTTTTTGCCTTAAAATATCAGGAATCCTATCATGTAATTCAATACTTCGTCAGTATTAGCTAGAAGAGTAGTTGTTTTGATTGGTTTTCCAATAATGAGTATTTTAAAGTGTTTTCCTAAGTAGTATACTAGCGTGACCCGATTAAGTTACCAATATACAGAAAGTAGATAATTTCATATTAAATCATGTAATTCAATACTTCGTCAGTATTAGCTAGAAGAGTAATTGTTTTGATTGGTTCTCCAATAATTAGTGTTTTAAAGTATTTACCTAACTAGTATATTAGCGTGCCCAGATTAGGGTAACAATATACAGAAAGTAGGTATTTTCATACTAAATAAAAAAGTGTGTAAGTTGTGATTTGCATAATACCTAAATAATATTCTCTAATCATGATAAAAGCAAATAAATAAAAAATAATTAATTGTAAAAAACTAAATGCTTATTGTAGGTCCAATTATTGGGCCCTTATTATGCATCGTTTTTAGTGCGGTAGCCTTGGGGGGTATGGGGGGTTACGCTGTCCCCCCCAACTCTCTTAGACTTGGAAAAAGTTGGAAATTTTAAGCGTGAGTTGGCAAGGTAAATCGCGAATCGCCATATTCTGATAATTGATAAAACTTGAAAAGGCAAAATTAGCAAAATTCACACAATCAGTTTTTTCGCAATGACATTAATCACACTGTGATTTCAGCCGCAACAGACTTTAACTGATTATATTGGTTTAGCACAGTAATAAAATTTTAGAATATATTACTTATTTACATCTAAGTAATAACTATTGTTTTCGTGATATATATTCCAGATATACAGCACTTAATAGTGTAACTTTTTTATTTCTTTTTTCGATTTGAATCAAATTGTAGTCAAATATAAAACAAATTAGGATCTACTTATGGCTAGAAAAACATTCGCTTCCTGCAAATACAAATCCAGCTGCGATACCAAAATAAACAGAAAAAATAAAAAAAAATCATAATAGAATTCAAAAACCTTAAATCCAAAATTTCATCAAAATAAAAAAAAATAAATACTGAAGTTCTGCTTAAAAATTTCGAAATATGTTTTCATTTGAAACCGATTGGAAATAATTTAATCAAAAAAGCTATGAGTTGAGTATTTCGGTAACAATGATTTGTCCAGTTTTTATTAACTTTTAAATTATTTGATAATTTATTTAATTTTACATCATTTAAAAAAGATTTTGGTAAGGGTCAGTTTGTTTTGTAGGAGACATATTTAAAAATATACATATATTTACTCAACATTTTCCAGCTCTGTTCGCAATAATTCCTATCCTAAAGAGTTTAGAAAATCTAATGTGTAAATAAGTTTTAAGAACGGAGTGGTTCACGTATTACGAAAAGACGAGTTAAGACATGACATCTTTAAAGAGGAGTTTTATGAAAAGTAACTTTTGAAAGGCTCTTACGCCAGATCTAGAATAAAAAACGACCCAATCGTTTTAAATCTGGAGAATAACCTTTATAACAAATAAATTAAGTTTATGGTTTTTTAGGTCGTTAATTACAAATATGAGATTATTTCTTTAAAACTGTTCAAACAAAATTAAAACTGAAAATATTTTATCTATATATAAAACACACAGGCCGTTAATAGAAATAAGGCGTTAAAAAATATCGGATAAAAATATTATTTGGGGTCACTTTAGAAACCTACAAAAAGCGAAAAATTTAAGGTGTAACAACTTGAATAATGTGACCAACGTTTAAAAAATTCAAGGTATTAAAAGTGTGTTGATGTTTATTTTTTTTATTATTAAATAGTATTAAAATACGTCATTTTCCCAAAATTACTAGACAGAACAGAAATTATAACTATAAAATTCAGTGCGGCAAAACAAATAATTTTAACTGATTTATTTGTTTGTTTAAAATAATCTAATAACGACAGAGATCATTTTATAGTGAAACCCACAAAAAGTTGCAAACTGAATAATTTTTTTTTAATGAGTTCGTGAAATTGTATAGAATAATATCCTTAAAAGTTTACATTCCGCTCGGATGCAGAACATAAAAACAAATAAAAAAAAAAAAAATTATCAATTTTTTCAAAATTCTTAAATTGAGTCAGGCTAGAAAAAAACAAAAAATACAGGTGGGTCGACCACGTGTTTCTGAATAAAAAATATCCTAATAAAATTTATCGCTAAAGCCACGATTTTCCAGGAAAAAAATAGTGAAGTAACTTTGTCACTCTGCTCGGCCAAGCGCACGGTTAAATGCATACTACGGAACCTCTAAAAATTCTTAGCAGTTCTAACAAGTAAAATAAAGCTTTTTCCTCTTTCTGATTACACATTTTTAACATTTTTCTTAGCGACTAAGGGGATAAATAGTGAGCCTGGAGGGAAAATATATAATTATGAACGCATACACAGACACCACACGTAGCCGCTGAATCGCTCGCATGAATTTTTAAGTGCCTTTACTGTATTGTATTTATTACAGATACACCTATCCACATTTCAGCTATATCCATTGAATTCTTTATACATTTGTTAATGTATTGGAAAAGGTCCAGAATTTATATTCAAAAAAAATCAAAGATATTTTCATAGTTATAAGGATAAGATCGTGACAATCGCAATTTCTCGTCATGATATGATTAATCATATTTTCGAAAAAATGCATAAAAGTAAACGAATTTGTGTTTGAACATTCGAAAAGTATAAATTTTTTCCCAAATAGTGATATTTTATTTTTTCCAATGGGTCAATTTCTCGGCAAGTTACAGCTTCCAATATATATATATATATATATATATATATATATATATATATATATATATATATATATATATATATATATATATATATATATATATATATATATATATATATATATATATATATATATATGTATATATTTGTCAAGAAAATCATCAAGCAATTAAATTAAAATGATTCGAGGTGCACTTTTTTTTTTGAATCCGCGTTACTACAACTTAATAAACCATAATAATCATGAAGTGTACATACTTTTTAACAGTTCTCAATTAAGAAAGAATTTTTTTTAAGAACTTTTATTTTTTTCTCTATTTTTTATTGCAACGATTGAGTTCGGGCGTAATAATATATATAAGCATATTTTTCCCATCCATCCTTTGCTTGTATTGTTTGAAAACAGAAAAGCATCAGAAAGCTACAATGTCCATCTTTTAAATGAACCAACACTCATATAGATTGAACAAATTCTGATTTAGTGACATGTAATTCAGTGCGTCGATGTCACAGTCATGCGTATTCAAGCGCGTGCACGCATGGATCTCGCTCCGAGTTATAACATTACACTTGACTATTTTTTTCCGGGAAAACCGTGGCTTTAACGATAAATTTTGTTAGAACATTTTTTGTTTAAAAATACGTGATCTATCCATTTGTATTTTTTATTTTTTTCTAGCTTGATTTAATTTCATAATTTTGAAAAAATGGATGAAAACAATTTTTTTCTCACTTTTTTGTTATGTTCTGCACCCGAGCGAAATGTTCTACACACTTTCACGAACTCATGAAGAAAAGTTTACACAGTTTGCAACTTTTTGTGGGTAAATACCTTCGTCGACTGAACTTTAATAAATAATTCACAATATGCAGGTCAAGCATACCTATTTTTGTAAGCATTATAGCATTGTTTGTCTAATATTTTGTTTTTCTATATTTAATAAATATCACTATAACATTTCTAATAATATCCCATGTAAAAAGGCACTTAAACCATATTATTCCCAAATTAAGCATTCAATATGGGAATCATTTACCATGTCTTTTAAATTATTCAAGAGGACTTTGATATAAACACAATACAATTTAGAACAGATATTTACTAATCATGTAAATAATTCAGATAAAGTGTGGGATACACTGACAAATTAGTAAAAACCAAGGTATTTATAAAAATACAACAATGTCAATCAAACCTGAAGGAGAATGGTAAGCAACAACCGCTGCCCAAGGAATCACTACTTCCACATCCAGATTTTCTATCCAAGTCACTCACAACGAAAAATATTGTATGTGGAAATAATTGTTTATGGAACTTTAATAATATAATATTTGAAATCCTCTACCCCAAAAACCCATAAAACGATACCCCACATCGGTAGTGGGGTGGTAATAGGGGGTGGTAGTGGGGGTGGATAAAATAAAAAAATATTTTGAGGTTTCTGGTTCTTGTACACACACTAAATCACAATTTTTTTTCATCCCCTTTAATAATGGGGTGGAGGCGGTAACGGGGGTGACTAATGCCAAAATTTTTTTGAGACCTTAGCTTCTCTTGTATATACTAAATACCAATTTTATGAACTCTTACCTGCTTGATTTACCTATTTACCCCAAATTTACCCCAATTTACCCCCGACCCTTCGACGGAATAAAATGAAAACATAATCTAGTTCTAGGTCTCGTTAAAGTACATATGTGTACCAAATTTCAAGTCAATATCTCAAACGGTTCCAGAGTAAACATGCGCACAAAAGAAGTTACAGACCGACAGACCGACAGACCGACAGACAGACAGAAAATTTTTTTCGCTCAAACTTAAAATCTCGACGTTTCATGACATTCTAAGCCTATCTGAACAATAAAAATTAAAAAAAAAAATTTTGTCGTTACTATACTTCCACTGGATGTGGAAGTAAAACTGGAAACTTACATCTAAGAATAGTGCACTGGTTACACCAGAGGATTGTGGTAATAACCTATGCCTCCCTGATCTGGTGGGACAAAGCCGGAAAAGCGGAAGCAATGAGAAACTAAGAAAGATGCAAAGAGTAGCGTGTCTAGGAATAACGAGAGTAATATCAACAATGCCTACCCCAGCCATAGAAGCTCTACTTTACCTTTCCTCCACTGCACTTAGTCGTGGAGAGTGAGGCACTGTTAGTAGCATACATACTGAAAACAAACGAATGAGGTTCCATTCCAAGAACCGGATACCGTACCTAGATATTTCAACAAACAGAAAATAATCAATTACTAAACATGCAGTCAGATAAAATCGGCACAAGCCATAACTTCACAAAAACCTTCAAGGTGAACATGTCTGACAGGGAAGAGGAGAGAATAAGACAACTGCGAAGACATTCAAATGATACCTGATATGATATACTGACGGATTGAAAACATCAAGATGTACTAGAGCAGGAGTTACGGGGGATGAATCAGACACAGAGACTAGCATGAACCTGGGTAGCACCGCAGTAGTGTTCTAAGCAGAAATCACGCCCAACCAGCAACTTTGTTTTATAATTTAAATGTTATACGATTATTTTGTTTTATTGTTATTTTATTAATGCTTCTAAATGCTAATTGATTATATTAGAGTTGCAGAAAACACTATCTGGTTGCCTGCAACTGAACTGTTTTATAAATTTTTCATCAAAACGTTCTGACAAGCAAAATTATAAAATATCTTATAAAACAGTTAAGAAATTATTCCAGAAACGTTTCCGTGACTAAGCTATAAAACATTCCAGCTTATGAAACTAAATAATTTTAAAGCGCTTTTTTAGTAACGTTCGGCAGTATTTTCAGCACCGTTCTAAATATATTTTAAAACTATGTTATAATTGTTTCCTATTATCTTATAAAACAGTTGGATCTGGATCTGGATTGTTTGGCGGGGGGTGAGCTTGCGCTCACGTGCACTCAGGCCTCATAAGCGGGCCCATTGTGCTGCCCCCGTAAGTGGTGGCATGTCCACCGAGCCTCTTATTCCTCAAGCCAACCAACACTTGTGATGTATTTGAGGAGAAGACCAGGTGAGACGCCACCTATGCTGGCCATACTGGGCCAGAAGTCCCCCAGTATGGATCCTCTTTTCGTTGAGAGAGCGGGGCAGTGACAGAGCACATGCTCGGCAGTCTCGTCATCCAGATTACACCCTCTACACTTGGGGTTGTCTATGACTCCCAGTGTATGTAGGTGTTTGTTTAGTCTGCATTGTCTTGTTAGTAATCCTACATAAATGCGCAGATTATTCCTGGACATCTGGAGACAGTGTTTGCCTAGCTTACGACAGGGTGTGGCCAAAGCCATTCTGCTATGTCTGCAGCTGCTCAGACCACCCCAACAGTCCGCATGGCGTTTGAGTGTATAGTTCTTTAGCAGGGAACTGTGGACTGAATCTGAGAGCGCTATTGCAGGTTCTGGACCATGCAGGGCGCTCTTGCGGGCTAAAGCGTCCGCTTCTTCGTTACTCTGAATTCCGTCATGTCCTTTCACCCAACGGAGCTGGACACTATTGTTTTGTGCGAGCACGTCTAGGGCCTTTCTAATTTCCAGAACCAGCCCCGAGCCTATCCTACAATTGTTTAGGGCAAGCAGGGCTGCTCTGCTATCCGTTGATATGCGCACCGTTTTACCACTGAAGTCTGCCTTCGTGGTTTCTGTTACCGCTTGCAGGATCCCTACTAGTTCCGCCTGGAAGATAGTGGCATGTGTGCCTAGCGGTTATATTATAAAACAATTATATTGTGATGTGTTGCAACCCCTAGAATGTAGTAGGCACAGAATTCAATAGTTCGAATGTCTGAATGTAGTAGATTTGCACCTACCAGAAAAAGAAGCTCTAGATTGATCTGGAGAATGGTGACGTCTTCACAGAAACATCGAGATCTGTCACCTTTAGATATATAAAGCATGGAGTAAAGCAGAGTGAATAGTCAACTTAAGTTCTTGATAGTAAGTCAGTCGAGTTAAGCACAGTTCTAATGATCAGTTGAGATGGTCAGAGAGTAAGGAGTAAACGCAGTGATAAAGTGACTGAATAATTGAAGCAGGTCGAAACTCCAAAATTCAAAATTTTAAAAACGCGATTTTACGTATTTTTTATTGAAACGGCAAATAGTTTTAATATTTAATTTGCTTTAAGAATATAATACTGATGTACAGTGTAACATAGGAAAATACATAAAAGATTCTTACGCAAATAAGAAGAATCCTATTTTGACTTGTCCTATATCATATATTTATTATTTTGTAATTACGTTAGGTATTAAGCCATTGAAAGCTGTGTATAACTTGTCCCCAACCTATATAACTTCCACAGAGCATTGGCTTTTTAGGTTATTAATACAATACTACAATTTACAATTTACGTTAACAATTAGTAATAAGCTAGAGAATATTTATAGATAACATTTAAAAGCATGATTTGTCCTATTTGCGAAAACATTTGACGACACAAAACGTCAAAAAATTTTCGCAATATTTGCCGCTGCAGCGACCTAAAAAATTAGAGCGATAAATTTTGCATGTTGGTACTGTTAAAAGCCGATCTAGCTTGAATTATCACTAATAATGACGTTTGATTGGTGCAATGTTGTGGAAAAACGGGCTCTCATTGGCTAAAGCGTTAATGAGTGAAATAATCTACTAGAAAATTAATAAATAATCCATCAACACTACCTTCTTTTCGACGAAATACCACAAACATTACACGCAATGGATATATAGCTAGAAGTTATTTCTAATTTAAATTCTTTGTAATTCCACAATACGATTGCTACTGAAATTAGGTGTCTGACGGAGTTTCTATTAAAAAATAATTAAAATTTAGTTAAGAGAAAATGTGGAGTTAGTGTAGTTTAAGTTATTTTTTTCAGTTGGTTGTATGTTTTTTAAACGGATTAACCTTCGATATAAATAGTTACTATACGGGAGAAACATAAATTTTGACTGTTTTAAGGTATTTTTAGCTTTTATACGCAGAACTATCATTAACAGTGGCAGATTCTTGACGCTCAGATCATTTATTTCTTTACTAACCAATATTTCAAAAATGTCAAGCAATGGTTAATACTTAAAGTAGGTTATTAATCCGAAGTATCATTCAAGAAATATAAAAATAGATACATTTTACTGTTACATTTATTCATACCTACTATACAGGGAGAGTAACATCTATATAATGGTAAAAGCTACAGTGTATACTACTTACTACAGCGCAAATTAGTAAGAAGTAATAAAAAAAATGATTTTCGAGAGAGGTAAAAGAGGTGACCCGTTTAACACATTAACTGCTGACTTTTTTAACTATGCCGACCCTGTGTGCTATTTTGTTTTTATTAGGTTTCCACTTATTAACCCTTGTTATTAACCCTAGCACGGTGTCACGGATCCGTGTCATGCGCACATAGCCACATGGGCGGGGTGACATGGATCCGTGTCATCAGCACTGAATGTGTTAAACGTCTAGCAGTGGAGGTTAGATATTTGTTCTTGTTAAAAAATTAAAAATATTTGGTCATGCTTGCGTGTAGCTGCAACAGTGAAATTGTTTGAAGGTTGTTTTTACCGTTTTCTTAAAGTAGTCTGCTGTTTAAAATGAGTAAAAGTGATGTAAAAGCCGTTTTTATAGTGATAGAGACTTGAAGTGGAGGGGATGACAGGGGGTAAAAAATATCTTGTTTGTAATGGAAATAACAAGTTCTCCTTACACCATTTCATACCTGATGGCAGTTTATAGATTGATGTTATTGGGACCGAGAATGGGTGGGAGGAGGGGAGGAATTAGTGGAGGAGGTGCGGGCAAGGTGCATCCTTTTGAAAAGGAATATAACTGCCATAAGGATACTTTACATTTTTTAAGTGCAAAAACTTCTTAGCAGATATGTTACTGAATGCTGGTTATTTAATAGTTTACAACTGAACAAAAATGTTATTTTTGTGATCCCAGAAACCATGTAAAGAAAAACTGCTATTATTATAAGCAGGAACTGAAAAGATAAGAACATCGCCAACCAAAAAGGCATGAACAATCCTACAGATCTGAGGGCACTCCTGGAATGATGACTGTTGCGTTACCTTCTAAAAAAAGGGAGGATAGTTTCGCTTTTATGATGTATACCTACTGAAGAACAAAGTTGATATAATTTTTGTAAATAATTCCAACAATCATGCCAAAAAAAATATTATTTTTCTATCTTCTTTTAATAACCTATTTTTATTCTCTATGTGGTCGTAGTGGTGTAATGTAACAAATTGTGTAAAAAACCGCTGCCCAAGGAATCACTACTTCCACATCCGGATTTTTTATCCAAGTCACACAACGAAAAAATTTTGTATCTGGAAATAATTGTTTATGGAACTCTAATAATATAATATTTGAAATCCTCTACCCCAAAAACCCATAAAACGATACCCCACATCGGTAGTGGGGTGGGGGTGGTGACAGGGGGTGGGAGTGGGGGTGGATAAAGTAAAAAAATATTTTGAGGTTTCTGGTTCTTGTACACACACTAAATCACAATTTTTTTTCATCCCCTTTAATAATGGGGTGGGGGTGGTAATGGGGGTGGCTAATGCCAAATTTTTTTTGAGACCTTAGCTTCTCTTGTCTATACTAAATATTAAACCGCTGCCCAAGGAATCACTACTTCCACATCCGGATTTTCTATCCAAGTCACACAACGGAAAAATTTTGTATCTGGAAATAATTGTTTATGGAATTTTAATAATATAATATTTGAAATCCTGTACCACAAAAACCCATAAAACGATACCCTACATCGGTAGTGGGGTGGGGGTGGTGACAGGGGGTGGGAGTGGGGGGTGGATAAAGTAAAAAAATATTTTGAGATTTCTGGTTCTTGCACACACACTAAATCACATTTTTTTTTCATCTCCTTTAATAATGGGGTGGGGGTGGTAATGGGGGTGGCTAATGCCAATTTTTTTTTGAGACCTTAGCTTCTCTTGTCTATACTAAATATTAAACCGCTGCCCAAGGAATCACTACTTCCACATCCGGATTTTCTATCCAAGTCACACAACGAAAAAATTTTGTATCTGAAAATAATTGTTTATGGAACTTTAATAATATAATATTTGAAATCCTCTACCACAAAAACCCATAAAACGATACCCCACATCGGAAGTGGGGTGGGGGTGGTGACAGGGGGTGGGAGTGGGGGGTGGATAAAGTAAAAAAATATTTTGAGGTTTCTGGTTCTTGTACACACACTAAATCACATTTTTTTTTCATCTCCTTTAATAATGGGGTGGGGGTGGTAATGGGGGTGGCTAATGCTAAAATTTTTTTTGAGACCTTAGCTTCTCTTGTCTATACTAAATATTAATTTTGTGAACTCTTACCTGCTTGATTTACCTATTTATTAGAAATTTACCCCAATTTACCCTCCTTCGACGGAACAAGATGAAAATATAATCTAGTTCTAGATCTCGTTAAAGTACATATGTGTACCAAATTTCAAGTCAATATCTCAAACGGTTCCAGAGTAAACGTGCGCACAAAAAAAAGTTACAGACCGACAGACAGAAATTTTTTTTTCGCTCAAACTTGAAATCTCGACGTTTCATGACATTCTAAGCCTATTTGAACAATAAAAATTTTTAAAAATTTTTTTGTCGTTACTATACTTCCACTGGATGTGGAAGTAATTATGGAATAATGTTCAATGTATACTGTACTTTTCTTCTTCTCTTTTTTTTTTCAGTAATTTTATAACAAATTGTCATTGGTAGCTTGTTTTGGAAACGCGGAAAATTCTTTATTCAAATAGAAGTTAACGTGATCGTTGGGTCCACGCGAACGATATGCCGATGGTTTTCCGAGGAGTTCTTTACTTTGATTTTCATTTTAAACACATCTGACTAAAATCTGACTAAAATCGTACTAAAACGCATAGTTTGTGAACATATGAAAAACTCAGGATGACTCTCTGATTCATTTCTTGTCATCATAAGAATATACGCATCATAATGCCCTCTGAAGAGCATATTAACTAAAATCACAACCAAAAATTTGTCACTAACTGCCGGTCTATAACCAAAAAAGACTATCTGGAATAGGCCCTTTGTCGCTATTTATGTTATATAAAATTATACGTATATCATCGAGATATAAAGCGACATTACAGATAGTATCATATTACGGTATTAGATAACAGCTTCCCTTAAGAATTGTTTATCTAGATATTAAGTTTCATTTTAACTTCTCACCATATTATGCTACCTTGCATTTCCTTTGTTTAACTTTTGGCTGACACATCTTTTGAAACCTTATAAATAACAATAACGAGCATTTGTACCTTCAGTTATCATACTCACTTCATCTTAAATGTATCACACATAAATTGTATCTTTTATTCAGATATCAACGTTGATTCCTCATGTAACTGAACAAAAGTTTTTAAAAAGTCAATCACGCAAACAGTGATCTGTCATTTATTCTATTTTTGTATTTTGCGATCTCTAGGCTTTCAAAAGCATTCAGCTGTCTGCTGTTTATTACATTTCTAATTAACCTTAAGTTATTAATATATATTCTATGAATGTTATTAAAGGCACGTTGAGCAACACTAGATTTTCAGATTTTCCACTGTTGAAGTGAACCATATGTTCCTTAAATCTTGTTAAAATTGGATGTATTGTTTGCCCAACATAGTTCAGTCCCTACAACTAAAAGTTGCTGCAATTTATTTCCCGATAAATGAACCATAAGTTTAAAAAAATCTTGTTTAAAATACGGGTAAACCCAGGCTCATATGAAATTCATATGAATTTTGAATTCTGTTCGGTTTGGAAAGTCGGTGAATTCCGGAGGGTTACCTTAAATCTTAAGAGTATAATCTGCGGTCAGTGAAATGAAGAAACGAATTATTCGGCTTATTTTTGAAGATAGAAACTTCAAATTTTGTACGTATGTATTAAAATATATATTCTAGTTCGTCACGTTTTTAATTTTTTGTTTTAATCAAAAACACGTGATCAACGAAAAAATTGACGTCGAAAAATTGGAATTTACAAAAAACGAAAACGTGACGCCCTAGATAGTCCTTAATTAATTACGTGGATAAAATATAACCTCTTAATTTTCAAACATAGATTCAATAAATAGTTTCCAATTTTGCCGTCAATAGATGGCACTCGCCTCGGCATTCGCATAGCTTTACACGCTCTCAGACTTTAGGGAGGAACTTGTTGTCATGGAGACCAGACGCGAATGAATGCTTGCCAGGGAAGCATTTAGCAGTTCTGGTAATTGTAATCTTAAATTTATTTATAAATTATTTTATCTTACAGGAATGACTTAATAGATGAAATTCTTGAAAATGTTAATACATAAATAAAAGGTGCCAAATAGAGAGGACCGTTTTGTATAAACACTCCTACAAATTTTATTATGAAAATTTGAATTCGGTTTTTAGTTAGGTCAGAAATCAATTTATTCGAAATTATTACCAAGCAAAATGTACAGGCAATAGGTACAGTCAACGCGCTATGCTCGGTTTTCACGGTAGTTTCTGAGATAAGTTTATGGTTCAAAATCCAGTCTGACGTAGGTTTTCCGAGGAATCTCATACTGCTAAGATATTTAGGAATCCAATATGGCGGACGAATTTCGTCATCTATGGTCCTATTCGACTGAAAATCGATATCTGGGGGTTTTCGGGGATGCGGTTTACGAATTTTTGGGCAAAATTTAGGAATCCAAGATGGCGGACGAATTTCGTCATCTATGGACCTATTCGACTGAAAATCGATATCTGGGGGTTTTCGGGGATGCGGGTTATGAATTTTTTATCAAAATTTATGACTCCAAGATGGCGAACGAATTTTGCGATCTATTGTCCTATTCGACTGAAAATCGATATCTGGGGGTTTTCGGGGATACGGGTTACGAATTTTTGGTCAAAATTTAAGACTCCAAGATGGCGGACGAATTTCGTCATCTATGGTCCTATTCGACTGAAAATCGATACCTCGGGGTTGTCGGGGATGCGGGTTATGAATTTTTGATCAAAATTTAGCAATCCAAGATGGTGGATGAATTTCGTCATCTATGGTCCTATTTGGCTGAAAATCGATACCTCGGGGTTGTCGGGGATGCGGGTTACGAATTTTTGGTCAAAATTTAGGAAACCAAGATGGCGGATGAATTTCGTCATCTGTGGTCCTATTCGACTGAAAATCGATATCTGGAGGTTTTCGGGGATGCGGGTTACGAATTTTTGGTCAAAATTTAGGAATCCAAGATGGCGGACGAATTTCGTCATCTGTGGTCCTATTCGAATGAAAATCGATATCTGGGGATTTTCGGGGATGCGGGTTACGAATTTCTGGTAAAAATTTAGGAATCCAAGACAGCGGGCGAATTATAACTATATTTTGACCCCCCTTTATTTATGTTATTATTGGAGATAAAAAAAAGTTTTAGTTAGGGTTTCTGACGGAGCGCAGTCAGTGGCGGATTTAGGGCGGGGGGGCTATAGAGGCTATAGCGGCAAAATCCAAGGGCGGCAATTTTTTTGAAAAACACCAAAGACATAAAAACAAAAAATTATTATTATTAATATGTTCTATCAGAACATGTTCAATTTATTTGAGAACGTGTTTTTTATATTAACTAGACTAAAGTTCCTTATTATAGTCAACAGTACAGGGTGGTTGTGCAAACGTTAGAACCTCATTTAACTTCTTTATTTTTGGAGTTACGTAAATAAGTTCAAAAATAAAAGTTATGAGATATCACATGTATTTTCCAAACATCATTTCAGCAAAACAATTCAAACAAGTCGAATTTCGGAGATATGAGGTTTACCTTGGTTTTTTTAAATAGAACACCCCCATATATTTTTACACCATTTGAAAGGCCATAGAAAAATCTTTTCAATGATATATGCCACAGTATTTTTCTTAAAAACTATAGTAGATATTAAGTTTCATATTTTCTTACATTAAGTCATGGTAGTCCGAAAAATATATTACTTTTTAATTTGTTTTTCTGATTTGAATCAAATTTTACTTAAGTATAGAACACATTAGGATCTACTTATGACCAGAAAAAAATTCACCGCCTACAAATGCAAAGCCACCTGCGTTACCAAAATATGCGGATAAAATCAAAAAATCATATTCGGCATATTTTTATTGGAAAATTTTGTCAATGAAACTTGTTCAGAATTGTTCAGAAACCTTATGTCCAAAATTCAATCAAAATAAAAAATATATAAATTTTTATTAAAATAATGTCCAAAAATATCATTTTAATGGGTTTTTTCGTTTAGAAAACTGTACTATGACAATTTTATTTGAAATTAAACCCAAGCTGCCAGGTAGTTGTGAAGCAATTTACAGTTTTTTTTTAAATAATTATTTTCAAAATTTTTAAAGTTTCAAGTTTTTCATTTTTTAATTTTGATTAAATTTTGGCCATTTTGGGCAATTCTGAACAAGTTTTATTAACAAAATTTTCCGATAAAAAAATGCCTAATATGATTTTCCGATTTTCTCCACATATTTTGGTACCGCGGGTGGCTTTGGTACCGTAGGAGGCGAAAGTTTTTCTGGTCATAAGTAGATACTAATTTGTTCTATACTTAAGTAAAATGTGATTCAAATCGGAAAAAAAAAAGTTATTGGGGTGTTACCATTTCAAGTGAAACACACTGTATCAATTATTGAAATTCTCCATTTTATTTAAAATAAACTGAAATTAGACAGAACTAACATATTGTTTATTTTAATTTACATACTTTTGTTTTCCATGGCTAATTTGATAAATTGTAAATTTATAGTAAATTAGACAAAATTTGTTTAAGATAAGCACCACGTATTATATTATAAATACAAAGCTTTTTTTATGGCGTTTCAAATGGTACATATATGGAGTGTTCCTTTAAAAAAAGCAAAATAAAGTTCATATCTCCGAAATGCGACTTTCAATAGGCATGTCCACAAAATTTTAATTTCAATTGTAAATGATAGAATTATCGATATTGTACACTAATTTAACAATTAAAAAAAAACCGCTGCCCAAGGAATCACTACTTCCACATCCAGATTTTCTATCCAAGTCACTCACAACGATAAAATGTTGTATGTGGAAATAATTGTTTAATAATATAATATTTGAAATCGTCTACCTCAAAAACCCATAAAATGATACCCCACATCGGTAGTGGGGTGGGGGTGGTGATAGAGGGTGGTAGTGGGGTGGATAAGGTAACAAATATTTTGAGGTTTCTGGTTCTTGTTCACACATTAAATCAAAATTTTTTTCCATCCTCTTTAATAATGGGGTGGGAGTGGTAATGGGGGTGGCTAATGCCAACATTTTTTTTGAGACCTTAGCTTCTCTTGTATATAGTAAATACCAATTTTATGAACTCTTACCTGCTTGATTTACCTATTTACCCCAATTTACCCCCCAATCCTTCGACGGAACAAGATGAAAATATAATCTAGTTCTAGATCTTATTAAAGTACATATGCGTACCAAATTACAAGTCAATATCTCAAACGGTTCCAGAGTAAACGTGTGCACAAAAAAAAGTTACAGACCGACAGACAGAAATTTTTTTTCGCTCAAACTTAAAATCTCGACGTTTCATGACATTCTAAGCCTATTTAAACAATAAAAATTAAAAAAAAAATTGTTGTCGTTACTATACTACCACTGGATGTGGAAGTAATATATGTATCCTAATTTTGCCAGTTATTCGTAATAGAAATCACCCCAACATAGCAAGGATTTTTGGTAATTTTTCAATAAAAATTCTTGGCCTATGAAGTAAAAAAATATTTTGAAGTTTTTGGTTCTTGTACATACACTAAATCACACTTTTTTTTCGTCCCCTTAAAAAATGAGGGTTAGCGGTAGGGGTCGTAATGGGGGTAGCTAATGTCAAAGTAGATACTAATTTGTTCTATACTTAAGTAAAATGTGATTCAAATCGGAAAAAAAAAAGTTATTGGGGTGTTACCATTTCAAGTGAAACACACTGTATCAATTATTGAAATTCTCCATTTTATTTAAAATAAACTGAAATTAGACAGAACTAACATATTGTTTATTTTAATTTACATACTTTTGTTTTCCATGGCTAATTTGATAAATTGTAAATTTATAGTAAATTAGACAAAATTTGTTTAAGATAAGCACCACGTATTATATTATAAATACAAAGCTTTTTTTATGGCGTTTCAAATGGTACATATATGGAGTGTTCCTTTAAAAAAAGCAAAATAAAGTTCATATCTCCGAAATGCGACTTTCAATAGGCATGTCCACAAAATTTTAATTTCAATTGTAAATGATAGAATTATCGATATTGTACACTAATTTAACAATTAAAAAAAAACCGCTGCCCAAGGAATCACTACTTCCACATCCAGATTTTCTATCCAAGTCACTCACAACGATAAAATGTTGTATGTGGAAATAATTGTTTAATAATATAAAAAATATAATCTAGTTCTAGATCTTATTAAAGTACATATGCGTACCAAATTACAAGTCAATATCTCAAACGGTTCCAGAGTAAACGTGTGCACAAAAAAAAGTTACAGACCGACAGACAGAAATTTTTTTTCGCTCAAACTTAAAATCTCGACGTTTCATGACATTCTAAGCCTATTTAAACAATAAAAATTAAAAAAAAAATTGTTGTCGTTACTATACTACCACTGGATGTGGAAGTAATATATGTATCCTAATTTTGCCAGTTATTCGTAATAGAAATCACCCCAACATAGCAAGGATTTTTGGTAATTTTTCAATAAAAATTCTTGGCCTATGAAGTAAAAAAATATTTTGAAGTTTTTGGTTCTTGTACATACACTAAATCACACTTTTTTTTCGTCCCCTTAAAAAATGAGGGTTAGCGGTAGGGATCGTAATGGGGGTAGCTAATGTCAAAAATTTTTTTGAGACCTTAGGTTCTCTTATATATACTAAATACCAATTTTACGGACTCTTACCTGCTTGATTTACCTGTTTACCTCCCCATTTACCCCAATTTACACCCCAACCCTTCGATGGAATAAGATGAAAATATAATCTAGTTCCAGATCCCGTTAAAGTACATACGTGTACCAAATTTCAAGTCAATATCTTAAACGGTTCCAGAGTAATCGTGCACACAAAAAGTTAGACCGACAGACAGACAGACATTTTTTTACGCTGAAACTTAAAATGGCGACCTTTCATGACAGTCTAAGCCTATTTGAACAATAAAAATTTTCAAAAACTGTTTTGTTACTATACTTCCACTGGATGTGGAAGTAATTAATATTCTATTTTCAAGAAAAAGAATGCCATTGCCATGTAAACCGGAAGTGATATTTAAAATTTACATGCCTTTTTTTACTTTCCTTTAATAGTCAATTAAGAACATAAATAATCCGATCAATTCTTCTTTGATGTTCAATTATATGTTTCTTAGCGGCATCGATTCCCCGGAAAAAAAATACTTATCTCAAAAACTACCGAGAAAATCGGACATAACGCGTTAACTAGGACACCCTGTACACTGTACATTTACATTATGTATCTACAGATAGTTTTTCTTTTAATTAAAACCCACTGCCTAAGGAATCACTACAACCGCATTCAGTTATCCTACTCAAATTACTTTAAATAAAAATTCTTGTGCACCCAACGCGAAATTCGACTCTGTACGACAGAAATATATTTCAACTATTTCTCTTATATTACACAATATGTTAATCTCCTCCTGTTTACGTAAACGGCATATTTCATTGGTCAAAGGGGCACGCCCACCCGTATAAACCTTTTTCATATATATCAATGAAAATATTATTTGTCATACCACAGATTGTACTCTTAAGTTTTCTAACTGGTCTGTCAACTAAAATTACTCTTAGCTATATCCTTAATTAATGCTATTTTGCTAATCTCTCTTTATTCAGAGGGAACCTAATAGACGATGAATCAAAAAATTGTGTCCAGCTATTCTGTGTTGGGAACAATGGTGCGAGTCATTAAAGAAATACCTTCGTATGTTGGTGTTTTTTCTGTATATATCAAATTATTTATTTTCACTACGCCTAGTTACTAATGTATCTAAAAATGGTTGTCCATTGGCTTCTATTTCATAAGTAAATTTTACTAAAATGAAACTGTATTCAATTTCGATACAAAATTATCTACATCTGTAGCCTTTGTATCAAACATTGCGGATATATCATCCACATATCTCAACCATATGCTAGTGAAATACTCGAATTCTTCTTTTATCTCTGTTTTGAATCTGCTCATGAGAATACTGAAAATGAAAGGTGACATTGCAGCCACCTCATGATGTTCGAAGATCCTATTGGATTGAAAGTAATTTAGATTCATGCAAAGTTTAGTACGACTCCTTAACTCCTCTTGACTAATATTATTTTATTAGAATAAATCACTTAAAGATTTGTGGGACTGTTACATTTGGAAACAATGAATAGATATTAAAATAGGTCAAAATCTCTCGTCCTCTTTATGATTTTTTGTTAATTTCATTGATGAAGTCACTGGATTAATTACTGAAAAACTCGTGGATTGCACTTTAGGTAAGTTTTTGACCATTGAAAACCACTTTGACAGGTGGTAGGTGGTAAATTGATAGTCCGACTGAGGACACAATGGGCCGCACCGACTTTCCTGGACTATGTATCTTTGGCAAAACGTATAATCTAGGTACTTTTGGACATGTATCTAACATGCAACCGCTTTTTTAAGCCTGGTGTAATAAGATTCTTACAGTTTTTAAACGTATACTTTACTTCGGCCATCACTTTTGGTAATGGATTTCTATTCAGTTTTTTCTAGGGACTATTATTAGGGCCGTTACTTTCGATCCCGATTAAACGTTAACGGTGGGTCAAACCAATTCAGTTACCATGGAAACAATTGTACTTTCAATGATTTGGCAGACGGTTAAAGTTTAATCGGAACCGAAAGTAACGGCCTTTAATTACTTAATCATGCTATCTACTATTTCATAATTTTATTAAACATTAATAACTGAAATTGTTTTACCTATGTTTTGATAATGGAATGTAGGAAAACAGTCTGATCTACAAGATCGAGTTCTTGTAACAAATCCATTACTGGGTTAGCTTCAGCTTCACTTGTTCCTGATTCAGAAATTCCAACTTGGATATTTTATTTAAGGAATTATTGAAAAACCACTTCATAAATATGTTGAATATCAGAATCCAAAACAAATTTTCATTAAGCAGTAAACTTATTTTCTACGTAGTGTAATGCTAGTAACCACATATATACATATATATGTATCGATATATATATTAAGTGTACTACTACTATCTTTATTTACTTCACCATAAAAAATTAAAATGTAATATTGATTGGAACATATTATTGCGATTCGGTCTGATCAGCATGAAAGAGAATTTATTTTATTTTAGTAGTAACTTTTATGCAATAAAATAAATTATTATTAAATGAAATGACGGTTCTAAAAAAAAAAATAATTTAAAAAAATTCCATAATGTAATGTTCATTTATCACCACTTCATTCTTTATGGTTATTTCATGTTTATTACACATTTTATTAATGTTTGTGTCAATGAATATAACTTCGCAATGCCTTTGGTATTTTTAATATTCTCCTGAACTGTTGCTTTAATCGTGACATTGCCCTATTTTGTTCATATCCGCCGGTACATGTTAAAATGTTATTTAGAATCCATAAACGCACCCTTTATTATTATACAGTGAGCGTAAAAGAATCTGAAACTGTTTCAGTAAAGTTTCAGAACATTTTTGCCCCAGATCGCTCCGAAGTGTCTAGTCGGACTCGCATACCGAGAGTTTCTCAATAAAAATAAATTTCTCTATAATGAATGCAATAATACGAAGATATATATTCTGAAGTTTTGAGGAATGGCTTATAAATTTTTACATGAAACTGAAGTGACATGTGTAATTGTTGGTGGTTGGTTAACTAAATCGTTATATTCGACACCCACTTCATAAACACGTGCCTTGGGTGGAGTTTTTTTCTCTCAGTCTGTGAAAAAAGGGCATTGCAACATCCTTGGCTTATTGCATTTTCCTTGTACTGATATACTCTGTCAATTTTAGCACCCCACTACTCTTCATCAACTGATACCGATCTAGGACTGGGTCAGTGTTTATGTTTTATGGGCGGGTTTGTGTTTGTCCATGAATATTGTGTCTTCTTCCGGCCAATGCCTCGCACTTGAATTCTTGAATATAATGGATCCACCGTTTCAGGTTCCTTTCTACATTGTCTACATTGTAAGCCGCCTTCGAATTGTCCGATTGTGTAGAGGTGCTTCTTGGCAGGAAAGAAGTACTGTCATTATTTTCAACGACAGGCTGTTTTTTTGAGAGCAGTTCTTCTGTTTGTTTTGGGCACTTTTGTATTTGTTTTTTGATCCAAACTTTGTTAACTACTGTGGCTGGGCTTTTAGTAATTCTCAGCATTGATTCTGAGCTATAGAATATGTTATCTGCTCTTTGTCTGGAACGATAGTATGGTAACGCAGGGGGGTTAAATCGTGTTAGTGACGAGCACGTTTGGCCACATTGGCCAGTGTGTACTGGGATCAATCCCGCTCCGATATAATAGGCAAGGTCAGTGGGTAATGGATGTTATCTGCATTTTTTCAAGTATATAATCGCCTTCCTGACAGCCTAGGCTTTGGATTTGGGGATCGCCTAATGTGTGTGGCGTATCATGTTATGTTATGTTAGTTCATCAGCTATTTCAATATCATCACACTATTCATAGCAGTCCTGTACCAGTCTAGGTCAAAACTTATTAGAAGCAAATGCTTCTAGTGCTGCCTGACTGTCTGATGCAATGGAGATCTGCTGGTAAACAATAATATAAATAAGACGTTAAAATAATTTTTAAAATTCCTCTGCCCAGTATTCCGCATACACACTCAAGTATAGCCAGAATTTCTGTCTGAAATATAGTGGAGTCCAAAAAAGTAGTCCAAGAGAGAGGCTTAAACTTGCCCTGGGTGTTTTTTCAGGTTTTCTTCTTCCTCTTTCTATTTTTGCCCTCGACTCGTCAATGTACCAGGTTAGTCTTTTACGTAATATATCTTAGCTAATTCTTCCGATCTACAATGATGCTATTAAAAGGCTTATTGAACGTTATTTTTGGTGTCATGTAGTCTGACTTCATGCTCAGTAGAGGGTCTTTTATTATATTTCAGTTATTTGGCAGATATATATTAAATGCATTCAAAAATATGGTGGCATGTGAGATCTAGATGTTATTATTGACCACCAGATCCAATTATAAAAAATATTGTGTTACAATTTTTCAGTATCGGAAGATGAAAATGTTTAATTCCTGGAATGATGATATAACAAACTGAAAAAATACACAGTTTAGTTTCATCAATTATAACTTATTGAACTAAGTTTTAGCAAAATTTTGAATAAGTATGTAAGGATTTGATAATATTTAATATTTTTATGTATTTATTTTTTATTTAGTATTCAATTTTATTTACAGATTTGAATTCGTTAGAAAAAATGTAACACGTGTAGTTTTTCAAATTTTCAAACTAAAACCTACAATTCAAAACATTTTAGATGGTCCACTCTCTACTCACTGTACGTAAAGTTTTTAATTTTTTTATGTAATATGTTTCACCTAAGATAAAACCACCCCCGTAATCTCTATCTAATCCTATCTCCACAATTGTCGGTCGAATCAATACGCATTTATTTTAAATGGATCCTTTGGAGACGTCTTTGAGTAGTAATATCTTTAAATGTTGTATACTTGTCACTGCCAGCTTAACTGCAATCAAAGCGAGAGAAAATAGAGAAATATATTTGGCGATATTTTTAGCAATAGAAATTGTTCAGAATTACTTCAAATGCCCCAATCCAAAATTTGGTTGAACTTTCACATACAGGGACATTTTTTATTTCCAATGTTTTTGGCTGTTCATCCATAATTAAGCACAGGATGAAGATTTTTTTCAATATACAAGATGGACAACTAGGCATAAGGATATCAACAAGGAATTAGTGTCCTGAGGTTCTCTTTTCGAATATTTACAATAAATGCCTAAGCATAAACAGAAATTTTTGTGATATGGGAGCCACTTCATAGTGTGTATTACTTCCACATTCAGTGGAAGTGTAGTAACGACAAAACAATTTTTGAAAATTTTTATTGTTCAAATAGGCTTAGAATGTCATAAAACGTCGAGATTTTAAGTTTGAGCGAAAAAAAATTTCTATCTGTCTGTCCGTAACTTTTTTTGTGCGCACGTTTACTCTGGAACCGTGTGAGATATTGATTTGAAATTTGGTACACATATGTAGTTTAACGAGATCTAGAACTAGATTATGTTTTCATCTTGTACCGTCGAAGGGTTGGGGGGTAAATTGGGGTAAATTTGGGGTAAATAGGTAAATCAAGCAGGTAAGAGTCCATAAAATTGGTATTTAGTATATACAAGAGAAACTAAGGTCTCAAAAAATTTTTGGCATTAGCCACCCCCATTACCACCTCCACCCCATTATTAAAGGGGGTGATTTAGTGTGCGTACAAGAACCAGAAACCTCAAAATATTTTTTTACTTCATCCACCCCCACTACCACCCACTATCACCACCCCCACCCCACTACCGATGTGAGGTATCGTTTTAAGGGTTTTTGGGGTAGAGGATTTCAAATATTATATTATTAAAGTTCCATAAACCATTATTTCCACATACAAAATTTTTTCGTTGTGAGTGACTTGGATAGAAAATCTGGATGTGGAAGTAGTGATTCCTTAGGCAGCGGTTTTTTTATTACTTGTTTTGTAGACAATACTGCAATTAACTTTTTGATATACTTCTTTTTCTGTAGTTAAACAATAATCAAGAACAAAAATACTATCTCATTTTTTTTTGTTCTCACGACCCATAACTATTTTATTAAAACTTTTATAATTTATTTCACCACATTAACCGGATAAAGGAAAATATAGAACAGTTAATAGTTCAAGGAAAACCAGATAGTAAGCGACGAAAAGTACACCCTCAAAAACGTTGGGTTAATATTACCAAACAACAGATGAGAAGGAATTTTGTATAGGCCATACGCCTAGCAGATAACCACGACAATTGGCGTGATTCTGTGAGACGTGTCGTAAAACAAAAGAAGGCCAACTACATGGTGATAAAAGCGCAGCAAAAATTACTTTTAGTTCTCCTAGAAATATTATTAAGTATTATTACTAATATTTTAGACAATATAGGCACAGAAAATTAAAAAAACTCTAATAAAATTATTTTATTAGACAATAATTAAGTTTTATTCCTATCCTCAGAAAATCGATTTTCCATCAAAGGTATAAATAATTTTTTTATTACTATTTATTAATGTGTAAGACTCGACGAAATAAATATAGATACATTATTGTCAATTTCATATTCAAGAAATGTATGGTACGTACCACCTGCGCGTGGGTTTTGAACAAATAATAAAATAAAAATGAGAGGTTCATTACTGATCAGATAACATAGAAATAATTTGGATCATAATATAGTGATAGTAATAATTAATATAAGATATTTAAAATATTGGTGGAGATTTAATTTTTACTTCCACATCCAGTGGAAGTATAGTAACGACAAAAAAATTTTTTTTTAAAATTTTTATTTTTCAAATAGGCTTAGAATGTCATGAAACGTCGAGGTTCTAAGTTTCAGCGAAAAAAATGTTCTGTCTGTCTGTCTGTTGGTCTGTCTGTCGGTCTGCCTGTAACTTTTTTGTGCGCATGTTTACTCTGGAACCGTTTGAGATATTGACTTGAAATTTGGTACACATATGTACTTTAATGAGATCTAGTACTAGATTATATTTTCATCTTGTTCCGTCGAAGGGTTGGGGGGTAAATTTTGGTAAATTTGGGGAAAATAGATAAATCAAGCAGGTAAGAGTCCATAAAATTGGTATTTAGTATATATAAGAGAAGCTAAGGTCTCAAAAAAAAATTTGGCATTAGCCACCCCCATTACCACCCCACCCCATTATTAAAGTGGATGAAAAAAATTGTGATTTAGTGTTATTATATTAATATTTTTTTACTTCATCCACCGCCTATCACCACCCCCTATTACCACCCCCCTATGAACAAATTACATTTTATTATTTCTAACATTTTTCCATATCACAATGAGATTATATAGGAAAATTATTTCAAATGTCAGTGATTTTCTTGTTATATTTACATTTTCTTATGGTTACGGTGGAGTACATTTCAAGTTTTTTTTCTATGTTTTTTGTAGATGTTTCCTAGATTAGGTATAGACCGTCGCTCGTGTTTCTTTGTTCTTGTGTATTAGTCGAAAAGGACGCCTCACAGCACAGTAGCATTGCATGACGTCTTAATGAATTTTTTGGGTCCATTTGCGAGAAATACGTTCATTATGTACGAGATCATTACGATTCACATGCAATCGTTGTTTTTGATAGGTATCGGTTAGATGATAGAAGAAAAAAATACAAAGACCGCAGAAAGACTTCGCCGATCGAAGACGACACGCGCGGATGTTCTTTTCGATGAAACAATGCAGTTTAAGTTTCCAATGAACGATTTTTAGCCAACGAAAACAATAAAGTTCGTCTTATTTTATTGACGGAAACCAAATTCGAGCAGGCTAAAGAGGATGCTGTTAGATCCAACATCTATCTTCGTAAACCTGGGAGAGGTAAAACTGCTCAAAGACTGTATTCCGCGAATTGTTTAAAGCATAAAGAAGCTACTGAGAACATTTTGTTTCTCCATGTGTTTAGTGTCTGCGACAGAACATCCTCGCTCTTTAGCCAGGAAAAATCAAAATTTTGTCCGCTTGTTCAGAAACAAACAAGGCTAGCATCTTCAAAAATCAGGATGCCCAACCTGAAGTCATCGCAGACTCTAGAGCACACACATGGTGATGACATGGATAAGGAAGCTTTGCGAGTTCTAATATTATGTGCTAATCTATGGGCAAATATTAAGACACAAAATTATGAAGCCACCGTTTAGATGATGAGTATCTCAACAGTGATTAAACCGCACACTATTTTTAATTTTAAAATGTAATTAAATGTAGGGATTACCAAAAGCAAAAAGACCTGGTAAATGAATTATCTAACCAAAATTGTATTTGAGATTTCTGCAATCGCATACTGCGAAATATATCTCGAACTTTTCAAATATTTAAGAAAGTATCATTCGTTTCAGTCACATTTACCACTTTGTGAATGCGTGGCATTAAAAGTTAAATTATAGTTATTTCGTGTCCTAGGATTTACCCTTGCGAGATTGGCCCACAATACTACTACACGTCGTTTATATGAATTATTAAAACCACTCACGTTCAATATCCAAAACATTGATAGTACTTGTAAATAATTTATAGGTAATTTAAACTAAACAAAGCTAAATGCGTGCTCAGCGTTGCCCCATTATGTTAGAAAAGTTCTTCATAAAATGGATTACAAATGTTATAGTGCAGGCAGATACGTTAAAAAATTGTACTTCCACTCAGACGGCATGTTAAAGGCAATCTGTTTGTCATGCAAGATAGAGTATCATTCAGAGAGTGAGAAACAATGCATCGCCAAGTTGCGCGGTATTTACGAAATTCAAGATGGCGTCAAAAAATTTTATTCTTACACGTAGAATAGGACATTCCATGTCAACCGGAACACTCTTACACCCAATAATAAGAGAATAAGAAAATAATGTTTCGGAGTTTAAAATTACCATTAAGAATAGTAGTTTCAAAAGCCTTAGTGAAAATATGATGGGAATCAAAAATAAAGCTTATACACTGATAGTGCAGTTGAAATGATTATTTTCAGCGACAATATTCCACTAGAAATTTTATTGTTGATTCTTATGTATCATGACCTCCTTATTACGAAAATATTCCTGGTGCGTCAAAAGATATATGCACTTTTTGACGCGCTTTCGGATTTTCAACTTATTTGCTTAATATATTCGAATAGGAATTTTAAAAATACTGGCTTATTTGAAATAATATTCTTAATAAATATAGATCTGTCTGTGTAAGTCAATCCGCCATCTTGGAAAAAAAATAGAAAACACCAGAAATGGCCGAAAAAATAAAAATTGATTTGAATTGATTTGAATATCACCAAAGTTGGCAAAAATAAAACTCATTTATGGTCTAACATAATGCACGGACGCTGTAAGTCAAATAGAACCGTCAAAAATAGCGGACGAAATAGACATTTTTAATTCTTCGTCAAGTATCAAGGAGGCATTGTGTGTCACTTTTTTTCCCATTGTAGGTTCTTTTAGGCACTTTAAGGGGATAATTTCATTTTTTTTATTTTCAAAAAAAGTGCATTTTTTACAATTTTCAAAAATGCATTTTCTTTGTTTGATCCTGAATACTGATCATATATTCAGATACTATTATTATTACCATGCGTATGCTTAATAAAATTTTATTTTGTATTAAACTTTTAACGTTATAGCAGACTTTCTATAATATGTTTCATTTTGTTTTGATTAAAATTTGGTCAAGAAAAGATGGTCAAAGAAAATGCATTTTTGAAAATTGTAAAAAATGCAGTTTTTTTGAAAATATAAAAAAACTGAACTTTATCCCTTTAAGAACCTACAATCGAAAAGAAGTGACGCACAATGCCTCCTTGACGAAGAATTAAAAAAATTTTAGTTCGTCCACCATCTTCGACTGTTGCATTTGACTTATATTACGTCGGGTACATGACTATATAAGCCAAAAAGCTGCACTTTTTGATTGGGATGTGCCACTTTCTGTGGTCATAGTTGATGCCAAAAGGTAACTTTCCAGATAGGGAGCCCCTTTAAAATCCGTGCAGAACACCAGAATGGTGGCCATTAAAGATGGCCACCATTAGGCACACTAAATATTTTACTATCTCAGCTCCTAATGGTCCGATTTCTATTTTCTTCTTTTCGTTTGAAAGCTCTTGTAAAGAGGAAACTTTTTTGTCCCTATACCTTTATCCGTCGGGAGGCGAGAGTAGAGGCGACTTCAATGTGAATATCAGTCGATATTCCGTTGAAGCAACGTCGAGCGCGGTTAGTACTTGAATGGGTGACCCATCTTGGGAAATGCAGCGTTCTCGTCCCACCTTCTAGCGGCTTGTATATCAGTGTATACGCGGAAGCTACGTAATTTCAGACGAGGATTACGTAGTGGATATACCATCCTTCGGAGGGGATGTAAAGCAGGCGGTCCCTTGTCTATTAAATGTTAGGCAAGTAAAAGATCCCTACTCTTCTTAAGGGAAGAGGTTCGGCAAAATTTCCAAGTTGGGGGTAGCTCGTCTCCTGGCGTCGGTGATAGGCCCTGGTAGCGGAAATAGGCCGACGTTAAATAAATAGATAAAAAAAAACCTTTATCCGTACACCTTAAAGGTTCTGCGCAAGTAAAAAAAAATAAATATATATTTTTTAATTTTGTAATTTGATGATTTGTGAATTATTTATTTATTTATTTGCACAGTAGATACTGATGTAGTTGTTTTGGCATTATCTTTCTTTCACGTTCTCAAAACTGCGGGACTTCAGGAGATGTGGATTCTCTTTGGTACTGGGAGGGGTCAGACATACATGTTTGAAAGTATGGGTGAACATAAAGCTGTTGCATTGAGAGGATTCCATGCATTCACGGGATCAGATGTAACGTCATCATTTGCAATGAAAGGGAAACAGACTGCCTGGAAAGTGTGGAAATTAATTCCTGAAACTGCTGAAGCGTTCCAAGCTATATCTATACTACAACAGTCTATTTCTGACGAGACCTTTCAAGTTCTGGAGAAGTTTACTGTTTTGCTTTACTACTAACACGCAGAAGAATTCTCAGTCAATCATGTTAGAAAGCTTCTCTTTGCTTCAAAAAGTTGCAGTCTACAAAGTCTGCCCCCAACAAAAAAGGTACTAAGGCAGCATTGTCTTCGTTCAGCATACCAGGCAGGACAAATTTGGGGTCGTGCTTGCTCAGTGATGGATAACATTCCAGGGCCAGAAGGATGGGGAATTGGGGATGGACCATGATTGATGGGGAGTGGACGCCGGTCTGGCCTTCTCTTCCTTCTCTTATGGAAACCTGCAGAGAATTAGTAAAGTGTAGTTGCTCTGAGTGCCGTACACGATGCTCTTACTCAAAAGCCAAGGTTCCATGCACGTTACTTTGCATGAACTGGATTGGGGGTCGACAATGCAGCAATAAATACAATAAAAGGTATGCGTTTAATTGAATATTTTTAAATTCGTTTCACAATTTCAAGATCATAATATTGCTTTGTTAATCCAGTTCCTTAATATAATAATAATATATAATTATTTAGTTCCAGGGATGAATTGGAAGATAAAGAAGATGATTGCGAGTGGTCTAGAGTCGTAAAGCTCGATAGAAGCAGTTCATTTACATGAATATTTCTTAGTATTTAGTTGTTTTTTGTTTGTAAAATTTTTTTTACTTAATGTAATAAATGTTTTCAAAATAATTAAAATCACTATTGTTTATAAAAACAAGTCTCTATTGACATATACGGAACACCATGTACATAAACCTTTTTTGTGGGGAAAAAATGGATATTGAGCACAATTAAAACTTACTTATCGATGAAATTTGTGAGAAAAGTGAAATTTTCAGGTTTTTGAAAATTGCGCCGAATCCTTAAGTTGTAGAGATAAATACATAGGGACAAAAAAATGTCCTCTTTACAAGAGCTTTCAAACAAAAAAAAAAGGAAATAGAAATCGCATCATTAGGAGCCGAGATAAAAAAATAGTATGGCTAATGGCGGCTATATTTAATGGTCGCCATTTTGATGACCTGCACTGATTTTCAAGTGGCTCCCTATCTCAAAAGTTACCTTTTGACATCAACTATGACCACAGAAAGTGGCACATCCCAATCAAAAAGTGCAGCTTTATTTGGTGTACCCGAAGTGCTATTACAGCGTCCGGGTTTGATGCATTATTTTGACAATAGATGAGTTTTATTTTTGCCAACTTTAATGAAATTACTCCTTTTTATCGAAAAGATATTCAATTTTGATTTTTGGTTTTTTCTATTTTCTTCCAAGATGGTGGATCGACCTATCGGACAGGTCTATATTTGAGGTGAGGTGGGGTACGGTAGGTACCGATTTAAGTGGCGGGACCTCGATCGGCGAAGTTAAGGCACGCCGTGCTAGTCCGGCACTTGGTTGGGTGACCTTATCTCATCTCACCGTCCTGGTTAAATGGTGAGTAGCATTAGCTAAACTTCGCCAGGACGTTAAAATGAATAAGGCAATTAAAGAAAATATATATATATTTTAAGAATTTTATTCCAAATAAGCCAGTATTTTTAAAATTTAATGGTGGTAAGTTGTTTCTTAACTATCTAATACTGAATCGTAATATGTAGCAATAATTTCTATTTCAACGCGTCTTTTGAGCGGATTTTACACATTAGCCCACACTATACTAACTTTCTGGTTATTCGTATTTTAAGTTGTCCTACTTTAAAAAATGCTTTCTTGTTACATTACATATTACATAAAAAGTTATCGTTTGTTTCCACTTACCGTGTGACGACTGTTGTGGGATAGTCGGGATTGGAATGACTTTTCCCATAAGTACTCGTGCACCAAGCTCGTTTTCTCCACCCCAATTCCCATAGGAAGTGGATCTCTCAAGAAGCCTTTGCCTTGCGTGTTTCTCAATGACATCCGCACAAACATAGCGACCGCAGAATCTGGCCCATTGGTCTGCTCTAAATCCGCGTCCGTTATCACGCAAGGTAGGGTTTGCTCCTGAAACAAAGTGCAGTTTCACTCACTGAAGGACGTAACACAACTTCAGATTGCTAATAAAAGTAAGATTAAGAATAACGGCGCGGTTAAATGGGTTAGATCAAACGCTTTGGTAAAAAAGTTCACGACTTAGAGAATCAAACTTTATTTTTTATTTAGCGTGTACTAAACATATTTGGAACATATTGAAATGTTTTATATAACAACAGCTATTATATTAAAATTTTTAGAATTATAAAAATTAATCAAGGGTGACAATAGTACTTGACCAAGAAAAAATTAGATATTAACATTTTATTTGATAAAATTATTTATTTATGTAAAATTATTAAAGAATTATTAAACAAAAGTAGGTTCGTTTCAGAATTATCAGCAATGAAAGGCACATTTTGGGAGTTTTCAACAGGAGAAACGGCAAAAGCTACTATATATGTTGTGTTACATAAAAAAATTCTGTGTAAAATTAGTGTAAAATGAGCCCCATTTTATGAAGTCAAAATAAAGTTTAAATGAACTACAGCGATTTTACTGTTTTAATTTGTTTTCGGTAAGATAACCAGTTTTAAAAAATATGTTCCATGCCAAATCAATGACCATTTTAAATCTAGATTTGTTTGAGTAAACGAGTCGAGGCCCTACAGTTTATAGTGTAATCCGAACCATTTCTTAAGGATAATTTACTATGAAAAATGTTTTCGCTGTGTGGGGCTTGAACCCATTTCGTTACATCATAGTGCAAGCTACCAAATTGCCAAATTATATATTTTTTATTTTATTTAGTTATTTAGCTATTTTTGGACATGTTATCTTTAACGTCATATATTTCATTTTACAATCATATATAATAACAACTATGTCACAAACACGTGGATAAAGCCACACAGAGGGACGTAGCGGACGGATGTTATGGCCAGCGACCTCCAGACTGTCATTTATTAGATTTTAATGCTGGTCTTCTAACAAAGTTCAACCAAATTTGTTTATTTAATGCTATCGCTTCAAATATATTCGCATTTTATTCCGATGTTTTTTGTGATATAATGGAATATGCAGGGAAAAGAAATTGTAAAAATCCTACTTATAATCCAGGCAGTTTAGTTGTGAAATTGACCTCTGTGCTAAATTCGTGCACTACGAAATTATTTTTTTTATTACGTTTATTTGGACGTCTTGAATAACACTTGGTAGTTACACGGTACGCCTGGAGGATTTCGTGAAAACTGCGTCGGAAGGTCGCGGGAACTGCGGATTCGCAATTCGTGAAAAAAATTCAGTTAGTTTTTAGCTATTCGTCTTTTTTCGTAAATGTTAACGCAATGAATTCTTTATTATTTTTATTGGGTAAATTTTATTGTTCACTTTATTTAAGGTTCACTGATTTGATTAGTTTTTGTTAAACAAAAGATTTGCGAAACTTTATAATCTAAAATATTGATAATAAATAATTACTACATAGGAGCAACGGGGACAGAGATAATTGAAAAAATCTGAAGCCAAACAAATTTTCACCATTCTGACGGCTGTAAATCGCAAAGTATTAACAAGAGAAAAAAATTTCATATAAAAGTTATAGCTTTTTTAAATTTTTTACAATATCGGTAATAGGGTAGAATTAACAGGAAAGAAAATAATTGAAAAACAGTAATTTTTTTTAAAACTGTTAGAAAATCTGCACTTTTTTTCATGATTTTTAGTGCGTAAAACATAATGTTTATGGACATAGTGAAAAAGCGTGAAAAAATAACATATTTCTCTCTTAGGTGTAGATGGATCCATGAGTGCATTGAAAACACGATCCTCGCTTTAGAAACGTTAAATTATGGATTTGATTCTTCAACGTTTAAGCTAATTTTAGAGATAACTTCATTTCTTTTCAATGCACTCATAGATCCGGTTATACATAAGACTGAAATAATGTTACTTTTTTCTAATTTGACATATAAAATGGCAAGTTTCGAAACTGACGTACACTTCTGTGCAATAAAAAAATCCCGTACACTTAAAAAATCAAGTAATCCAGTTTTTACTAATATTAAGTGACGTGAACCAGTCTTTCTAGAATTTAGATTTTTTATTATCATATAGGTTATAAAAAAAGTGACATTGATTGTGAATTGTCATAAGTAAGGCATTTGGAAAAATGTTAATGATTTAATGATTTCGATTTACGACAAATGTAAAAATGACGTTGAAAAATTGTGTCCGAGATAAGGCCAGATTCTGAAAGCTCAAAACATTAAAAAGCAGTTTTCTGCATGGCTGTTCTGCACGTGTCTGCCTGTGATAATTTTACTTCCACATCCAGTGCAAATATATTAACGGCAAAAAAAAATTGAAAATTTTTATTGTTCAAATAGCTTTAGAATGTCATGAAACGTCGAGATTTTAAGTTTGAGAAAAAAAAAATGGATATAATGCTCCACCGAAAGAAGCATAACGTTTTCCAAAATATTCCTATAAAACTATCCATTTAATCTACCATTACCCATGATACGCCACGCTACACCAGGGTCATACATGCTTATCCATGCCCAAACATTAACAGAAAATCGCCCGGACCTGTTCCGCGGAGACACGTAGCGTCCGTGAAACCTGGTAATTTCAGGACGGTACACCCGAATATGTCCGTCATTACAAGACTGAAAAACTTTTTCATCGGTAAACACATTGTTTCAAAAATCCAACGGGCGATAGACATAATTTAAACAAAACAGAATGCTTATGTTCTTCTGTTAATATGGTCTTCTTGGCATTTACACAGTTTTTTAATTCCGATTTTCCTATCCTTCAGCTTGCTGTTGACCTCGATGCTAGAAAATTTGTCATGGACACAGCGTCTACTGCTGTTTGAAACAGATTTTCCCTCAAATAGCCAAGTAGCGCTTTATCTTGAGCGAGATTTGAACTTCTCGGTCGGCCTGAACCGTCTCTTCTCTTTACGATACCTTCCTCCTCCCACCTTTTCTTCACACTCATAACGGTACTTTTATTTAAGTGATAATGGTTAGCAGCTGCTCTGATAGACCATCCCTCTTCAATTCTAGAGAGAATTAGAATTTTTTCATGTCCAGTTAATTTCGGCATTTCGAAAATATGACACTGATACTAACAAGTAAATAAAGAATGATTCAATATAGCGAAAAATAGGTGTACGGGATTTTATTGCACAGAAGTGTACTTAATTGTCAAAACGTCCAACTTTTCATAACCAGTTATATATTATGAAAAATTAAATTTTACTTAACTGGTGAGAAAAGTTCGTTATATCATCAATTATGAAAAATAAACAACTCTCAAAAAGAAAAAGAAACAATATGTATTCAATACAAAATTGAGTACTGAGTCCATAAAGCGGAAGCATTTAGATTCTTTTTCGTCATACCTCCCTCGAAAATATACCCTGATTCCATTATTTTGTCGATCGTAAGTGAGGCTTTGTGTACCAAATACTTGTTGCCATTGGCGACGGGTCGTTATTTTTCACAACGTCTCTAGGGAAATAAAGTAAATTTGGAAATATTTTTTCTTTTATATAATAAGTTGCTCCGGCAACTTATCCCTCCAGTGAGGTTTAATCACAGACTAAAACAAATCAGATATTTCACTTATGACGTATCATGGTTTAGATAATAAATCAACTCCCAGCAGGTACCAATTTGTGTCGTGATCTGCGCATTGTCCAATCAGTCTTAACCAGCGAGTATAGTCACAGGAGGGACCTTATGATGCGTAAAGTAACCTATTAAATACTTAAAAAACCACTTAAATGTATAACAGTAACAACTCTAACCTTCAATACAATACACCACATTCCAAAATAATTAATATCACCGGTGGAGCTGTTGACTCTACTTCCGTCTCTGAGATTTCAGTACTAAATACTCGCTCCTGTGAGATTATACTCGCTGGTCTTAACTTCCATGTCAACCGCAAGATTTCTCTGTTTATGTCTTCTGCGCAGAATCCTGGCAGGTATACGTCACATCACAAAAAATGAAACTGGTAACATAGGGAATACTATTGAGTGAAACATCTGATTTGTTTTAGTCTGTGGTTTAAGTAGCCTTACCCGGTTCTCATGAAGTTAATGGAGACTGGGCCGTGGTTCGAGTTTATTAACAAGCAAAATAAGGAAATCCTCAGGGCGCCAATAGCCAAAATATCTGATACCTATGACCTACTTGCTTCTTACTGGTAAGTACTGACCGTGGCTATTCAGTGACCTTGAATCTTCATAGGTATACAAAAAAAAATGTCACAATCAAACAAATTACTTGATGAGTCTAAAAATGTGTATATTACTAAGTATAAATATAATGTATATATGAAAGATTGTAAATACGGTGTCAAAAGTCAACCGTTAATAATATATTAATATATGGACAAACGATGTAAAAACGACTTAACAAAATGTTACTTAACCATAAAATAAGTACAACGTAGTAATAATTGGACAACTAGGTTCATAGAAAATAGCTATTTTCTTCACAATGATTTTCACATGTGAGAAAATTAATAAGCACTGAAGGCGATAACAATTTGTTGACTGTGAGCAAAATGTAAAGTTTAAAAGCTAAAGGCTTATCAAGTGAAATATTGTGGCTGAAGGCCTAAACGATAAGTTAAAAATAAGTGAAATATAAGTGAAATTTGAGTGTCGATATTCGAAACCAAATACTGAGTTGATACTCTCACCACCGTTCCTGGAAACCACACTACTGCAAGCGCGGATTTATGGGGGGGGTAACGGGGTAATTACCCCCCCCCCCCCAAGATTCTGTAAACTATCAACTTTTGTTTTAAAATGTTATGATTCTTGTTAATTTTAGGAAGAAAAAAAATTTTAATGGGGTAATTACCCCCCTCAAGATTGTGTAAGGGACGAAAAAATTTTTTTCGGATTTCTCTCCCCCCGCTCTTCAAACAATTTTTTTTGGATTTCTTTCCCCCACATTTTTTTTTGGTATGAAAAAATTTTTCGGATTTTTCCCCCTCCTCTCATCAACAAATTTTGGGTTCAGTGTTACCCCCCTAAGCTCAAGGTCCAGATCCGCCCTTGCACTACTGTGTTCCTGTCTCACTCGCTCCCAGTCCAGATGTTGAAGATGGTTACATCAGCAAGACGTATCTCAACTCGTACTACAGCTGCTACTGATAATTGAATGTGCACCCACACACCATATCGAGTGTTCTTAGGTTAAGAGCGGCTCATAATCATGTCCATAGGGCTAGATTACTTAATAAATCTTATTCTGGGGTCCCTGAAGACTCCATGCGCCTTCCCACATCAACATCCAAAGATAACGTCTCGGGTTAGGGGTTAAATTAAATTCTTCTTTAATACTTCATTACCTAGCCCAAGGTTGAAGTACTCTTTTTCACGGCAAGGCTAACTTGAAAGCAGATGGCCGTTCTCTTTCTCCGACCAGCAACAAACGACCTAATCCGCGGCAGCTACCTTCCGCTTAGTGACCCTCAAAAACATTGTTACCAACGGTATCACCGAAAAGGTTAACCACCCGCTAAGACATAAATTTACGTACGCTACGTGATGAACAATGTACTTTCATATGATTTCATACCAAAAAAATTAATACGTTCATGATAATCAATGTTATTGAATTAAATCGACTTTGCATATAATTGAAGACAGTATTTAAGTACTTAACAAGTGAAACAACAGGTGGCGCTATGTACATGATTCATGAACGTAAATACGACGTTAAGCGTGTAAAGAATTCTTCACTGTAGATCGAGCAAGGAAGGAATCTGCAATTAATTAATAACAAAAATGAAAGGTGGCATTACCCACTTTGCTGTGTATACAATTAGGCAACTACAAAAATCAATAATAGTGGCGGTTTTAGACCCCCGAAATTACATAAAAAACCTCTGCCCAAGGAATCACTACTTCCACATCCGGATTTTCTATCCAAGTCACACAACGAAAAAATTTTGTATCTGGAAATAATTGTTTATGGAACTTTAATAATATAATATTTGAAATCCTCTACCCCAAAAACCCATAACACGATACCCCACATCGGTAGTGGGGTGGGGGTGGTGACAGGGGGTGGGAGTGGGGGGGTGGATAAAGTAAAAAAATATTTTGAGGTTTCTGGTTCTTGTACACACACTGAATCACATTTTTTTTCATCCCCTTTAATAATGGGGTGGGGGTGGTAATGGGGGTGGCTAATGCCAAAATTTTTTTTGAGACCTTAGCTTCTCTTGTTTATACGAAATATCAATTTTATGAACTCTTACCTGCTTGATTTACCTATTTACTCCAAATTTACCCCAATTTACCCCCCAACCCTTTGACAGAACAAGATGAAAATATAATCTAGTTCTAGATCTCGTTAAAGCACATATGTGTACCAAATTTCAAGTCAATATCTCAAATGGTTCCAGAGTAAACGTGCGCACAAAAAAAGTTACAGACCGACAGACCGACAGACCGACAGACAGACCGACAGACAGAAATTTTTTTTTCGCTCAAACTTGAAATCTCGACGTTTCATGATATTCTAAGCCTATTTGAACAATAAAAATTTTTAAAATTTTTTTTTTCCATTACTATACTTCCACTGGATGTGGAAGTAATTGAAGAGCATATAGCCATGTAGCGTTCAGGCTTAAGTGAATGCTACAAAGTATTAAATTAAATGTTTTAACATTTTTGGAAGTAAATCCAGACAAGCCTTGGTTGCTATATTTTCTATATCCGACATTATTTTCAAAAATGTTCAGAGTTATTATTATAATAATATGATTTAATTTATCCTGACAGTAGTTGTCATTTGAATAGATGCCACGTCCTAAATTTATTTTATTGACGGTTGCCATGGATATTCCAAGCATGCCTGCCTACTTTTACTATTTGCACAGCAAATATGAAATCTTACTCATATAATTATAGTTTTTTTCAAGTTTTTTTTTCTAGTTTAATGATACAGTGCGATTTTTTGTCTCGAATATTTGCAAACCTCGGCCCTACGGGCCTCGGCTTGCAAACTGTATTCTCGACCAAAAAAAGTGCACTTACGACCCTTGGTACATAAATAACTATTTCCCTCTAAATATGTTAATAAAACTTTTTCATTAACATGATTTACCTTATGCTATCAAATTGTGATTTCAAATAATGTTATAACTTGGCTAAATAACGTTTGCCAATTTTGATATTAAAATTATAATGTGAATAATAGCAGCAAAGGTAACTATGAAAAAGACTACTTCATTTTTAAGATTTTTGAATACACCTATTTCATTTACGTTTAAATGGTTTTTAGACATTTAAAACTAGAAAAAATCTTGTATGTAACACGTCCGAAACATCCACTTATTACACAAAATAAATTCTTTCGTAATTGGTTACATAAATAGCTATTTCTTCACCCTTTTTACTTTCTTCACTTTTACCATAAATAACGTAGGTACTAAAAATGATGAAAAAAAGTTCGGTTTGTCAACAAAGCGGCAAAGATATTTTTATGGAAAACATTAGTTAATGATTGTGGCAACCTCCATACGTTATACAAACAAAATATTCCTTGTAAGAATTATTCACAGGCACTCTCCATTTTTTTTTGCCCTAGTGTCTACATTTTATTCGGGATAACTGGCGATGTGCCGTATTTGAAAAATCGAAATTCTGGCGCTCCGCCCCTGTCAACGTTTAAGGTGGAGGGTTCCTGAGGCAGGCAAAAATATAAGTTTTTGTAAGTAAAAATCTAAAATATTACTTTCATTCCATACGAAGTATTTAATATATCTAATATAAAAAATAACATTGCCTGTTGGATTGCCTATGTATATCATGTCGCCAAAGTTAATTTAATTAAAAAAAAAACAACTGCATCTAATCTATCTGCATTTCGAACCCGCGGTACTTGGATTTCAAGTCAAAAGTGTCAACATTAAACCATAATTCCCTATTTTGAAACTGGAATGTATTATATAATACATTTTATGCTAACCTTTACACTAATATTTGAAATTTAATTTTTTTAATTAGTCTTAATTAACTTTGATTACATGCTGTACGTAAGTAATCGAACTGGCAATTTTATTTTATATATTAGATATATTATGTATGGAATAAAAATATTCTTTTATATTATTACTTTAAAAATTTATATTTTTAGCTCTTCAGGTCTACCCTAGGGTGACCATACGTCCGGAATTTCGCTGGATAGTCCAGCATTTTGGAGTACTATTTGTGATCAAAAAAATGTTCTCTCGGTCATCAAAAAATGTTGGGATCAAGAAATGATTTTTAGGATTTCTGCTCCCCCCGCTCATCAATTTTTTTCCCAGCAGAAGTGTCCAGCACAAAAATCTGGTCACCCTAGTCTACCCTGCACCTTAAACGCAGAAGAGACGGGACGCCAGAATTAGCTTTTCAAATAGGGGACATGCATACAGCTATTCCCAACAAAATTTTGATTTTCGACACTTAATGAAAACCGTAGTCAGCGCCTCTCTCCGTCTATACACTAAACGTCGAGAATACGTCTATAAATAAGTTTTTTTAGTCTCCAATGAATGTATTATATGCATACGAGGATTAATATTGCAAGATAAAAATGATTCAGATGACATCGGTATGGGTAATACGGTGGGCCGAAAAAACGTTTTTTTTTAATTTTTCTATCGCTATACCTCGAAAAAGTTGCCTATCGCCTAGCTAAGCAAAATGGAAAAAAAAATCCCAAATTAAAAAATATCTTCCGGTCGCGTATCGCACTCAAAGTTTTGAAAAATTGTGAAATTTTGCTGTTTCTCGTCAAATTTTATAATTACTAAACTTACTACAACTTACTACTATCGAAACGGTTTAGGTCCTAATTCAGTTTGGGGCATGATGAGTTCGAAAAAAATTTAAAACCTGTGATATCAAAATTTTTATTGTTCGTAATTTATGCTAATTTTACTTTTCGTTTTTAGTAAACAAACGGTGAATATATTTATCATTTCTAATTTTGTTAGATTCCCATTCCTCAAGTTGACAGAAAAGTGCTGAGCAAGGATTAATTATACCTACCTGATATTTCTGCTGCCATAAAGTTAGATACAATTTTAGAATGTTTAGCAGCTCGTGATCCTGGTTCGCTTTCACACTCAAGATGGTTGATGACAGCAAAGTTCTCAGACTATACGTGAACTTAGAAAAACTTACTGATGAAATTAGGCAGTTTATACATATTATTTCGAAATGTTTCATGTTTCTCTGGTTCAAAACTAAAACCAGCAAAAATGCCACAGACGGTCCAAAGATATTTTTGAAGCCATCAGAACATCACGGTACCTAACTCAACATTTACGGACATCAACCCAGTAATTGAGAGAAACGATTTCTTCGCTCACTCCTAAAATTTTATCCTTGCAATGATTGTGGATGAAAGAAGACATACCAGAGAACTAGGGCTGCGCCGAGAAAGCTCGATCACTTTCCAAGGGAAAGACTATTCGAAACTTCACCACGCCAAAACTCATCTTCGAAGCAACAGACTACGTCAACATGATTTGGTAGGATAGTTCCAAATATCTCTCCTCCCCAACTATTAAGGAACATCAAGGATGAGGACATAAAAATTCTAATACAGACTGGCACACCGCTGCAACCGGATTTCCAAAGCTTGCCTTGTCACACCTAGGCTGTAGAACGGTGTGTAAAACTTGTCAACGAAACATCTAAAAAAGTGTATGGCTCTGACGTAAGGGGCAGCTTCATTAGGAAGATCCTCCTATTAAGATCTATTATGTCAGAATTTTCACAAAAATCTGACTTTAAAGTGCACTCCCAACAAGCAAAATTTAAACGTTATACAACTACTTTGTTTTATTGCAATTTTATAAATGTGAAAAAAATAGCAACAAAACAAAATTGTTGTATAAATGATAATTATAAAACAAATTTGTTTATTGGGCTCTTTTCAATAACAAAATTAGAAATAATAAATATATTCACCGTTTGTTTACTCAAAGTGAAAAAGTAAAATTAGCAGAATTAAAAAATATTGCCATTTCAACTACAAATTGCGTTTCTTTAGCGCGATAAATATTTTAAAATAACAGTAACAATTTTTTTGTGCGTTCCTGATGTATCAAACTCCACATTATACTCGTAGTCTAAGATACGTACTAAGGTCGACCTTCACCGATCAGGTAACCGAATGAAATCTATTTTTTTATGAAAAAAAATGCTAACAAAAGTAACGGTGGTGGGTTGCTTAATGAAATATGTTCAAGGCTTTTTTTTGTTTTTTTTAATTTTTTTCTTAATTTTTTTTATTTTTTTAAATTTATTTATACTTATCGTTTCGCAATAAAATTATCTTTATTTTGATATATAATTTATTTGGTTACCAGATCAGTGAAGGTACCACTTTCGATTCACCTATTTAAACCTAGCAACGGTACAGCCTTGAACGGAAAAATGTAAGCAACCCTATGTTTACATATTCGATTAGTATTAAATTTTTTTGGTTAGAAGATCGGTGAAGGTATGGAATACAAAATTATTTATTTAATTTTCAATTAAATATAGCCTTGAACATATTTCGTTAAGCAACCCATCACCGTTACTTTTGTTAGCATATTTTTTTTCATAAAAAATAGATTTCATTCGGTTACCTGATCGGTGAAGGTCGACCTTAGTACGAATCCTGTACTATTAGGACCTATTGAGTCTCGATAGTAGTCAGTTTAGTCATTATAAAAAATTGGCGTAAAACAGCTAAATTTCGCCATTTTTCAAAACTTTGAGTGCGATGCGCGACCGTAAGATAGGCAATAGGCAACTTTTCCGGGGTATAGCGACAGAAAAATAAAAAAAGTGTTTTTTCGGCCCATCCTAATGGGTAATGAGGATTATTTGAGTTTAGATAATAAATCTTAAGAAGACTGAAATGAAAATTTATATCTTAAAAACATTAAAAAAATATTTACCAAAGTTCGTGTAATCTGAACTGAAAATTTGAAAGAAAATTAAAATCGGTTTTCTAAAGAACTACACCACTATTCAGTGAAACACTTGTTACGAAATATAACAGAATTTAAATGGTTTAATAAGTTTAGAAGTTTTTTTAGGTTTCGTATGGAATAGGCTGTAGGTAGATACTTAATAACATTTTATATTGAACAAAATTAGGGCGAGGCCATATCTACTTGCGTAAGAATAACTTTACAGTATTTTTTATATCCGTTGTAATATGATGGGATATAAAAAAGTAATTAAAAGGTAAATATTTCATAAATTGATCACATGTAATTTCTTTCTATTCTGTTATGTAATAATCGTCTCTAATGAAAATCAACTTTAGTTTTCAGGTCTCTAGACCATATTATCAATATGTTTCTAGAGAATTAAAATGATGATGAATGAATTAAGTACATTACGTGCAGAGACACCGCTAAATAAAATTGTAATATCGTATAAAGAATAAAAACAATGTACTTGTGTCCAATATAATGCAATAAGAGAGGTTTCATCCCTAATAGGAACCAGTATGCCTCGAGAGAACTGGCACCTCCGGCAAAAACAAAAGGCGATATTGTAGTATTTTAATATTTGAACATTAACTCGTGTGATTATAATTACAATTTTTCCTTATGGTTTTAGAAAACCTAAAGGAAAATAGTTGCCAAGTTAGCAAACGACCATTGGACAGAGTTATGTAGTGTTTTAATGTAATATGATGAGTCCTTAATTTAGTAAAAAGGATCAAATGATGTCTTAACACTGATGCCCGGCACTTTCATCTATAGATAGTGATATTTATTCTGCAAAATGAGAATGAACCCGGAGATCATCAAAAAATCGGTTTTTCATCTACAATCAGATCAATATTCTTTGTTCCTAGGATAACCTATCCGGTACCTAAACCTTCGGATAGCGCTTTTATCTAACGGATAAAAATAGCCACGCACACGCGTTTCCCTGTGATTGACAGAATTGCTATTTTATTTTTTAACTCAACTTTTTAAAAATTTGTTTGTTTCATATTGTGTTTTAACTTTAAATTCATAATAAGCCCGTTCAGCATTTCTTTTTATTTTGGAAATCGAAAGCAGAACACTTTTTAAGGCAATTTTCAAATTTTTTTATTTTTATTAGGACGTTTAAGCCTTTAGCGGGGCGGAGTTTCGCGTGACGTCACTTTGCAGATGCTGATCAGGCGACAGTCGAGATTTAATAAGTGTGTGGTGCGTGTTATTGTGTTTTTCTATGGAAACGGCGCCAATATCCTTTGGCAAAGATAACGGTCTCGGATGTCTGAGGCCGGGCAGGATTATTGCCTTTTACCCCAGTACATCGCTGTAGACCTGCACTTGCAGGGCGGGCGAGCTTACTTTACATCGGCCCCACTCACAAATGTGAGCGGTGCAGATGATTTCGGCCCACCTCCATGGGTCCTGGCTTGTTGGTCCTTGCTGGTTAAGGCCTTTATCTTCTGGCGTTCTTCTCTCTTGGTGCTCTTTCTTCGTCAGCTTGTCACCCCCAGGGATAGTCGTGGTCTGTTAAGAAACTTGGGGTTTTTTGGCAGGATTTGACTGTCGGTACACAGGATGTCAGTGACATCCTGTCATCCGGATCATCGGGTAGGTGAGGATGAGCTATGTAGCTCAAGGAAGGGCAGACCCAACTTCTTTGGTAGCAGTTTTGGTCTGCCCGGAGCTAGGTGACTACAGGTACTGGACGGTGTGTTGTCCGGTACCCGCAGAGTAGTGGTTGGGTGATCGTCGTGTCTCTTCTGTGGGTTGGCTTCATCGGGGAAACGGCGTTTCATTGTTAAATTTTATGTTTTTTATCTTCTTGCTGGTGTAAAATGATATGAGTAGTGTTTATGCAGAATGACGTCGTGAGTCGGTGAAGCGCTTTGTACTGAAACTCGATCTTTAACATTGAATATCTAAGGATTGGATATACTTATGATGATCGAATTCTATTGAATGCCATAAAAAAAAATAACGAAAAAAAATCGGTAACAAGCCCACTAGATATAAATAATCCTGGGGGCGAGCGTAGAGGCGACTTCAATGTGAATATCAGTCGATATTCCATTGAAGCAACGTCGAGCGCGGTTAGTACTTGGATGGGCTCCCATCTTGGGAAATACAGCGTTCTCGTCCCACCTTCTAGAGGCTTGTATATCAGTGTATACTCGGAAGTTACGTAATTTCAGACGAGGATTACGTAGTGGATATACCATCCTTCGGAGGGGATGCAAAGCAGGCGGTCCCTTGTCTATTAAATGTTAGGCAAGTAAAAGATCCCTACTCTTCTTAAGGGAAGAGGTTCGGCAAAATTTCCAGGTTGGGGGTAGCTCGTCTTCTGGCGTCGGTGATAGGCCCTGGTAGCGGAAATAGGCCGACGTTAAACAGTTAAAAAAAATTAAAAAAAAATATATAAATAATCATATTAAGGATAGGATCTTGCAGAGTGAGAAGGAAATATGCATTTATTTTCGATTTATTACAAATATTTAAAAAACCAAATATTGCATAATGTTTAAAACTGTTTTAGATACTACTACTGCTATTGTTCTAACGAATGCAACTATATATTTTTTTTTATTGTAAACTTCTCTTGTACTTGAATATCGTAGTTTGTCAATGAAAATAATTCCTAATCTCATTATTAGAGCATGGCATTTAATTATATATATATAGAATTTATGATAAAAAAAACTGTATATGGTTATATTCCTTAGAGCAAGGGAAAGTACCTGAAACTATTTTAAAGATTAAACCATTTATGAATGTTTAAATATTTACAATAAACCGAAAATAAACGCATATCTCCCTCTCACTCTGCAAAATTCTATCAATAAAAAATATTTGTAAAATGATATCATAGACAACTTATATTGTAATATGCATAATTTGTTTAAATTATATTTATTACATTTATTATGCTTATTTTATTTAAACAAAGTATTTACTTTGTTCTACCTATAATTAACGGTCTATTTTATTAATAAACAATATTGAAAAGTTATTTTATTAGGGGGTTTTATCAAGAGAACAACTTATTATTAATTTATATTATGCCCAAGTTGATTCATGTTTAAGGTATGGTATCTGTTTTTGGGGAAACTCCACCATGTCTTCAAACGTATTTATTGCTCAAAAACATATCTTACGATGTATATTTGGTATACCGAATACTCACACTTGCAAAGATATTTTTATAGAAAATAAAATTCTTACCTTACCTGGCATTTTCGAAATTTGTATGTTCTTTTATTGTTTTTAGAAATAGCAATAGTTTTATTTTAAATAGTGACTGCCATAATGTCAATACAAGGCAAAAAAATAAACTCCATGAACCTTGTTCCAGATTAAAAATCACAAGTGACTCTCCAAGATTTATAGACCCGAAACTATTTAACCGTCTATCGGATGACATAAAATATCAGGAAAGGGACTATCCATTTAAAAAAACCTAAAGGTGTTTTTATCAGATAAATGTTATTATTCTCTATCCGCGTTTTTCTGTATTTAAAGTCTACCTAATTAGACAAGGCGAAAACCTCGCCTATGTATGAAGAAAATGTCCCATACGATTTTTTAGCATATTCACGTTCGGGACATGCCCCTGAATAAGGATCAAGAGTTTGCTGGGCGAAAATCTGGTCCCAATTTGTTTAAACTAATTTTTTTTTAAACAAATTGCAAAAATCGCTTTTTTTTAACCTAGATGAATTTTTTTTATGTTTTTTTTTTAAACAAGAAAGGTCTCTTGGGTAAAAACGTCTATTTAACAATTAAAAATTTAAGCTTTAGAATAAAATAATCTGCACTTACTCTTCAAGATTTTGTTAATGTTACAAGATTATATAAGAATTGTGGTGAACTCAAAAAAATTCATTTTTTAATATTGTGTTTCAACCTTGAAAATATCCGTTTTTGCGTTTTTTCAAACATTAAATTGTTTATAAGTCGGAAACGGTCAACTTTGCGAAAAAATGACAAGAGACCTTTCTTGTAATGGTTAAAAAAACCTAAAAAAAAATGTGGGTCAAAAAAGGCGCGTTTTGCAATTGGTTCAAAAAAAAAAATAGTTTAAGCAAATTGGGACCAGATTTTCGTCCGGAAAACTCTTGATCCTTATTCAGGGACATGCCCCGAACGTGAATTTGCAATATGGACAGTTTTTTCATACGAAGACAAGGTTTTCGCCTTGTCTAAATATACAAGTTAACATGAACCTACATGCCCCATTTTTTTCTTCTTACTCTTGTTTTGTTTACAAATTTTTTATTGTACTGTACATTTTTCAGTGTTTTTTACAACTTATACAACTGTATGTTTTACTCTATATTTGACTTTTAGTATAAGCTTTTATTTAACTATTGCGTAAAAGAGTGTTTCTATCACTTATCTTATATCATGTACATGATCAAAAAGGACCTCTATTCTAAGCCTATTTGAATAAAAATTTCTAAAAATTTTTTTGTCGTTACTATACTTCCACCGGATGTGGAAGTAAAATTGAAATAAACTTAAAAAACTTAAAAGTTCAGATTATGTTAGTTATGTTAGTGTCTTAAGTTAACAACACTTAGTTTGAGAAGTATCTAAAGTCACATCTACCGAGGTTATATTTTGAATGGAAATACGCATGTAAGTTATCCTGCAGATAGCAATCTCCGGTTATCTTTTCTGCCAGATAGTTATTCGCCAGATAAAGTCTATTTATACTTAAGTGAAAGTATCGGGCCTAAGGCGAGTATTTCACAGATATCATATTCAAATAATATTTCCAACAACTTTCCTGAAGATTCAGTGAAAAGTAAAACAGCATTTTCAATGATTTTATGGTATTCTATTTAGTTATAGAGCTCGGAGTTCACATCTTCATGACATCAAAACCAGCATTGGCGCTAGGTGATGTGTCAGCTCCTCAAGATTTTCATGCATGTGTGACACAATATCTTATCTTTTAGTTTATTAGCCATTTCTGTAACATCCAAAGTTAATAAGGTAAAATTATTGTAAATACTCACTCGAGGTGGGTTAGAACACCCGTATTTTTCACTACCAATTATAAAAATAAAAGTATATTAATATTATACCACATAACATCCAAAGTTAATAAGGTAAAATTATTGTAAATACTCACTCGAGGTGGGTTGGAACACCCGTATTTTTCACTACCAATTATAAAAATAAAAGTATATTAATATTATATAGTATATTAGTATTATTAATTCAATTTTTTTTAAATATTTTTAGATATTGTTAATGCATATTATTACTAAGATGCTCAATTTTTTTAGAAATTTTAAAATAATTATTTTTCATTCTGTATCCATTTTCAATAATGAAAATTTTCATAATTTTTTGAAAAAAATCGGGAAATTGCTCAGAAAATACTTTTTTATAAAAAATGGTAAGAGTACAAAAATGAAGCTTATAGATAAATGAATAGTTTGTTTTTTTTTTAATTTTCCCACGACAAACTGTTCCAGACATGTAAAGTTTTAAAGATGGCGCTTGAGCGCATACCCAAGAAAATTATGTATTTAAAATTGAAATATCTCAAAAACTATAATATTTATAAAAACATGATATAATAATGAAATGAGGCTTATAAAAAAAACGAAGAGTTTGGATTTTTATTTTTTTCCTATGACAAACTGTTCCAGAGATATGACAGTTTGAAATAATGTTGAAACTTCAGTTTGTACGCTATTGGTGTACCTATTGGCTTGATCCCATGAACAGACACGTTTTTCAAAATTAAAACTTCCAAGAAACGCTCACCTCGCAGATTGGACAAAACTTTACTCCCTGATAACATACAGATTGCATCGAACTTTTTATGCTTAGCTTTATTCGATTGTTAGTTTAGTTCTAGCTTCCAAATTATTATCGTTCAACACGTATCTGCTTTCTTAAAAGCTGTTATTTTGGTAAAGTTTTGTCTTTATTTATTCATATTAATCTCATATAACTGAAAATAGAAAAATGCCTGGTTTATTTATATTCATAAGTAAGTGTAAATTCTCGTTATTTTAATATTCTACACTAGTTCCAAATAGGTATCTAGTTATGATATGTCAAAATATATACGTAAGTGTCAAATGACAGTTACCTTTAATTTTATGTGTGAAAACATAGAAAATGGGTAAAGATTATTATGAAATCTTAGGAATACACAGAGGTGCCAATGATGACGAAATTAAGAAAGCATATAGAAAACTTGCATTAAAATATCACCCGGACAAAAATAAAGATCCCGAAGCGGAGGAAGTATTTAAAGAAGTAGCCGAGGCATACGAAGTGTTGTCTGATAAAAAGAAACGCGATATTTATGACTCTGCCGGTGAAGAAGGTCTTAAAGGTGGTTTTTCCGGAGGGAGAGATTCTTTCAGTGGTGAAAGTTTTACTTATACATTCCATGGGGATCCAAGGGCAACTTTTGCTCAATTTTTTGGCAATACTAATCCATTTCAAGAGTTTGTTGGCATGGATGATCCTTTTGATCATGATATAAACTTCGCTGACCCATTTGGAACTTTTTTCAACATGTCAAAATGTACTAGGCATTCACCAAAAAAACAAGATCCACCTATAGAGCACAGTTTGAATATTTCTTTGGAGGATATTTTAAATGGTTGTACAAAAAATATGAAAATTACGAGAAGAGTATTAAATAATGGTAGGTTAGAGAAAGAAGATAAAGTAGTGAATATAGTTGTGAAACCGGGATGGAAAGCTGGAACTAAAGTGACATTTCCCAAGGCGGGGGATCAAAGTCCAAACAAAATACCCTCTGACGTAGTTTTTATAATTTGTGATAAGCCACACAAGTGGTTTAGGCGAGACGGTAGTGACATTAACTACACAGCCAAAATAACTCTCAAAGATGCCCTATGTGGATGTATTTTAGAGGTCCCAGTGTTAGGCGGAGGAATAATCAATCTGAATTATAAGAACGAAATCATTACTCCTGACACAGTGAAACGTATACCAAGCCAAGGATTACCTCACCCTAAGGAGCCCTCTAAAAGGGGCGATCTAATTGTGACTTTCGATATCAGTTTTCCTGATTACCTTCAAAGTAAAGCTAAGAAAATAATAGCTGATCTACTTCCTTAGACATAAGTTGTTAATATTGTTATTTTCTAGTGGTAATATCTATATATATAATATCTATAAGTTCCAAACTTGTTATATAGAAACATGATCGAATATAATAATTTTGTTGTAAATGTTTAATTAATTTTTATAAGATTATGTACCATATTCTACATTCTATGTTGGTTTCTAAAATTACGTTTAAATAAAATATTTCTGTTGCTTTATCAAGGTTTGGAGAAAATTGTATCATACAACATTTTCTTAATTCTTTTATCTTCTTACGTCTAATGTTTTGAATGGTAGATAAAATAACAGAAAATAAAATGAAATTTTAAAATTATAAGAATTTGACAGTTAAGTCTAGAAATTATAATAAAACTATTATATCTACTCTACTGAACATAAAAGTTAAGAATTTGAAAAGTTGAAAAATTTGTAATTGTGTAGAATTAGGTATAACCATATTATTAAATAGAACTTTGCAAAAAAATTTAAAAAAGAAGTTGAAAAGTGAAACTAAAAGAATACAAGGAATATACTTATATAGACTAGTGCCAATACCTTTAAATAACGTTATTAACAGGCAAGGGCCAGCCGGGGAATTTAGTTAAGGTTATAAAGAAGAGAAAAAACAAAAATTAAACACGAGATAATGGGAAATCGTCAATCGTTTAGGGGTTGAAAGTGGTTTTTTACGATTTTCGGCGAAACGTGACCTCCTAGCGGAAAATGTTCTTCACAAAAGTTGTAGATATTAAAAAAATCTAAAACTTCATATAAGGTATTTTTCATCATAACCTCAAATTTTCCGAGGAAATGGCGGAAAATCGGTTTCTCGGTTTTCTATTTTTCTCTCTCGTAAAAATAATTCAATTTACATGAAATTTTGTGAAAGTATACATTTTTTTGTATTGAATAAACATGATTTTTTTTGGAATCTGGGAAAGAAGTAGTTTTCGAGATATTTACATTTTTCGAAAAAAAAAAAACCCAAATCTTCCACGGAAAATTTTATTGGAGTTTTTTCGTTTTCAATATTTTATCTCGGTTCACTTTAACTGTTGAAATGTCTACTTTGAAATGGTCTAACATGTTGATGGTTCATTTTTCATGCCGTTTCGGAGGAGTTCGATAACAAACACTGTGACACGAGATTTTCAATATTTTTTTTATTACTTATGTAAATAATGGATTAAATTTCAATAATTGAATGAATTTAATTGAAGAAAGTGGGCAAAAACATTCTGAAACTGAAGTTTTTCATGGCAATGCACCGTACGTACTGAAAGTCGTATAGCCCAGTCGATGAAGGTATTTACCTACAAAAATTTGCAATATTTTTAAATGTGTTCGTGAAAGTGTATAGAATAATACTCTGAAGAGTTTACATTCCGCTCGGATGCAGAACATAAAAAAAAGTCAAAAAAAAGTTTTTTTTTTCATCCATTTTTTTTAAATTTTGGAATTAAGTCTGGGTAGGAAAAAATAAAAAATACAGGTGGATAGACCAAGTGTTTCTGAACAAAAAATGTTCTAATAAAATTTATCGCTAAAGCCACGGTATTCCTGGAAAAAAATAGTGAAATAACTTTGTCACTATGCGCGGCCAAGCGTACGGTTAAATGTATACTATGGAACCTCGTTGCTCGAACTGAACAGTTCAGTTCGAGCAACGAGGAGCAGCAGTAGGCAGCTTTCAGCGAGAACCTGAAGATGGCAGATGGGATTCTGCCGAAATGTCGTTTAGACAACCGTGGCCCCAGCAGGAGCCTGTCAACTACGCTGGAAAACACCCAGAAGCACAACAACACATATATATTAAGAAAACCATCAAGCAAGGAAATTAAAGTGATTTGAAATGTACTTTTTTGAATCCACGTTACTACAACTTAATAAACCACAATAACAGTTATCAATGAAGAAATAATTTTTTTGAATGGCTTTTATTTTTTTTATTGCGTCGATTGCGTTCGGGCATGATAATATATATGTATATTTTTCGAATCCATCCTTTGCTTGTATTGTTTAAAACAAAAAAGCATCGGAAAGCTACAGTATCCACCTTTTAAATAAACTAACACTCAACACTCATATAGATTGAACAAATTCTGATTTAGTGACATATAATTCAGAGCGTCGGTGTCACAGTCATGCGTGTTCAAACGCGCGCACGCATGTATCTCGCTCCGAGTTATAACGTTACACTTGACTATTTTTTTCCGGGAAAACCGTGGCTTTAGCGATAAATTTTCTTAGAACATTTTATGTTCATAAATACGTGATCTATCCATCTGTATTACTTCCACATCCAGTGGAAGTATAGTAACGACAAAAAAATAAAAAAAAATTTTTATTGTTCAAATAGGCTTAGAATGTCATGAATAGTTGAGATTTTAAGTTTGAGCGAAAACAAAATTTCTGTCTGTCTGTCGGTTTGTCTGTCGGTCTTTCTATCGGTCTGTCGGTCTGTAACTTTTTTTTGTGCGCACGTTTACTCTGGAACCGTTTGAGATATTGACTTGAAATTTGGTACATATATGTACTTTAATGAGATCTAGAACTAGATCATATTTTTATCTTGTTTCGTCGAAGGATTGGGGGTAAATTGGGGTAAATTTGGGGTAAATAGGTAAATCAAGCAGGTAAGAGTTCATAAAATTAGTATTTAGTACATACAAGAGAAAATAAGGTCTCAAAAAAAAATTTGGCATTAGCCACCCCCATTACCACCCCCACCCCATTATTAAAGGTGATGAAAAAAAAAAAATTGTGATTTTAGCAGGAGAGCCAGCGACGTATTTACTTATGTTATTTTAGTACTCATAAGAATGAGTAGGCATACCCTTCTTAACACACTAAACATGAAATGGAAGGTCTGGCACCCCAGAACGGCCGGGTTTATTCAACAATTCAAATTCAAATTTTTTTCCATTTCCAACCTAAAAATTATTAAGTGACGCAGGCTGTCAAATTTAAACCCTTTCCTAGTTCACACGAACCATTCATGCGTAAAATTTTTAAAAATATACGTACATAGTAATTCATGAAAAAATAAGTTTAAAACACTACACAAGAACAATGCAATTATAACAATACCTAATTATCACGTCCTTAACAATATACAATAACCAATAGCTAAAATTAAACAATTCTCAAGTCGAACACCAAATGCAAATACGCTCTTACGCAAGTTGCATACAACTAAATTCGAGATAGTCTTTTTGTAAAATGGGTACGTTGAATACTTCGACATCGTCTAGTCCCTTGAGACTAACCAGAAAAAGGCAAAAAACCCAAAAGTTCTGCGACCGGACCGTAAGACATCAACCCCATCGTTTTCGAGGGCGGGGAACACGATGATGACAATATTTTCCGACTAACCGTCCAACCACTACCCCTAAATCGAAAAAACCACCCCTTTTCCCGAATTTTCGGCGCTAGGCTTGCAAGGGTTTGTTATATCGGATTTTTCTTGATCAATTTGAATAAAATAAGTAAACATTCACCATAGGTGACTTAACTCACCCCCAGGGGATGAAACTACCCCTACCCTCCATAACGAAGTGCCACGGAAACAACGAAAATCAGCTGAAAAGCGGTATACCCCCGTTTTTGAGGGGGAGGAATACGATGGTGATAACATCTCCCGACCTACTCGTCACCCACTACCTGAAAACTACCCCCTTTTTCGATTTTCCGGTGCTAGGCTTGCGAGGGCTTGTCGGATCGGATAATTTTGTCAATTTTAATAAAAACTACCCCCACCTCCTTTAACTAAATGTCACTAAAACAACGAAAATCAGCTTGAAAGCAGTATGCTCCCGTTTTCGGGGGCGAAGAACACGATGGTGACAATATTTTCCGACATATCCTTCACCCACTACCCTTATTTTTTTTTGCACACGCTCTGGAACCGTTTAAGATATTGAGTAGAAATAAGGGAAGCTAACGTCTCCAAAAATTGTAATAGACACCCCCTTACCACCCCCCACTCCATTGTTAAAGGGGGTGAAAAAAATAAAATTGTGATTTAGTGTGTGTACAAGAACCAAAAGCCTCAACAATTTTTTTTACTTCTCACCCACCCTACCACCCTCTACCCCAACCCCCACTACCGAGGTAACATCGTTTTATGGGTTGTTGGGGTCGACGATGTCAAATATTAAATTACTAAAGTTCCCTAAACAATTATTTCCATATAGTGGAGTGCAAATATAGTACCAAAATTTTTTTCGTTGTGAGAAACTTGATTGATTGATTGATTGATTTACCAGAGTGCGGTAGGCATTGCTGCCACTCACAGAGTTAGACAGCTGGGCCTGCTACGTCCACGCTGGGTTGGACTATGGTCATGCTTGTTGCCAGCAGCGAGTGCCACATGACGCATGGTAAAGGAATATGGGATGGGAGGTGTAGGAAGTTGTGAGATGCGTTACCGCTTTGTGTCATGAGGGAGCGTTTAACCTCCCTTTTTGTGTTTTTGGTTCTGGGTATCAGCCTCTTTTGAATCTTCGTATGAAATATGTGTTGTGTCTTGATATGGAGTGTTTATTACTGTTTATGCTCCTCTTTTCGTGTTTCTGCTTCTTCGAATCTTCTTTTTCTGAGTTTTCTGATTCCTCCATTTCAGATGCTTGTTGCCAGCAGCGAGAGTCATATGACGCATGGTTTTTTTTTTCATTTTTCCCTTCGCTTTTCTTTCCCAGTTTGTTTATGATTCTCTCGTTTATTGTTTTCCACCTGTAACATGGTCTGCCTATTTTTAGTTTGCTGCTGTTCAGTGTTAGCGTTTTCTTCAGTAGGTTTTCTGCTGTCCTTTTTGCTTTAACCTTCTTGATCTTTTCCCTTATCTCTTTGCTTACGATGATATGGTCTATTTGTGTGATTGAGCTTCCATTACTCTAGGTGTCAATGCGTGTTAGACTTTTGCTCCATGTATATATTATTGTTAAGTCAAATATGTGTGCTAGGTTTTTCAGCGCGTTTCCATTTTCGTTAGGCCATATGTGGAGTATATGTGCATTGAAATCTCCAGGTATGCGATTTCACTGCACTATATATATATGTATATAAACTATGATTTACTGCGTTAGAGGGAAGCACTGCGGAAAGGTTTGTTTTGTGTACCTATTAAACACTAACTAATTAATATTTCTTATCAAGCTGACAATATTCCGAGGTATAAATTATTTCACTTATACAAACTTAATATAACTTCTATACGTTGTCACTTTGTATTTAACTTTTACAATCTTTTATGGGTATCCATGGTGACAGAACACTATTAGTCATCTCCCTGCCTACCACGATATGATCTATTTATTGAGTTGAGTTTCCGCTGCTCTAGGTATCAAGATTGCTCTTTTCTGTGTGTATTTTCTTGGAAACCATTTTCCTGAGACAAACCTGTATCACGCATACCTACATTAAGGTGCCATAAGGATTCAGTTTGGACGCTACACACCGACAGTGCCCCATTGATTGTTTCTGGTCTGATCCAAATTAAACTCGTTTGAATATTTTTAGCAATTATGAGAACCTCACCGGAATACTTTAAGAGTATTGCGCCACTGATCATTACGTGTTCAATTTTGATTAAATTTGTTTGAATATTTTTAGTAATTATGAAAAACACACTTGAAGGTTCACACAGGAAACTTGTATAATCCCACTTTAACAGCGATGCATTACTAATTTTTCGGGTTATTATTATCACCATTTTTATCATGCGTAATTCTCTTGATTGGCTGAAAGAAATTCGGTTTTGGCTATTAATTATTATTTGTATTATTGACCTAATAGTATGTCTCTGGTTTACTCAATACTATTTAGAATATTAGGTTTTGAGTTAATAAATTAGATTAATAGAGATTCAGTTGATAAAGTTATTAAAGTAATTAAATTTAATAAAATAAAATAAATTAGTTTATAGCTTAGCTTTCTGTGGCTTCTGGCGTGGTGATTGTTTTTTTTTAATCTCTCTTCTTTTTGGGCTTAGTACACTTAAAAAACTTTCCACTGCACACACAAATTTATTATTTATTTATTTACACTTTTACATTTAATGTCTGTCTTGCTTTGCTTTATAAACACATGTTGTTCACTTTTGACACTGAATATTTATTGCTTTCTTTAACGCAATAAAAGCACTTGAAAGGGTCTTTTAGGTACCTATATAGATAGGTCTATTTAGGTCGACCGTCAACTAAGGCACAGCTTTACAGTTTATTTTTTGGTACTATTTAAAATACACTAATAGTAATTTTCAATTTATTAATTGTATATGAACTTTTTTTTTCCTATTATGACATGTCACGTTAAACAAAATTTCTTGGCTCACCGGTGGCTTAAATTTGATTAAGTTTACCGAGGTTTTAACTGATTTTTAGCACTTATTTCGGGAGCGTCTTACGATGCGTCTATACACGCCGTTTGTCCCTCTTAAACTCTCTTTTTTCGTTGTGAGAAACTTGGATAGAAAATATAGATGTGGAAGTAGCGATTCCTTGGACAGTGGTTTTTAATAAAATATAAAATAAAATATAAGAGCATATTATAGTTGTTGTTTAATCCAGAAGAATACAATAACAAAGTTATTCTCGTTGCTGATGGCACGTATATATTTATTCAGAAAAGCGCAAACTATTCCTTTCAAAGGCGCTCGTTTTCTTTGCATAGTTAAGCCGATGATGTCGGTTTCCACTTCAGGTGGTCATATTTATCAGACTCCAAGAATAATGACGCTAATATATTTGCACACTTATTAAGAGAAGATGCACATAATATCAGAGAGTAGCTAAAACCAAACGACGTTATTGTTGTTGATCGAGGTTTCCGTGATGTTTGGAACTGCTTGAAGACATGGTCTAATGCATAAAATGCCTTTTAAATAAACAGTCGTAGTTTTCAACTGAGGATGCTAAGGAAACACGACTTGTAACAAAGGTCCGCTGGTAGTCGAGGCGGTAAACGGCCAGCTAAAGAACTGGAGAACGCTAAATAATGTGAGGCCGAATCTCCTAATACCATATATTAAGGACTATGTATGTACAAATCGTGTGTGCAATCCTAAATGCTTTTCATCCAAGAAGAATCACAAATGTTGAAGACGATGAAATAATTGATTTAGTCAAGAAACCTAAACATCTAAAGGAAATGGTAGAAACTAAAGGTTGGGCAAGAAAAAGGGCGATCTGGACTGAGCTAACTGATACCGATTAACATGGGATGAACTTCGAGAATTAACTCTAGGAATATATCAGCTCAAACAAAGCCAATCATACACGCAAGAGCATGTTGATGAGCAGAGGATGTACTCTCTTTATCTGTATAAAGAAGAAAACTCTGTTATAAGAATTCAAATAAGATCACGTCACACAAGTTCAAAGATATATAACATTTGCATAAAAACAGGCCCAAAATGCAATACAAATATAGAATGGTATTGCCAGTGTAAAGTCGATGATAGACTTGTAGGATGTGGTGCGCATGTCGCCTCAGTGTTATGGTATTTGGGTTACTGGAGACATAGTCCTTCTAAAAGTAAAAAATTAAGTGTGCAATACGCCCAGGCACTTCAAGATGCTGCGGCAGGATGGTCTAGTGACGGTTCATCTGTTGAAAGTGATAGCCATAACCAATGAATGTTGAATGAAAATATAACTTATAATTATTTCATTTTCTCTAAAGAATAAAAATATTTCTCCAAATAACTGTTTTTTTATTACTTATCAAGACATATACTACTCAGAAAATATAATGCTATATGACATGGCTGGTGGGCGAAAAAACGCCCTTATCCACCCTTGTCCTTTGGCTGATGGTTACGTGAAATTGTGACTTGAGGAAACTGTTTGACTGATGGTTAATCCCTAGTTATTGGCTAAAACCATGTGCACCGTTATTTACGTAACATTTATCTCTTATTTAAGGTAGGCTAGTTAGGTATCCTTAACTTTAAGTAGTCTGCAGGGCATGCATAGGAACGTGTTTCAACAGCTGTTTCTATTTTGTGATTATAACATAACCTTTAATTTTGTGTATTTTGTGAAATATTTAGCATACACAACATTTTAAAATGAATCGTGTGAATGTAGACACAGAGATGGACAAAGAACTCATTCAAACTAGTTCAAGTACTTGATACTTGAAGTAGTTTAAATGAGTACTTTGCCCATCTCTGTACAGATATATTTAATGACGATCTCGACATCTTGGAGTTAATTGAATATGGTTTTCCCAAAAAAATATGTAAACGTCCCAACTATTTTGAGGAACACTGGACCAGTTAACGTTTTTTAAACGATTTAGGTTATATAAAGAAACAGTTTTACCTTTGTTGGAGCTACTTTAACATGACTTAGAATTTCCTGACGATAGGTAGACATTTTTTTTTCAATCAAATCAAATTTATTGGGTTTCAATTTACAATAGAATGTTTACACAATATTTGAGAACTTAATAAAAAAACAATGCATTATGTATATTAATAGTATATAATATTATTTACCTATTTATGTAGTACACCTAGATTAAATATACAATATGTGTGTGTACCAATGACAATTTAACTATACCTAAAATTTATTATTTAAAAATTAAAACTAAATTTTTTTTAAAATTTAAAATTTGCCAATATGATGATCGCAATCCGAAATGACAATATTATACTAATTATATTACTTATGTGTAAGTTATCCAAATATATTAACCACCTACTAAATATCTCATAAAATTACGTTTATTATTACTTCCACATCCAGTGGAAGTATAGTAACGACAAAAAAATTTTTAAAAATTTTTATTGTTCGAATAGGCTTAGAATGTCACGAAACGTCGAGATTTTAAGTTTGAGCGAAAAAAAAAATTTCTGTCTGTCGGTCTGTCTGTCGGTCGGTCTGTCGGTCTGTCTGTCGGTCTGTCTGTCGGTCGGTCTGTCGGTCTGTCTGTCGGCCTGTCTGTCTGTCTGTCGGTCTGTCTGTCGGTCTGTCTGTCGGTCTGTCTGTCGGTCTGTCTGTAACTTTTTTGTGCGCACGTTTACTCTGGAACCGTTTGAGATATTGACTTGATATTTGGTACACATATGTACTTTAAAGAGATCTAGAACTAGATTATATTTTCGTGTTGTTCCGTCGAAGAGTTGGGGGGTAAATTGGGGTAAATTTAGGGAAAATAGGTAAATCAAGCAGGTAAGAGTCCATAAAATTGGTATTTAGTATATACAAGAGAATCTGAGGTCTCAAAAAAAAATTTTGGCATTAGCCACCCCCATTACCACCCCCACCCTATTATTAAAGGGGATGAAAAAAAATGTGATTTAGGGTGTGTACAAGAACCAGAAACCTCAAAATGTTTTTTTACTTCATCCACCCCCACTACCACCCCCTATCACCACCCCCACCCCGCTACCGATGTGGGGTATCGTTTTATGGGTTTTTGGGGTAGAGGATTTCAAATATTATATTATTAAAGTTCCATAAACAATTATTTTCACATACAAAATTTTTTCGTTGTGAATGACTTAGATAAAAAATTTGGATGTGGAAGTAGTGATTCCTTGGGCAGCGGTTTTTTTTAAGTATTCAGATATTTTATCACAGAATAAACTTATGTTATATTGCTTAAAATGAGCTGGTAAAAGATTATAGGACCGTAATAAGTTATAATTCTTTTTGTTGTAGTATGTCTAGTTTGAGGTATTGTAACATTTAGGTTGTATTTTTGCCTTGTGTTGTGTTTATGTTGTATTGCTTTCAGTAGATTTTTATGTAAATATAAGAACAGACTTGATATATAAAAGTTGAAGATTAAATACATTAAATTGCTTGAATAATTGTTTAGAGGGGTGACGTTTGTTTTTTCCTAAAATAATCTTTATAATATGTTTTTGCGAGACATTTAAATATTCTAGATTTGTTGAATAAGCACTTCCCCATATTATTATTCCATATCTAAGAATTGACTCGACCAAGGTATGATACAATGTCTTTAATGTATTAAAGGGCAAAATATTTTTTAGGTGGTAGAATTTCTAAACTAACTTGTGCATTTTGTTGTTTAATTGTTGAATGTGGTCTGTCCATTTTAAATTTTGATCTAGTATAATTCCCAAATATCTAACAGTTTTTGTTTGCAACAGTTTCATTGCACATATGCAGTATCGTTTGTTTTTATTTAAACATGAGTATGTATGTAGGTGAAGTGTATGTATATTAGATAAGTTTTCATCATATATACTGAAGCACATAAATTTAGTTTTTTCTAGATTTACTGTTAGGGAATTTTCCGATAGCCACTGCTGCAATTTTGAAAATTCTATCACCGCTTTATTGCTAACATTTTCCTAGGAGTCACCTTCAACCAGGAGAACAGTGTCATCAGCGTACGCTACCACTTTCCCATTAATTGGAAGTAGGAGTAATTCATTGACGTATATATTAAACAGAACTGGCCCTAAGACCGTCCCTTGGGGAATGCCATACTTAATTTTTTTTAAAGCACTTTTACTTTCGCCAATTTTTACACACTGTTCCCTATTTTGAAGGTAACTTCTGAACAAATCGTTAACAATACCTTTTATACCATATTCATACAATTGAACTAATATTTCATGGGACACTGTATCGAAAGCCTTGGCCAAGTCTAAAAATATTGCAATTTGTTTCATATTATTATCTACAGAATTAGGAAGTTTCCATTTTTCTCACTTTTGGTAATAAATAGTCGTAAAAATCTAAAAAATATCTGTATTTTTTAAAAATTATCTCTATAAATAAAAAAGTTATGGTCCTTCCAAGTTTAAAATGCCGCGATCATCTGACCTGAGCTCGATTACGTCACAATACATGATTCTGCCAACAGCGAGCGGGCGCGGGCACCTTTATACTCGCTGGCAGGCACCGGCAGTTTATAGCCAGCTTGCATTTGAGAGCCGAAAAAATTGCTAAAACATGCAATTTTGGCATGTTCATATCTTTCGAAAAACACCATTGGGACGGCCGTATGATGTCGCGACGTAAAGAGGAAGTCTTCCAGATAAACCTGACCGTAAATTTCACGGCGAAATTCGAAAATTCGGCTCGGCACGAACGAATCAAAAGTGACATTTCAGAAAATCGAGCACATACACTAAATAAAGGGAACATTCGGCGCGCCGCCGGCATGGCAAGTCAGCGCGTTGTGTATTGTGACGTCACGGTGGACTTCAGCCGAGGCGAAGTGTTCAAATAAGAAATTAAATAAGTTCGTGAGTTTTTCAGATATCGAGATAATTTTTGTTTTGTTTGACTAGTTATCTGAAAGACTACTAAATAAGGTTGAATGTACATGATATTTCTAAAATAGGAAACTTCCTAATTATATATAGTTTTCATAACCTCATCATCAATGCTCATACTTTCTTTAAAGCCATATTGGTAGGGGGAAAGAATTTTGTTATAATTTAAATGTTCTAATAATCTATTTTTAATACATTTTTCTAAAACTTGTGCAATATTGTTTATTACTGGGATCGGTCTATAATTACTATCACCTGTTTTATATATGGGTGTTACTGTTGAAATTTTTAGCCTATTTGGAAAAAGACCTTTTTCAAGACATAAATAAAAAATGTGACATAGCGGTTTAGGAATACATATACATACACATAATAATACACATAATAATAATAATTCAGTTTTTGAATTTTTTTTATTCCCGTATTGAGTTTATTATGTCTCTTATGAAAAATTTATAAAAAGTAATATTTTTGATTTTAGAAACAACAGTAAAGTAAGTGTAAGTAAGTAAGTAAGTGTAAGTAAGTAAGTAAGTGTAAGTAAGTTCAGTTAATCCGGTTTCTGTTGTTTACGTTTCTTTGCAAGCTCCGGGCATATAAAGTTCAGTAGCCGATTTTATGTGGATATATATATGTTTTAACTGCCTCTCGCATAACTCTCGCATAATGTTCTAGGAAATAGCGTGCAAATTCGACGATGAAAGGTTACCGCCTGCAAGTCGGTAATCGAAGATACCATATAAGTACCAAAGTTTTTTCTCTCTGGAAATTTTTAGTTACCGGACCAAATTTGGCACAAAATGTTTGTTTTGGCGTGTACAGTACTGTACTGTAATGGCAGACATTTCTATTGGTCGGTTCTTGAGCAATTTGCCATCAAAGTGGCCATATTTGCCCACAAGATACGGGGGGTTATTGCTAGAGGAGCATACGGTATCCTATTTTATTTTCCTTTCCTCCTAATTTCGACGTCTTTCCGTATTTTTTTTGGCTTACCACAAATATATAAAACCATGTAAAGTGGTCAAATAGAAAGTTGATTTTGAAAGTTGAACTTGAAACTTTTAATAAAATTAACGCCTGTGGCGCTTATATACATCTTAAATTCTAGTGTTCAAAGAATGAGTTTGACTATGAATGAAATTCATCTGAAACCGGCACTGATTCAGTTACTGAGCTAAACCTATATGAAAACGTGAAAGAGATTTATATTTTAGGCAATTTCTCTTAAATGACCTTTTCTCTAATTCAACCCTTGAGACGTTTTTCATGTTGAGGGAATTGGACTGTTGAAAACTGTTTCAGCAGAAACTCGCCTAAATCAGATATCACGGAACTTTTTATTAAGATACATCCTGCGATTCTCTCACTAAAAATAATTTGTTTGTTTTATTTTCGGCAACGTTTAGCATATAAATTAAGAAAAGATTGTACCTTATCTAAGAAAATGATTAATGACTGTAGTCCAGTCAACGGAGCGCTAAAATGACCAAAATTTCTAATTCGAGTGCTAATGAATGAATGAATGGATTTTGATGAAACTTTGTGCAATGTGTTTGTAATGACGTTAATAAAAAAGTTGAAAGGGAGATTAGAGTAGCAAATTTTCGGAAGGGGTAGAAAACACCCTTTTATCACGGGTTCCGTAACTTGTAGAATTAGGTCGAAAATGGAAAAATATATTTATCTTTTTGGCCCAAAATAAGATGTTTTTACTCTTGTGATTTTTTTCGAAAAATGCACATTTTTCGAGATATGGCCACTCGAAAACTCCTAAAAGTGGGGGATGGAAAATGTAAAAGTTGAAAAAAATCTGAAAAAATTCAGGTGAATGTATGAAAGTGCATTTTCACCGAGTTTTTCGAGAAAAACATGAAAAATTATCCCTCTCTTTAAAATTGTAGCGCTTCAAAAATACGTAATTTAAAAATTTGAAAAAATAATTCAGACGTATGCATTGAGGCCTTCTAAAAATTTTTTTGTCTCTTGAAATTTTTTGTAACTTGCTAATTTTCCGAGTTACAGGCAGTTTTTCACGATAAATATTGTACTACATTTGAATATTTAAAAATACATGAAAATTCGAAAAATGAGCGTGTCTTATATGTATTGTAAAAAAATATGAAACCATACCATTTTTAAAGGTTCAATATAATTTTTAAATTGAAAATGTGCAAAAAATGTAGTATATTATTTATCGTGAAAAACTGCCTGTAACTAGGAAAATTAGCAAGTTACAAAAAAATTCCAAGAGATAAAAAATGTTTATAAGGCCTCAGTGCATATGTCTGAATTTTTAAAAATTTTAAAATGTTTTTAAAGCGCTACAATTATAAAGAACGGGGTAGTTTTCATGTTTTTCCGGAAAAACTCAGTGAAAACGCACTTTACAGAAAAGTTGCAAATAAAAGAAAAGTCTTGTATTTCGACTATACATTCACCTAAATTTTTTCATTTTTTTTAACTCCTACATTTCCCCTCCCACCACTTTTAGAAATTTTCGAGTGGCCATATCTCGAAAGATATACATTTTTCGAAAAAAATCACAAGAATAAAAACATCTTATTTTGGGCCAAAAAAGGTAAATGACCTAATTCTACAAGTTACGTAACTCGAGATAAAAGGGGTGTTTTCTACCCTTTCCGATCATTTCCTACTTTAACCCCCATTTTTCAACTTTTTTATTATCGTCATTAGAAACACATTCCACAAGGTTTCATTAAAATCCATTCATTAGCACTCAAGTTAGAGGTGAAAGCCCACGTTGACTGGACTACTGATAGTACAGTACCTGGAGGTAAAAAATGTGTAAAACTTTGAAATAATTTCATATGTAATGATAATTTTTCTTAAAAGTAAAAGTAAAAGGTATCGTCTTTAATTTCTATATGATGCGGATACTTGTTCTTACCCTCAAGGGGTGAAAACCACCCCTGAATTTTAATATTCAATATTTGAAAAAATATTACTAATTTATTTTTGAAACATAAGATGGTTATGTTTTTGTGATCACTGATTACGAATCTGAAATAAAAAAAAAATGAGCATCTATTACCGAAAAAAACATTTCTGAAAAAAGCTTATTAAGCAATTACAATAAAGAATCGTGACATTTTGTTTGAAAAAATGTGAAAACGCACATTGTATCGGCTATAACTTCTTTATTTTCTGTGATGTAGAAACAAACAAAAAATCATTTTAAAGATTGATTAATGGTCTTTAATTTTGTTCCTTAGAATTCTTGATGGTCACAGTTTCTAAGATATTCAACATTCCATACGTAATACTTCACCCTAAAAACGGTCGGATGCCATCTATAAAATTAAATATTTCCGAAACTATCAACCCTACACAAATATTGAAAAAAACAAATTCGTTTTCAGTTTATAAGCTTCATTTTTTATGTCCACCATATTTTCTCTAAAACCAATATTTATGAAGATGTTTCCAGAGAAACAAAAATATTACGTTTATTCCAAAATAACTTTACAGATTAAAATGCAATTTTTTTCTAAAGCAAGCGCTATAAGCGAACGAAAAATTTGAGCGTCTAGGTCATGTTATACAGGGTGTCCCATAAGTCACGGATAAAACGAAGGGGGAAGATAGATGAGGTTATTTCTAACCAAAATAACTACATATGTTGTTATCAAATTTTTGATGGTTCAAAAGTTATATCAACTTTTGTATTTTTGTTCCAAATCGCCTAGTGTGTTTAGTAAGAAAGTGGCACAAAAGACTGTAAGTTTTTTGCTTTTTTTTTTCTTAAATAGGCTACTGAAGGTTGTACCTTTCTGGTGGAGGCATTTTTATGAAGTCTAATTAGCAATTGTCAATTATAATAAAAGATGTTATGTTTGTCATAAAAATATACCTTACTTGTAAAAAACGGAAATAAAAGAAAAATTGTTAATAAAAGTGTATGAATTATACCTTGTTAGAATCTACATAAATTGCACTAGTTTTTGTAATTACGGGAAATATTTTTGTAGTTATTTTTTTTTCTACGAGGATCATTTTAAAATTCAAATAATTTCTGATGAACCGAGCAATTATCGTAACATCTTTTATTATAATTGACAGTTGCTAACTAGACTTTATAAAAATGCTTCTATCGGAAAAGTACAACCTTCAGTAATCTATTTAAAAAGAAAGAGCAAAACAAAACTGTTTTGTACCACTTTCTTACTAAACGTACTAGGCGATTGCGGATAAAAGTACAAAAGTTGAAATAACTTTTGAACCATCAAAAATTGGATAACAACATATGTAGTTATTTTGGTTGGAAATGAACTCATCTATCATTCCCCTTCGTTTTATCCATGACTTATGGGACACCCTGTATATTAACGAAAAGCAGTATACCGGAGTATGTTTTTTTAATTACTGACTACTTATATTAACCAAATGGCGACGTTTTTATTAAAAAAAATTGAAAAAGTGCAATATATCTGTCATAACTCTTTTGTTTTTTATGCTATAGAAATAACCAAAAAATTATTTGAAAGTCTAATTAATGAACTTTCATTTTGATTCTTAGCATTTTTAACATAAGTGCGGTGACTTTTTCGGCACCTCATCGTTTTATGAACTTTGACATATTTTATGTATGTGTGATAACGATTCATAAAATCGACTTCTAACGGGGCACCTCCTGGAAGGTATGTCACGAACACTGTCTAAAAATCAATGAAATTATGTCATCGTTACAAGGCTCATTTTTATTGGTTTCTACACATTTTATGTTTAATATGAATAAAACAAAATTGCCATAAAGTGTGGGCATTCAGGAGGCGCAACCAGAGAGGTCAAAGTTGTGAAAAAAATGGAGTTATATCACATGATCGTTATAAACTTTTTTTTAATCTGAGCACATTTATCTAAATGTTTTGAACACAGAAAAAAGGCGAGCCAGAAAGTAAAATGTTTAGAATTTTTTATGAAAATTGGATTTTTTTCGCATATTTCATCTCAGAACTCTAAACTCATCGTTACAAGTTCTGGTTCCTTTTTAAAACGTAAATATAAGCTCCCTTAACAATAAAATAGCCCCCAAGAGAAAATTCTTAGTGTCAACAAAAGTACCACAGGCTCTTAAATATACAGGAATTTAACACTTTCGGCTAACTTGACTTCCTACCGTACCTCAGTCAGATGTGTTGTATCATTATTACAAGGTCATTTTTATATTTAAAAAGTAATTATCCCATTTCACCCAAATTAATACGATTTCCAGCTTCCGTGGTATCTCAGACTTCGGCTATCATTGTTAAACGTTCTGCCTCCCTTTCCTTATGTTGATGTAAGCTGGAAATCGCATTAAATTGATTGAAATGAGCAGGATGCGGTCCTTATATCTGAGCGTAAAAACTTGTTTGACGGTCATTTTGTTCTGTAGAGCATATTCTTTTGTTAGTGAGACTTGTATTAAGATTTCATGAAAATGACAAAACTTTTAACAATGACTTAAAACCTCCGATCGCGCAAAAGCGTCCATTTCTTCGTTTTTATATACGTGTGGAAATTGTTTTAACGGAAATTTGGTCTTAAGATGCATACTCTCCTATACAAGAGACTTATAATTATTTTTTAAATATAAAAATAACCTTGTAATAATGATACAAATCATCTGAGGTAAGGTAGGAAGCCAAGTTAGCCGAAAGTGTTAAATTTCTGTGTATTTAAGAATGTATGGTACGAGGTATGGTACTTTTGTTGACACTAAGAACTTTCTGGGGAGGCTGTTTTATTGTTAAAGAAGCTTATATTTATGTTTTAGAAAGGAGCCAGAACTTGTAACGATGAGTTTAGAGTTCTGATATGAAATATGCGAAAGAAATCCAATTTTCTCTAAAAATTCTAAACATTTTCTTTCTGGCTAGCCTTACTGAAATGAGTTTCTTTCTGGGTATTTTTTTCTGTGTTCAAAACATTTAAATAACTATGCTCAGCCTAAAAAAGAACTTGTAAGGATCACGTGATATTACTCCGTTTTTTACAACTTTGACCTTTCTGGCTGCGCCTCCTGCTGACCAACTGTGGCGATCAGTTCACTTGCTGAGTAAATATAAGTTTCACCAAGTCTCAAGTAACCAAGGAAAGAAAGAAAAAACAAAATAATAACAATTTTTAAATAAGAACAGAATAACATGTATTATTAAAATGTTAAACCAAAACACCTTTTAGTCTTCGAAAATACACATTTTAAATATGAATTGGAACTTTTAGTTATAGATATATATTTAACTAATCCATATGTCTATACCCACATTTTCTGGAGATCTTATTTTATTCATTTTAAACATAAAATTTGTACACACAAAAAACCTAAGCCTTGCAACTACGACATAATTTCACTGATTTTTATATCTCGAACCATGGCCAACTCGACGGGCTGACATATGCTAGAAGTCTATTTTGTCGTTATTTAAGTTCGATAGAATTAATCAACGCATAGAAAATACTTGTAACGATGACTTTTCGAAAAAGCCACGTAGCTCCCGCACCATTACTTTTGAATAATCTATGAGTCTCTAGCTGCACCTTAGGCGAAACATACTTATTATGGGCGATATTATGATTTTCCGTCTTTTACTTGAAAAATACGCACTAGTTCAATAAATATAAACAATTTTTTAATTTATTGCTTATTGCCGATGAAAATTATGTACAAAAAGGTTTTTTTACTCTAAAAATGGCTGTTAAATAATTTTTTTTACATTTGATAGCATTTTTCTATGTAGTGGTTCTACCCGAACTGGTTGTATTTTTTGTACAGGTAGTTTTATCATATAGTATATTTAATGAAGTATTATAAGACGACTTTTTTGTTTTTGTAAATATTTCGTGCAGATACGAGATTACCTTCCTCCCCCTCCCATTTTCGAGGGTGCTGAACATGATGCAAGTGGTGGGAGAAGTTTTTGACCGTCGCAACCCTCTGAAACGACCGCCTTTTTTATGGATCCCTTTATGTTTTCATGTATATAGGGTCTAGGGAGTGATTTACCGACGGGAACTCGGACGGGAAGAAACCACCCCTCACTCACCGTTTGAGAGATGAGGAGGCGTTGGAGCTAAAAATGAATATTTTTCCCGTGATCAGAGACCCCGAAAACGGGGGATACGCGTTTGAACCGAATCATTTGAAAAGAAAATGATTTTCCAACCCTCAGGAGAGTTTAATCAACCTCTTATGCCTACTGCCTGGATTCTACTTACTCTCTAAGTCCCTTCCATGTTATTTCAAGTATAACCCGTCTATAAATCACTCCCCAAATCCGTTTATATATGAAAACATAAAGGGATCCATAAAAGGAGTGGCCGTTCAGGGGGTTGCGGCAGTCGAAAACTTCTCCCACTACTTGCATCTTGTTCAGCGCCCTCAAAAATGGGGAGGGAAGGTAATCTCGAAATATTTACACTCTTTTTGCCTTTATTACATAGACTAATAGCTTGAAATTATTTTTTTCGCAACAAACTTGCGCAAATTAGTAAAAAACCTTATAGTAATTTTAAACTTTAAAGAAATCTACATGTACAGAGTTATTCATTATATATTAACTCCCCTTTATTTCTGTTATTATTGGAAATTAATAACAAGTTTCATATATTTTAAACGCAATTAAAAAAACAACTGCATGCATAGGTAATGTGATATAAAAATGAAGGTTGTTTTTTAAATAGAAAATCCTGTTGTTTTTACATATTCTTTTAAATCTTTTTTCCCTGAATTCAAATATATAAAAAATAAAAATAAAAAATAATAATTTAAAAAATCCGGTAGATCAATTCCATGGCCACCAAACATCCCTGATTTAACACCGTTGGATGCATTTTTGTGGGGGTATTTAAAGAACAAAATGAATTATAACCCTAAAATAGTTATAAAATATTGTTCATTACATCTCAGGATTTTATTTTTATTCTTATCATATGTCAAACTTTTAATGTCCGATATGTCAAGAGATATTGCAGCTAGACCTATCAACCCTTACATATTTGAAATCAGGGAAAAAGATCTAAAAGAATATGTAAAAACATACAGGGTTTTCCATTGAAAAAAACAACCTGTTATTTCACGTGACCTATGCAAGCAATTGCTTTTTTAATTGCATTTGAAAAAAATATATATAGAACCCTACAACTTTTATACGAAACTTTTTTTTATTTCCAATACTAAGAGAAATAAAAGGGGAGGGGGGGTAATATACAGAGTGTTTAGTACATCGATAGAAAGTTTTCACTGGGTGATAGTTGGAGTCGTTGGAACCTATATGACCATATTTACCCTTATGCAAAGTCTCACCGTTTTTGAAATATCGGCATTTTCAGATATTTTTGCGAAATAGTTGAGTTGTTACTGATATACGTTATTTTTTATGGTACTAAGGACTTTCAGCTTTTCTAAAAATTTTTTTTAGTTATTCTTAATATGCACTTTGTCAAAACAACACAAAAAGAAATGCCGAAGTATTGGTATAAAAATTATGTAGGACAATTTATTTGTTGAAATACATTGGTTCGATTTTTTTTTGTTAAGCAAAAGTTTCTCAAAAGCTGCACTGCTTCAAGAGATTCAAATAGTTTTAAAACTTCTATATTGCATACTCTTTCCAATGGTATACCAAGTTATGACAGGATTGTAGTTCATTAAACTAAAAAGGAAACATATTTGCAGACATTACATTTTTAATAAGGAGAAAATATTGATCATTTTAATACTTTTATTTTCAGTTATAACTAAAACAAATATAATTAAAACTAATAATGAATTCATTTCGTCTTGAAAATGAGAACCTCCGCATTTACGTGAACTATTTAAAAAAAAAACCGTGGGTGAGACTTTGCATAAGGGTAAAATCAAAATTTTATTGGTAACAATTTTGTATTTTTTACTTTTGCGATGCGATTACCAGGACCGAAGATAATAAGGAAAATAGCAGAAAATTTCAATGTTGTACCAAAATTGTTCTGCGAATCGAATACGCTATCCAATTTGCTGATAAAAAATTGCCTAATAGTCGATCTCGAAATTTCAACCCATTTAGAGGAGTTTAGTAGGCCTTGAAAATATGAAAATTACAAATTTTTCAAAAGAGCCAAATAAAGCTCATCGAGCATCTCAACAAAAAAAAAAAAAATTAAAATTGGCCAACGCGTTCCAAAATAATGGGGTGCTGCGGTATTAAATAACACATACTGTGTATAAAACATAATCGATTTCCATACATCATACATCAAAGTTATACCAAAGATAAAATATTTGATACAAAAAAAATATTTTCATTCGAGATCACATGAATTTTTCAGTAGCAGAATTGAAGAAGTCACTTTTTCGTTATTGAAGAAAGAGTACTAGCATAAAGGAGTAAAGTACAGTTTAAGGTCTGAATTAAATTTTGAAAAACAAAAAATCGTCGTTAATAACAGTTTGCTGGTCATAGAAGTGAAATAAGATTGAACGTTACGCGCTGCAATGAATCCTGTGTTACCCTCACTTTAACCGCTAGGTGGAGGTGCTGAAAAAATGAAAAAACTTATGTATTCATTATGTATCTATTGTATACCACTCGCTGAAATTGGATTAACTTACGTTGAAGAGTTTTAAAATCTGCCAAGTTATATAGCAATATATCCTACTTTTCAAAAAAATTTTAACCAGTGAAATAAGCATGAAGTAACGTTTTTCACAATAGCTCCGAAACGTACGAAAAACCTATGTTATATCGATTACTAAAACATTATTCATATAGGATGCACATTTTTTTATATATAACGGACTAAAAGCTGGTATGGTTAAAATATCCTTAAAAAGTGGCATATTTCTCAATATAATATCTTGTCAACATAAGTTATTCAAATTTCAGAGGTTGGTTTGCAAAAGACACGCAATGAACACAATTTTTTTCAATTTTATCTAGTCTTCCGTTTTTTTAATATATTGACGGTTAAAATAGTAGGCGGTCTCTTTAAGCAACATATTTTACAGAAAAACTGCACTTTTTGCAGAAGTCACTAAACTTGCCGTGCATCATGTCCAGATCCATTGTCAACATTTAGGAAGGGGAGCCACCTGAAACCTGTCCCCCTAACAAAATGGCGGTGATGTTTCCCAAAATTCCCCCCATAAAATTTAAATTCTTTTAATATAATAAACTTAGGCATCTAGTTCTAGGGATGCTAAATTTAAAAAAATGTGGTTATTGTCAGAAGTCCATAGAATGAAATATTTAGCATGGCGATCAAAATGGCCACCACAAAATGTAAGTTTTATATTTCATTAACAATTAATTTTTGTACATTTATTTATTTAGTTTTTATCTATTTTCATGGAGTGTATATCAAGGCAATGTTGCCGTGGTATTTTCTACTAGACCATGTTCACTATGAAAGATGGCTGTCCGTCCATGTAAAGGACTTGGATGAGCTTCCATTACGTTCATCAGCAGTGCATGCTGAGTTTAAGGCAGGAAATTTTGTTATACGGAAGTATGCTATGTCAGTAGACCAGGGTAATAAATAACACAACAAGAATATAAAAAATGACGGTGGCACTGTCGGTATTCTTCAGGATCCAGATGCATTGCGGGGGTGGGCTATGGCAGGTCCCGAAATACATAGATTAGGTAATGAATTCACAAGTCAGACGAAATCACGACTTTACCAACACACCAGATATAGAAGAAATTAAAGAGGAATATGCCTTAAAAATGCAAAAAGGAAATGAAATGACATTGAAAATAAAAAAGAAACTTTGAAATGAGTTATATTTCAAGAAAGTTCATTTGAGAATGAATTCTCTGAACAGGAGAATTTGAATTCCGCCGTTGAAGATGGCATTTCAAATGAAGGAATCTCAGATGACGACACAATGAATGTTGTTGCACAAGGGATTTCAAATGATGACATAATCAATTTCGATGATTACGTGTTCGTCAAATTTTCAACAAAAAAAAAATTGCTTTACTACGTTGCGCAAATAAAAACACGCATATGAAGCAGATGGGGAGTGTGAAGTGGAGTTTCGACGAAAGCACACATCTACCTGGACCTTTTCATTTCGTACAACAAACGACGAAGGTTTGGTCAAAAGGGAAGACGTCATTTAAAAGTTGACAAATCATTTCCAACGAAATAGCTAGAACCTCTTCTTTTACTGAATTTCGTATTTATCTAAAAAAGTATAATTTTATGATTATTTTGTTATACACTACATTGTTACGCAACATTGATCAATTATTTTAATAGCATTGTAATGATAATATAATATATGAATAAATAAGCGTTAATACTGCTGTCCACATCTACCCCTTCCTTAGTCTACATGCACCCACCGATGGGGCACTTGTGAACATTTGCAACTTTTTTCAGAATTGCTCAAAAAATATAAATAAATGTTTTTTTAACTTCTAATATTGCTAATAAAATGTTAAGAATATATTGTTTTGCTTGAAAATTGCTTTAAAGCAAACTCATAATGGAAAACAAAAAATATATTACATTTTAAAAAAAACGTGTCCATATGCGGCCCCCTCTCCCCTACAACTCTTTCAGAGATGGCTTAATGCTAGTATCAACAGAAAACTCGACATGCAAAGTTTCTTCAAGTATGAAAACAGTCCCTCCCAGTCTGTCTTCTGCTGGTCACCTTCGCCATGCAATTGGAAAGGCAGATTTACTTGGTCCTCTGGAAGAAATGGTGAACAAAAATGATTGTATTTCCTGGTACATGTGATGTCCTTGTGTATAATGGAGCTGCTCTCATTCATTCAATTTAGTCACGTGTGTTGCCTACCTTTGGGGCGTTCGGGAATTTCATCAGAGCATTGTGGGATGTATCCAGAGCGTCTCTGCCACAAGGTTTAATATGGTATGGGACATATACAGACCGGAAAGCCTAAAGAGCAGTCTTCGTAATGCTAGAGATGAAGGAATTCGACGTCAAGTTTTGCCGAATTCACCAGTTCCTAGAAATTGGCGTGAATTTCGTAGAAACAATAAAAATAAGGAAGATCTTTTTTCCCTCCCAGGAAGACATCTAGTTGTTAATGTGCGAACTACCAAGGTCGTAACTAACATTGGAGATAAATATGTCAGTTGTGATACCGCTTCAACATCTCTTGTTGGACTTACTTGCACTCCTTTTAAAGAGGCATATGGGCGGATTACAGTGCACACAAGAGATGCAGTCATCCAAGGGGCTAAAATCGTTGTCATAAGAACCGTGGATACTCATGTTCAGATTCTTGCCATATCTTTTTTCTTTGTATTATGAATTTTGGGCCTAGAAGAACTATGAATTTCATTGAACTTTGGACAGAAACAGAGATACATTCCTGCTCACACCATTGCCCTGGTGCTTGGTTCAGAATGTGTACTCTCCTGTACTATGTCAATTGCACAAATTGCACCAACACGACTAGGTAGATTCTTTGTTTTCAGTGTGAAACAAATTAATTGATTTCACAAACGATAGCGGTACATGCTAAATATTTTTTTGATAACAATGATGCAATGTGTTATGGTTTTACTTCTTATTTTCAGCCAAGGACAGACGGGATAAGATACTCCGCATGGTATGGTGATAGATGATATGGTTATAGACGACATGCTCGTAGATAATGTAGAATTGTAAAAGAATCTGGGTTTTGATTGGATTTGCATACCAACCAATATTTTACAATTCACTTTGTTTTCCAAATTTTTGTGGCGTTTCTTTACTACACCTTCTAATCGTCAACTATTACCAACATCATACAACTTAAAATGTATAGAAAAACATTAAATAGTATTCACCAGCCGAAAACGAAAAAAAAAAATCACGTTACAATTTATTACACTGTGGTCTTTTGGTCTCCATGTCGTATATTTCGTCCCATGGACTTCTGACAACATTTTAGAGCCTTTCTTTAAATTCAGCATCCATAAAAACATATAATAATAATAATAACCCTTTTTTTTCATCAGACTTCTACAGAAGTATTGAATATTGTCAATAAGGTATAGAACATCCATTTATCTTAAAACTAAGTACAAACATGTAAGTTAAAATGTATATAGATTAAACAATCCTGTGTTTAACAAGTACAAACGTAAATAAGTGAAATGTACAAACATTACTGTTAAGAATTAAACATTTTTTTTAAGTTTAAAAGTGCATTCAATGCATACCCAATTAAGTCACTATTTAAAAGTACAAGAAATAAATACATTAATTAATAGACAATACATAACAATTTTTATATCTCAAAAGTCTTTACGTAGCAGATATTCCTGAACACTGTAAAAGCTATATTTCAGTTGAAGTATACGAACCTTGATTTTAAAGAGTTTAACATTTGGTATTATTTTCAATGAAAATAGTAGTTTGTTGAAAATTTTTATTTGCATAACAATAGGACTGTTAGCCACAAGTGACAGTTTGTGACAGGGAATATCTAGGTTGCCATTTGGACGTAAGCTGTAGTTGGATTTAGCATCTCTGCTTTTACCATAATTAATTAGGTTGCGTTTAACATAGCACACACAATTTAAAATATATACTGATATATCAGTTAAAATACCAAGTTCCTTAAAGAGAAATCTGCATGAATCCAGACGATGTCTCAAAGTTATAGTTCTAATAATTCTTTTTTGCATAATTAAGATTTCGAGTATGCGAACATTGTTGCCCCAACAAATTATACCATAGGTTTATGCAAGAGTGCACATAAGCAAAATAATAACTTTTTAAAGTGTTTAAATTTACGTTTTTTTCTAAGCTGCCAAATAACAAAACAATAAGATGCTAATTTACTAAGAAGTGATCTACTTGACTATTCCACGATAACGTATAATCAATGTATAGCCTTAAAAATTTCACAGTTTTATTTTGTTCAATGCTTTTATTATCGATCCTCACTAATAGAAGAACCACCTTGGGTTTTGTAGAAAATACTATCATATTTGTTTTCAAGGCATTTAGGACAAGACCGTTTTCACTTATGTAATTACTTCCACATCCAGTGGAAGTAACGACAAAAAAATTTCCAAAAATTTTTATTGTTCAAATAGGCTTAAAATGTCATGAAACGTCGAGATTTTAAGTTTGAGCGAAAAAAAATTTCTGTCTGTCTGTCTGTCGGTCTTTGGTACACATATGTACTTTAATGAGATCTAGAACTAGATTATATTTTCATCTTGTTCCGTCGAAGGGTTGAGGGGTAAATTGGGGTAAATTTGGGGTAAATGGGTAAATCAAGCAGGTAAGAGTCCATAAAATTGGTATTCAGTATATACAAGAAAAGTTAAGGTCTCAAAAAATTTTTGGCATTAGTCACCCCCCATTACCAACCCACACCCCCCTATTAAAGAGAACGAAAAAAAAATATGATTTAGTGCATGTACAAGAACCAGAAACCTCAAAACATTTTTTTTACTTCATCCACCCCCACTACCACCCCCCTATCACAACCCCCACCCCACTACCGATGTGGGGTATCGTTTTATGGTTTTTTGGGGTAGAGGATTTCAAATACTATATTATTAAAGTTCCATAAACAATTATTTCCACATACAAAGTTTTTTCGTTGTGAGTGACTTGGATAGAGAATTGGATGTGGAAGTAGTGATTCCTTGGGCAGCGGTTTTTTGCATGATGTTTACTTGGGACATGGCTTTACAGCTAAGATTATCTACACGTTTGTCTTGTAAAGCTACCGATGTGTCATCAGCAAAAAGCGAAACCAAGGAATAATTATCAAACCCATTCACAATATCGTTCACAAATATAATGAAAAGAACAGGGCCGAGTGTATATAATTAGGCACCGAAGTTTATTATATTAAAATAATTTAAAAAATTTAAATTTATGACGGCCATTTTGGGAAACATCATCGCCATTTTGTTAGAGGAATAGTTTTCAGGTGGCTCCCCTTCCTAAACGTTGACAATGGGTCTGGATATGATGCATGGCAAGTTTGGTGACTTTTACAAAAAGTGCAGTTTTTTTGCTTATTCGACCGGCTATAGCCCTCATTTTGTAAGCGGTGCATGGCGCATTGTAAATAGGCTCTCAGAATATGACAATGAAATGCACTTTCCGTAGATGGTAAATCTCTAATAGTAATGCATAATTAAAATGCGATATTTTAAGTAAATACACATATTGGCAATTATATACAACTGATATTCCTTTATTATATAAGCTTGGAAATAAATGGGCTCCTAAAGTGAATCCTGAACGACCATTTAATAAAGACTTGAAAACTTTACATACTTTTATTATGCAATCTTCAATAACGTCATTTTTATTAATTTCACCAAATTTCACGGGATTCAAAAATTTACTCTTTAGAAATTAGTAGCTTCAATACTTTACGTTTTCCTGCATATGTTTACAGTAAAAATTTCTCTTCATGTTATACATATACGGTTAATCATAAACCAGTTGAAAATAAAACTACCTATTTTTTAAATTATACAAATTTACAATAATACATCCTGAAAAACAAACAGTAGTGAATTAAACACTCCATATTCACATAGAAATACAATAAAATGAAAACCATCTGTTGCTCGATACGGTTAGGATTTGCACGCCAGAGCAATGTTCGTGTTAAGGCCCTTTCCTCACTTCAGGCCTGTAGCTAGGGGGGGCAGGACGGACTACGCCCGACCTACGGCGATCGCAAGGGGGACAATTTCAACTATCGTTGTCCATTTTGGCTCATCAAAAAATTTTTCGGACCAAAAAAATTCCTTTTGGATTTCTCCCTCCTGCTCATCAAAAAATTTTTGACCCACGGGGTCCCCCCTGAAAAATGATTTGCCCGCCCTTAAAGCACTTTCTAGCTACAGGCCTGCCTCACTTCCTATACATTTTATAAAAAAAAACGTTCGAAATAAAAAATGTCCTTAGGGAATTTCGTTTTTAGTTTTTCTTCCCCTCGCTCATCAATTTTCATTTTGGTGGAAAATTTTGTTTAGTTTCATGCAATAAAAAATACTTCCACGTCGTGATACATTTTAAATGCTATTTACAATTTCACGTCTACTGTCACTTATATTTACTCCAATGCCAATATAAGACAGATTATAGATAGATATAAGTGTGAAACCTTCGGCAAGTTTTTAAAATTATTAATTTTTCAGTAATGATATGTCCACAACATTTGATTTATCTCAAACTTAAATATTCGCGTCTAGCAGTGTGAATACAGAGGCCACGTTCTATTTTTACATTTTTTCTACGTAGGAATTTGGGCTTTTGTTTGCGATTATTTGTAATAACATCAAGTGCAGGCGTACTCCGCTATCGCAGAAATTAAAAACCGAACGGACTATGGTGTCTAGATTGTTTCGTAAAATTCCAGCCTAATAGTGGTCATATATTTATATGATAGTGGTCGATTTATATATATTATAAGAATCGACCACTATTAGGCAACTCAATGAAAAAAACGATATTTTTATTAAAATATTTACATAATATAGACTATGTGCGAGAGGGAGCAGCTACGGTGAAGACGACTACAAGGAATAGCGAAACAGTAAACTTTGTGTCAGTTATTTTAGACCAGTAGGCTTAAAATCCAAATCGGAAATAATTGCTACAAAAGGTTTTATTGTTTTAATGGCTTATATCTCGTAAAGGACTCACAATATCGAAAACATAGTCCTATTAAAAGTTGTAGGGCATTAAATTCTGTATTTAATGAGACCAGACGCATATTTTTTGGACCACCCGTTCCCATACTAGTGCTCATCAAAGTTGTAGCCCAGACGACACAGATCATTTTATAGTGAAACCCAAAAAAACTTGCAAACTGAATAATTTTTTTATTAATGAGTTCGTGAAAGTGTATAGTGCTCCGTCTACTTATCCCCCTACTGAGGTTAAGTAGCTCTACCCGGTTCTGGTGAATTTATTGGAGGCTGGGTCGTAGTTCGAAACTATTATTAATAACAGCAAAAGATTACTCAGGGCGCCAATAGCCAAACTACAAGGTAACTATGTGGTACTTGTCATTACTCAATGTAGGTACTGACCGAGGCTATTCAGTGACCTCAACAATACATACGTTACCTTAAATTCACTGTCACAATCAAACAAAATATTCTACAATATAAACTGTATATTAGTGTAAATGACAAACAAGACAGTAAGTGTATAATAAACTCTTTAACGTAGTCGTAGCCAGACCTAACTGGTAATAATTAAGTATTGCATGAACACGTAGAACATAGAAAACAGTTATTTTCTTTACAGTAACTTACATTTGGTACATGTGCTGAAGGCACTCTATAAAATTCGTCGATTGTGAAAAGTGACTAGATATAAAAGGCTGAAGGCTAGAAAAAATTAGTAAAATGATGCTGAAGGCTAAAATTAAACATACAAGTATAGGTGAAATTTGAGTGTTGATACCCTGCCAAAAATTCCACATAGAAACTTATAAAAAAAAAGTGATGCGGTTTTATCGTTCCTATAAGTTATATTAGTATTATACACACAGGATTTTATCTGTTTTATTAAGTTTTAAATCGGTTATGAAACAGTAATTCCGAATGAGCTATTTGGAATTATCATGAGTACTTATATGAAATATACATCAACAAATCTACAGTTTAGTGTCTGCAAATGCACCCTTGCCCTTATATCTGTAAACATATGGAATTACAGATACAACTTTAAAGAGATTCTAAACTTTTCTATAAGTAATATCATAAGAGTTCCAGTCCGTCCTTTCTCCAGTATCTATCGTATGTAACACACCATTTATCAACATGTTTTTATTGTAAATTTCAACATTGTCTTTTTATTAGTATTAATGTGGATATACATGTCAACAAATGTACCGTTTCAATTGTATATTTTACAGATGTATTTTTATTGTACACTTCCATTTTGCTTTTTTATTAGTATTAATTTGGATATGCATGCCGACAAATGTACAGTTTAAATTGCATATTTCAAATAGAAATACTAATATTGTGGTAAACACAAAATACTGCAAAGTCCTTATTTCCTCGGGTGTTCTTGTTCTAGCCTAGAAGCAATGAATGAGTTAGCAGTGAAAGAGACTGCTTTACTTTTAATTTAACAAACAGACGTCAGTTCCTTAGGTCACATTAGATTAGATGTGAATTAGCGACACGTATACAGCTCCCTCTACTGGAGCGTGGAGTTAAAGTTGCTGCTGAAATTTCTATCAGTTTCTACCAGAATGGAGCAGCAAACATTTACTTATACCACATCAATGAGAATTTATGAGAACAGTATCTAAGGTAAAACGTGCGGCTTTCCGTGGTTAAATGGCAAGTGTTTCTATAAGAAACGAGCTGCATTAGGTTAGGACAGTTTTGACTTGCAATTGAAGATTACTAATTATAATGTTTGAATAGGGATTTATGAGATCAGTTTCTATGAGTATTAATGTTTTTTTTTCAGTAATATATTAAATGCGTTTTCATTTGTTTGAATGGGTAAAAAGAAAGGTCAGTTTTCAACTGCAATTACAAATACAAGTTTAATCACTTTGAATGGGGTTATATGCGATTAATTTCTAAAAGTATTTATGCTGTTTTCCGAATATAATTGTGATGAGGTTTAATCAGTAACAAATTGTTCACTACTTGTTATGATATGGTCGGAAATTCCAAGTACACATTTAGTATTCCTTCAAAAGGATTGATGAGAGCAGTTTCTACGAGTATCTATTTGTTGTTCCTCTAGTAAATTATATAAGTCTTTACATTTACTTATACTATCTCAATGAGAATTTATGAGAACAGTATCTAATGGAAAACGTACGGCTTTCCGTGGTTAAATGGCAAGTGTTTCTATAAGAAACGAGCTGCATTAGGTTAGAACAGTTTTGATTTGCAATTGAAGATTACAAATTATAATGTTTGAATAGGGATTTATGAGATCAGTTTCTATGAGTATTAATGTTTTTTTTTTCAGTAATATATTAAATGTGTTTTCATATGTTTGAATGGGTAAAAAGAAAGGTCAGTTTTCAACTGAAATTACAAATACAAATTTAATCAGTTCGAATGGGGTTATATGCGATCAATTTCTAACAGTATTTATGCTGTTTTCCGAATATAATTGTGATGAGGTTTGATCAGTAACAAATTGTTCACTACATGTTACGATATGGTCGGAAATTCCAGGTACATATTTAGTATTACTTCGAAAAGATTGATGATAGCAGTTTCTACGAGTATGTATTTGTTGTGCCAATAGTAAATTATATAAGTCTTTATCAGTATGCATTCGGATCTAATTTAAATATGAAAATTATATCAGAATAAAGCAACCAAATATTTTAAACAGTATCTATTTGTAAATCCAGACATTTACTTATACTATCTCAATGAGAATTTATGAGGACAGTATCTAATGTAAAACGTGCGGCTTTCTGTGGTTAAATGGCAAGAGTTTCTATAAGAAACGAGCTGCATTAGGTTAGAACAGTTTTGATTTGCAATTAAAGATTACAAATTATAATGTTTGAATAGGGATTTATGAGATCAGTTTCTATGAGTATTAATGTTTTTTTTCAGTAATATATTAAATGTGTTTTCATTTGTTTGAATGGGTAAAAAGAAAGGTCAGTTTTCAACTGCAATTGCAAATACAAGTTTAACCACTTTGAATGGGATTATATGCGATCAATTTCTAACAGTGTTTATGCTGTTTTCCGAATATAATTGTGATGAGGTTTGATCAGTAACAAATTGTTCACTACATGTTACGTGTGGAAATTCCAGGTACATATTTAGTATTACTTCGAAAGGATTGATAATAGCAGTTTTTACGAGTATGTATTTGTTGTGCCAATAGCAAATTATATAAGTCTTTATCAGTATGCATTCGGATCTAATTTAAATATGAAAATTATATCAGAATAAAGCAACTAAATATTTTAAACAGTATCTATTTGTAAATCCAGACATTTACTTATACCACATCAATGAGAATTTATGAGGACAGTATCTAATGTAAAACGTGCGGCTTTCCGTGGTTAAATGGCAAGAGTTTCTATAAGAAACGAGCTGCATTAGGTTAGAACAGTTTTGATTTGCAATTAAAGATTACAAATTATAATGTTTGAATAGGGATTTATGAGATCAGTTTCTATGAGTATTAATGTTTTTTCTTTCAGTAATAAATATATTAAATGTGTTTTCATTTGTTTGAATGGGTAAAAAGAAAGGTCAGTTTTCAACTGCAGTTACAAATACAAGTTTAATCACTTCGAATGGGGTTATATGCGATCAGTTTCTAACAGTATTTATGCTGTTTTCCGAATATAATTGTGATGAGGTTTGATCAGTAACAAATTGTTCACCACATGTTACGATATGGTTGGAAATTCCAGGTACATATTTAGTATTCCTTCGAAAGGATTGATGATAGCAGTTTCTATGAGTATGTATTTGTTGTTCCAATAGAAAATTTGTCTTTATCAGTATGCATTCGGATCTACTTTAAATACAAAAATTATATCAGAATGACACAACCAAATATTTTAAACAGTATCCACTTGTAAATCCAAATATTTAAATTTATATTTTAATGAGAACCAATCAGAACAGTATCTAATGTAACGCGTGCGGCTTTCCGTGGCTAAATTTTAAAAGTATTTTTAATAAATAGCTTTAACGGATTTGAACAGTTTTAATTTGCAGTTCCAGATGAATAATTTTAATTGTTAAATAGGGATCTATGAGATCAGTGTCTTTGTGTAATGTCTTTTTTCCAATAAAAACACATTTTATTGAAAAAAAAAACGTTACACTGACCTCATAGATCCCTAACAATTAAAACTATTCATCTGGAAATGCAAATGAAAACTGTTCGAATCCGTTAAAGCTTATTTATTGCAAATAATTTTAAAATTTAGCCACGGAAAACCGCACACGTTACATTAGATACTGTTCTGATGGATTCTCATTATAATATTATCTTTGAATGTTTGGATTTACAGGTGGACACTGTTTAAAATATTTGGGGTTTCATTCTGATATGATTTTTGTATTTAAATTAGATCCGAATGCATACTGATAAAGACTTATATAATTTACTGTAGGAGCAACAAATAAATACTCGTAGAAACTGCTCTCATCAATCCTCTTTAAGGAATACTAAATATGTACCTGGAATTTCCGACCATATCGTAACATGTAGTGAAAAATTTGTTACGGATTAAACCTCATCACAATTATATTCGGAAAACAGCATAAATACTGTTAGACATTGATCGCATATAACCCCATTCGAAGTGATTAAACTTGTATTTGTAATTGCAGTTGAAAACTGACCTTCCTTTTTACCCATTCAAACAAATGCAAACACATTTAATATATTACTGAAAAAAAACATTAATACTCATAGAAACTGATCTCATAAATCCCTATTTAAACATTATAATTTGTAATCTGCAATTGCAAATCAAAACTGTTCTGCATCTCGTTTCTTATAGAAACACTTGTCCTTTAACCACGAAAAGCCGCACGTTTTACATTAGATACTGTTCTCATAAATTCTCATTTAGATAGTATAAGTAAATGTCTGGATTTACAAATAGATACTGTTTAAAATATTTGGTTGCTTTATTCTGATATAATTTTCATATTTAAATTAGATCCGAATCTTTACTGATAAAGACTTATATAATTTACCAGAGGAACAACAAATAGATACTCGTAGAAACTGCTCTCATCAATCCTCTTGAAGGAATACCAAATGTGTACTTGGAATTTCCGACCATATCATAACATGTAGTGAACAATTTGTTACTGATTAAACCTCATCACAATTATATCTGGAAAACAGCATAAATACTTTTAGAAATTGATCGCATATAACCCCATTCGAAGTGATTAAACTTGTATTTGTAATTGCAGTTGAAAACTCTTTTTACTCATTCAAACAAATGAAAACACATTTAATATATTACTGAAAACAAAACATTAATACTCATAGAAACTGATCTCATAAATCCCTATTCAAACATTATAATTTTGAATCTTCAATTGCAAATCAAAACTGTTCTAACCTAATGCAGCTCGTTTCTTATAGAAACTCTTGCCATTTAACCACGGAAAGGCGCACGTTTTACATTAGATACTGTTCTCATAAATTCTCATTGAGATAGTATAAGTAAATGTGTGGATTTACAAATAGATACTGTTTAAAATATTTGGTTGCTTTATTCTGATATAATTTTCATATTTAAATTAGATCCGAATCTGTACTGATAAAGACTTATATAATTTACTATAGGAACAACAAATAGATACTCGTAGAAACTGCCCTCATCAATCCTCTTGAAGGAATACTAAATGTGTACTTGGAATTTCCGACCATATCATAACAAGTAGTTAACAATTTGTTACTGATTAAACCTCATCATAACTATATTCGGAAAACAGCATAAATACTTTTAGAAATCGATCGCATATAACCCCTTCGAAGCGATTAAACTTGTATTTGTAATTGCAGTTGAAAACTGACCTTTCTTTTTACCCATTCAAACAAATGAAAACACATTTAATATATTACTGAAAAAAAACATTAATACTCATAGAAACTGATCTCATAAATCCCTATTCAAACATTATAATTTGTAATCTTCAATTGCAAATCAAAACTGTTCTAACCTAATGCAGCTCGTTTCTTAAAGAAACACTTGTCTTTTAATCACGGAAAGCCGCACGAATTACATTAGATACTGTGCTCATAAATTCTCATTGATGTGGTATAAGTAAATGTTTGGATTTACAGATGGATATGGCTTGACTCATTTTGCTGGTCAATTCGGATATAAACTGATAACAATTTCAACAGCAACTTTACCTAACTCTTATAGAAACTTATTGACCATATAGGTTCTCATAGATACTTATTAATTTTTGATAATTTTCAATACGGATTGATGAGATTTTTTTGACAGGGTATTACAATAATCACAGTGGTGATATACTCAAGGATAATATACTCTCACCACATCCGACAACCAAACCACTTCCTTCCATTTCACTCGTCTCCCATTTTCTTGATGCTACGTGACTACAGGAGTGAACTAAACTTCATGAAAGGATGTCAGCTTCTTCTCAGACGACTATATTATGCTGATTAATGACCTGCTGCTATCAAACAAATCCCTCCAGGTTAAAGCTCTGGGGTAATTTCAGGGTTAAAATTCCATATTCAAACTTCACGAACCAAAATTCTGGGGGTAGGTTCCAAGTAACAAGTTCCAGGGGAAAATCCTCAGGAGAAAATCCTCAAGAGAAAATCTTCATACTTATTTATCCCAGGATGAAGTTTAACAGGTCTTTTGCGGCAAGACAAAAGCAATAGGCATTGACTAAAGTTGACCAACGACAGCCGCGAGTGCCGGTTTAACACAGTGCTGCCCCCTCTGGCAGTTTTGCACGCATTATTACCAACCGTTTGATCAAAACGGGTAATTACCCAATAAACATGAATTGGCTTAACGTATGATCCTTTAAACTCCCCATAACCCTAATAACGTTGGTATTAGTCGAAAATATTGGGTCAATATTAATGACGTTGAAACTTGTTACATTGCCGGTTTCTACACGGCTTCACACATCACGGAGTACCTAACTAGTGAAACAACAGATGTCGCCCGGTGTATAATTAAATATTTTATGTACGCATATAATAGAAGAACTCTGCACCCAAGTAACAGGGTGACGTCATTATGACGTCTTTTATAGGTGATTTTTCGTCGCCGACGTCATTGTCCCAATAAATGACGTACCAGAGACGTGATATTTATAACGTACTTCTGACGTCATCATGAAGACGTCAAATACATGTTTCTTTTAGGTCATTATTTTGACGTCATTAATAAATGACGTACCAGAGACGTGATATTTTATACGTACTTTTGACGTCATCATGAAGACGTCAAATATACGTTTCTTTTAGGTCATTATTTTGACGTCATTAAAATGACGTGAAATAAATCATTATAAAATAAAAATAAATAGAAGTATTTAGTGACTAGTTCAATTTTTGCCACATAGTAATAATAATTTTGTTTTACTATTTCTAACTAGGTATACAGATTTTAAACATATTTAAATAAAGATGTTCAATGGTTCAGTGAGTTAAGTGTTAGGTTGCGAGTCAAAAAGGTTTTCCTGCATGACATTGAATATCTCTTGACCTTATATAACTTTTTACCTACCTATGTATTAAAGCTTTTTCTAGCATATAAAAATAAATGCATTTTAACTTCATGAAAGAAAGCAATCAAGTATAACAGAAAAGGTTGTGTTGTGTCTCAGGGTTAACAGCAGCCCAATTGTTGACGATTCACGTCCCCGCGACTGTATTCGTTTTCAGTTTTATATAATTTATTGTACACAATGAGATATTAATTCATTACCTATGTATTGTTAACTTATAAAATCAATAAAGAATTTTAAATGGAAATGGAGTCAAAAGGTCCGCGGTTCGATCCCTGCACATTCCGGTTTTTTTTTTCGTCAAAAACTTTATTAATAATTGTGGAAAAATATTATAATGAGAGGTTTGCATCCCTTATCGCAAAATTCACTGATTAACCAATACGTCATATTGGCGTCATATGTATGACGTTATTGGGCTGTGACATTGTGCCGTCTTTTTCACGTCAGTTTTACGTCATGCTGAAGGTGAAATTGACGTAATTAATGCCGAAAAAACGACGTGATAATGACGGCACCTTGCTGCCTGGGCAGGCTGTGAGTGAGTGAATTGGAAGGGCGTGGATGGAATCTGTAAATTGTAAACACAATTAAAGGTGGGTTTACCCACTAGATGGTTGAGTAAAAACATACTAGATGTACAGTCATCACATAGTTCATCTGCAACCGATTCTCGGTGCATAATTCAAGCAATTAATAACATTGGCGGGTTTAAGACCCCCTAAGCTACACATAAATGGAGAATATAAAGCCATGTAATGTTCAGGTTAAAGTGAACGCTACAATAGAATAATATCCTGAAAAGTTTACAATTCGCTCGGATGCAGAACATAAAAAAAAGTGAAAAAAAAAATATTTTTTTCAAGCATTTTTTCAAAACTTTTATATTAAGTCGGGGTAGAAAAAAACAAAAAATACAGGTGGATAGACCACGTGTTTCTGAACAAAAAATGTCCTAATAAAATGTATCGCTAAAGCCACGGTTTTCCCTGAAAAAATAGTGAAGTAACTTTGTCGCTCTGCGCGGCTAAGCGCACGGTTAAATGCATACTACGGAACCTCTAAAAATTCTTAGCAGTTCTAACGTAAAATAAAGCTTTTTTCTCTTTCTGATTACACATTTTTAACATTTTTCTTAGTGAATAGAAGGATAACTAGCGAGTTTGGAGGGAAAATATTATGAACGCATACACAGACACCACACATAGCCGCTGAATCGCTCGCATGACTTTTTACGTGCCTTTACTGTATTGTATTTATTACAGGTACACCTATCCACATTTCAGCTATATCCAATGGATTCCTTATACATTTGTTAATGTATTGGAAAAGTTATGGGCGAGCGTAGAGGCGACTTCAATGTGAATATCAGTCGATATTCCGTTGAAGCAACGTCGAGCGCGGTTAGTACTTGGATCTTGGGAAATACAGCGTTCTTGTCCCACTTTCAAGCGGCTTGTATATCAGTGTATACGCGGAAGTTACGTAATTTCAGACAAGGATTACGTAGTGGATATACCATTCTTCGGAGGGGATGTAAAGCAGGCGGTCCCTTGTCTATTAAATGTTAGGCAAGTAAAAGATCCCTACTTTTCTTAAGGGAAGAGGTTCGGCAAAATTTCCAGGTTGGGGGTAGCTGGTCTCCTGGCGGCGGTGATAGACCCTGGTAGCGGAAATAGGCCGACGTTAAATAAATAGATTAAAAAAAAATTAGAAAAGCTCCAGAATTTATATTCAAAACTATCAAAGATATTTTCGTAGTTATAAGGATAAGATCGTGAAAATCGAAATTTCTTATGATGATCTGATTAATCATATTTTCGAAAAAATGCATGCAAGTAAACGAATTTGTGTTTGAACATTCGAAAAGTATACATTTTTTCCGAAATAGTGATATTTTATTTTTTCCAATGAGTCAATTTCTCGGCAAGTTACAGCCTCCAATATATATATAATTATCAAGAAATTCATCAAGTAAGGAAATTAAAATGATTTGAAATGTACTTTTTTTTGAATCCACGTTACTACAACTTAATAAACCATAATAATCATGAAGTCTACATACTTTTTAACAGTTCTCAATGAAGAAAGAATTTTTTGAAAGGCTTTTATTTTTTTCTATATTTTTTATTGCGACGATTGAGTTCGGGCGTGATAATATATATAAATATATTTTTCCCATCCATCCTTTGCTTTTATTGTTTAAAACAAAAAAGCATCAGAAAGCTACAATTTTCATCTTTTAAATGAACCAACAATCATGTACATTGAACAAATTCTGATTTAGTAACATGTAATTCAGTGCGTCGGTGTCACAGTCATGCGTATTCAACCGCGAGGACGCATGTATCTCGCTCCGAGTTATAACGTTACACTTGACTATTTTTTTCCGGGAAAACCGTGGCTTTAGCGATAAATTTTGTTAGGACATTTTTTGTTCATGAATACGTGATCTATCCATCTGTATTTTTTATTTTTTCCTAGCTTGATTTAATTTAAAAATTTTGAGAAAATGGATGAAAAAAATTTTCATAATATTTATTCTATATGAAACCATTTTTTTAATATTATCTTTTTATATATTCTACAATTTTGATATTTTATATATTTACTAAGTACAAGACTAGTACAATGGAGTGCTATTATAGTACTATGTTTAATATAGTGTAAATAACACATTTTTCATAAATATGTAAAATTTGTCCAACTTTGATGAGCACTGGTATGGGAACGGGTGGTCCAAAAAATATACATCTAGTCTCATTCAATGCAGAATTTAATGCCCTACAACTTTTAATAGGACTACGTTTTCGATATTGTGAGTCCTTTAAGAGATATAACCGTAAAACCGCTAAAATACCTCTTTTGGGGGTAAATTTTTACCCCCCACCATTTGAACACAACTCTGCCGGTGGGAATTTAGAATTTAATGCCCTACAACTTTTAATAGGACTATGTTTTCGATATTGTGTGTCCTTTACGAGATATAACCATGAAATCGCAAAAATACCCCCTTTTGGGGGTACACTTTTACCTCCTACCACTTAAACACAACTCCGCCGGGGGGGAGGACCTAGGATAGTCATATTAAGCAACAAATGAAGCCATTAACACAATAAAACCTTTTGTAGCAATTATTTCCGGTCCGTCTAATTTTTTGGTTTTACACTACTGGCCTATTTGAGATATCAGTCAGTTTGAAAATCCCATTGGAAAATAAGAGAATAACGATTGCAATTTTAATAGCATAAACACACAATCATTGAAGCTAAATTATAAAGTACCAATACATATATTATGGTATATGTCAACTAGGTATTTGTTTATTTAACATTAATTCAGTTTTCGGAACGAGGAGGCAGTTAGTTCTAATTTAACATTCTAAGTGACAGTCACTGATATTTGATGAACAACTTATTTGCGATTACTTCTGTGCCTGCGATTACTGGCATCGTAATCGGTGAATGTAAATGTTGCTAGGGATAATGATATCCCTCATCAGTAGCGTAATAGCCACAGCACCCAGGTGGAGAATATGCTATTGATCGCTGGAAAATAAGGTTCAACTGGAAAATAAGGTTCAACGAAAAGAAGTCGGAGGCCATGGTTTTCTCCCAGAATTTCACTCCCGGTTGGGGGTTCAAAATTAAAACAAAAAAAACATGAAGTATTTGGGGGTTTATTTAGACACTTGACTGACCTATAACTAGCACGTAAACGAGACGGTACGTAAAGCTTACTCACTGTCTAGGAGTCTGTACCCTTTGATGGCAGGAAACAGACCAAACAGGAACAACAAAATGTTGATTTACCAGCCTCACACTACTGTGAGGCTGGTCTTTGCATACGCAGCACGTCGGCCATGGCAATAAAGAAACTCTCAATACTAGAATGTAAATTCCTCCGCATCATTTCCAAATAGAGCAGATACACCTCCCTCGTACGTCCGTTGTAACGATATCGTTCTACCAACGCACTACATTTGAATCATCTCTCAAAGATATCGACGTAAACTTAACGATAGTCCGCTAACAAACATCATAAAAATAAGAGAAACATAATGCACCTTTTCGGATTAAACACAAATTACCTTACCAGGAGCCATCCATATAGACCCTAACCTTCATCCACCGAAATTAATACTAAACTAGAACGTGCACTCGACTAGAGAAAGTGACTCAGGGAGAGAAACTTGCGTGCACTATTCCATCCCTCATTTTCGTCTACTAGTCCAATTGAACACACCAGTCAGGCAAGGAGAGAATAGTGCACGCAAGTTTCTCTTTCAGTAAAAACATGTTACAGTGGTTTGGTATACCAAAAGCACTGAGGGCCCGTTTATCAATGTTTATCAATGCAGCGTTAAATTTGCGAGTTACCTAACCCCCTTGGCTAACTTTAGCCTTGGGGCAAAGTTAGTATTAAATTCCCATCCGTTCATCTTGAATAATCTGAGGTTGGTAACGCTTTCTACAGACTTACCAGCTCTAGGTTTAATTGTGATTGACCGAAAAATGAGTGATTTTATGTTTGTTAGCATTTTAAGTTTTTGTTACTAAGTTAAAAGTATTTGTTTGTTTTTGTCGAGTAGACTTGACAGTGACAGCAACGAGCAACAACAATAATTATAATATAAACTAGAATATTTTCTGGTCGATAGTTACATTTTTATTTTAAGAAAACTTGTGAAACCCCAACAAAGGTAGACAGAGGCTCTAATTTTTCATCATCAGAGCGGTTGCTATTAACCAATATAGCAAATAACTATAAACATGTCGTGGAATAAAAAAACTGATGCAATATCTTGCAGAGACAAAGAAATTGAACAATTTCTACAATATAACAAAATAGATTTTAAAATTTGTTTTTTAGCTACATTAGAAAATTAAGTATGTCTATTGTGTCTCAAAAATTCCAAAACCTTGATACTCGGGTTAGGTTACCTATGATTTTATACCTGGGGCAGACTACCTAACCATGTATTGATAACCGGGCCCTGAGAGAGTGTTTCAGTTTGGTATTAATTTCGATGACCTTATCAAAATTTTAGCTATTTACTCTACCATTTCCCACTTTTTCTGTCCACCTTTCTCTTCGTTCCATTTTAGAAACTTTTATCTATCTATGAAAAATGTCTAGTGACTCTGTGGAGCAGCACTAGTACCCCATTTTGTGTTATCCTTTTTGTATGGGAGAATAAAATTACTATATAAATGATTAGTGTTTTTCATCTACGCACTACTAGGTAATTTATGTTGCCTACATTATTATTCTAAAGTAAATGATGCATTTTAACAAAATCTAAGTTCAAACTAAATATATAGTATAGTGCAAATAATCTCATAACAATCTCATTTGTGAACGACTTTGAGTGGTAAGGGGTGCAGAACTCAGAGTCGGATTTAACTATATCGTAAATAGAATAAAATAATAACAATTTATAATATTACACTTACAATATCCCCCAAAGCACTGCTATGAATTGGCAACAAAACTTATTTTCAAAAACACATTACCAAATAAAGGAATATAAAATATCTTCACCCCGATAGTATAAGCTTGACTGCGATGTCCTAACTACGGTCCTGGGTTAAACAACACACTAAGTTTACGCCCACAAACCCACGTCAGATAGCTGACATCAAATGGCCGCTATCTTCTCTCTCACTTAATGTAAACGTGGAGTAAAGATGGGAGATAAGTTACCGAGTATTTTATTCCCCTTGTCTCTCATGGTGCGGGAGCTAAGTGACTTTTTCGGACACTCATCGTTACAAGCCCGTCGAGTTGGCCATGGTTCAAGATATAAAAATCAGTGAAATTATATCATCGTTACAAAGCCAATTTTTTTTGTGTGTACACATTTTATGTTTAAAATGAATAAAATAAGACCGCCAGAAAGTGTGGGCCATCAGGGGCGCAACCAGAAAGGTCAAAGAGGTAAAAAAACGGAGTTATATAATATCATCGTTACAAACTTTTTTAAGGATGAGCATGTTTATTTAAATGTTTTGAACACAGAAAAAAATTCCCAGAAAGAAACTCCCGTCAGTAAGGCTAGCCAGAAAGAAAATGTTTAGGATTTTTGAAGAAAATTGAATTTTTTTTCGCATATTTCATCTCAGAACTTTAAACTCATCGTTACAAGTTCTGGCTCCTTTTTAAAACGTAAATATAAGCTCTTTCAACAATAGAATAGCCTCCCCGTAAAGTTCTTAGTGTCAACAAAAGTACCATAGGCTCTTAAATACAGGAATTTAACACTTTCGACTAACTTGACTCCGTACCGTGCCTCAGATGTATTGTATCATTATTATCTTTCTGGCTGCGCCTCCTGACGACCCACACTTTCTGGCGATCTTATTTTATTCATTCTAAACATAAAATGTGTACACACAAAAAAAGTGAGCCTTGTAACGATGACATGATTTCACTAACTTTTAAACAGTGTTCGTGACGCTCCTGACAGAAGGTGCCCCGCCAGAAGTCGATTTTATGAATCATCCATTAAACCATAAAAATATCTCAAAGTTCATAAAACGATGAGCTGCCGAAAAAGCCACCTAGCTCCCACTCTATCACCTCACTTCTCACTAATACAATTACTTCAACTATACATGAAGAAATGTGCAAAGACGGTTTTAGAAATTTGGAGTTATTGTTTGTGTATATCCCACTTTTCTTTATTTCTATCACTTGTAAATTTTTCAGATTTTGTAAATTTCATGCCGGAGTTGAAAGTTATTCAAGTTCATTTACAATGCCTTAACGAAGGTTACTAAATTTCAACTTCTGTAATTTTTTTTTTCATGGTTCATCGGTAGACCTATTTATTCCACGTCATTTTATTTGTTGTTATTTTAATTTTTGCCTTTTTATTGCTGAGTATGGATCCCGTTCGCCTTGGTCGGTAATATCCGCCTCGATATCCATTTCCTTCGCTATATCGTACATTGGCTTCATTTTTGTCTCTATTTCTTTTTCAGCTGTTCAGATTTTTTCATAATTTCATTCTCCTGTTCTTTGTCGTAATCACCTTGTTGGTCCATTACAATTTGTGCAAATAAAGGAGCATTTAAGGCCATTATTTCTGTATTCACATGCCCAGCGACATGCCGTCTTGCATTTCCAAGAAATTAGTTTTAGCAAACTACCGGGACCTGGGGGCTGGATTTTTCGAAGCTCCACACCAACTATGGACATGATGGTAGTCGGCACTTTATACTCTTATACTGCTGCCTTGGTCGAAGGTAGATAAACAATGTTAAACCTGCTTTTGTAGTTTTATTTTGCTTTGACAATGAACTGAAATTTTGTAATTTACAATAACAAATTACAATATTTCAATTCGTTGTATCTCAGTTAGTAATGAAAATATTTTCATAAACTCCAAAATCTATTGTTTTATTTTCATGAAAAGTCAAATGCATATGACAAAAAAAAATAAAAATAAACAGAGTCCCTAGACCCAGGGGAGGCTACCGAATTTTCAAAAATTTTTTCGCAAACTGCTTTTTCAAAATTTTGTAGGGGTCATGAGAGAAGTGCTTCTCTAGATGTTATTTCCCATATTTCGTATGGATCCCATGCGCCACAGACGAGAAAAAAAAATATTGAAATTTCACCAGCCGCCAGTGGGTGGCATGCTGATGTCGTATTGAACATATTATTAATGTGTCGGCATCTTCCATTGCTTGTTTGATTATAACGTTTTCAGTTTCAAACTTGACCTTCAATGTGTGAGAGTTTCCGACCTTTTTTAGCTGCGCAGAAATGTTTGACCACCCTGTAACTTTTTACGCCGCTAAATTGATATTTTGAGAATATTACTGTGCAACTTGTTTGTGTTCAAAATTGCACTATAATATACTTTTGTTAGAAAAATTATCAAAAATAAGAAGTATATAATACAGGGTGTAATCAGTTTCATGTCATTAAAAAAAAACTGGTGGTGGGGAACGACTAAACGAACAAAATAACATTATATAACGTGGGGTCTAAAACTCATAGTTTTATAAAAAAAAAAATAAACAAAAATTTCGCAAATTTTCAATAATATTGTTTGAGAACTACTGGAATATTGGGATAGGCTTTTATCTTCGCGTATGTCGGCGCCTCTAACCATCAAATACGCTAACACAGCTCTTTCAAAGTATCGCGCTCCTTTGTTAGAGACCGCGCGTCAGCGAGGACACAAGTTGATAATCACACTTTTTTATGGCTTTTTAAAAGTAGGTAAGGTAAGGTCTTTAGCGGTGCGGTAAAGGTGAAAGACATCGACATTTTCTGAGGGCTTAGTAGATCTGAAGAAAACTATTCCCTCCCTTGTGCAATATTTAGTTTCTGTGGGCACTTCGTTAAGTATACACATTGAATGTTGCTTTCGTTCTTTTTGAATTTCGGGCCACGTATTTACAGTTAAGATTTATTTTACTGACTTACCGTTCAAGTCGTTAAGTTCTTGATTACGTACAGACACTACTTGTTCGTTCTTTTTCTGTTGTTCTTTGGATTTTGGACCAAGTTTTTATTTTTATTTTCTTTATTGACAACGTTAGTTTATAGTTTAGTGTGGTATTTTAATGAGCATAGAAACCATAAAAAATGATCCTAATTTACCAAATGTGTTGAACGCAGTGCGTATGTTCTTAGTTCGACATGCCGAAAAGTGTATTGTTGCAGACGGAAGCCATTTCGAACAATTTATGTAAATCAACAATAATTTATTGGGTAAGTTCTAGATTTACCGAATATTTTAGTTTTCGATACCTGATAGGCAATTCGTTAAATAAATCAGATTTTTTCCTCACTTAAAATTCACATAATTGTTTTCTGTTATCGTATCTCAGACGACTAACTCTATTTCCCAATGTCATGCAATAATTTCTCGTTTTTTAAGCTTTTAGCCCAGAACAGTCATTTAGGTTACAAATGTTAATAAACCACATTAAAATCTGAAAAATTATAAACAACAATAAAAGCTCCAATATATTGTTCTAAATTAAAAAAACATACATGTAAAGAAATGCTGTGGGTAAACCTTTACGCCCATCATGTGTTTGCAGTTCTGCAAAAAGAGATAACGAATTATTTACATTTTTATAATTGGTCCCTTGAGGCGGTCTTCAAAGGTGTCGCCCTTCTTTGCTTTGAAACCGCGGGCCGCCGCGTGTCAGCGAGAACGAGTCGGTCGATAATCTTTGAACATTTTTATGACAATTTAAAAGTTGTATAATAGGGCAGGCAATTCACGTCCATTGACCCAGAAAGGCAATGGTTCTCAAATGTTTCCTACCCTAATATTCAAATTGTTGACCTAGGTCAGTTTTTTTTTTTCAAAGTGCCCCTAGAGGAAAAAGTCATAAAGGTTTTTTGTTTGTCTAGTCAGTCCCCATTACCAGTTTTTTTTAATGACATGAAACTGATTACACCCTGTATAAAAATAATGTGAATATAAAAATAAAATAATTCTAGAAAATGTATCACTCTTTAATTTAGTTTAGAGATATTTTTTGCGTAAAATCATTTTTTGCACATTTCTTGAAGGTTTCTCGATATTTCGGCAACAAATTTTAGTCCCAATGTGTGACCTCGAAAACGGCACTTCAAAATTTTTAATTCCACTAATTTCCAACACAACCGCAAAACTTTGTCCAACACCGCTGTTTTGAATACCTATTTCCTGGACTATTGTGCGATATAAATTTAGTCAAACAAAGCCTATTTTCCTATCTACTAAAAATTATATATAAATTCTCGACTGGAATCTGTAATTGAAAATAAGTATTTGTTAAAACTATTTCTTTATTGATTTAAAGCTCTAACATACTGACGAATTTATCTTTCTTTTAACCATTTTTGACTAATTGTGTTGAAGATAACATTTGGCATTAGGTTCATTAGTCCATCATTTTGGAAAGGCAATGACACTGTAAGTTTTAATCGCCTGAGTGTGCCAATTAGGCTGGCAAGCATGTGTCAATAAAATTATAGTGGTTACGTGTCTCGGAAAATTATTTAAGTCTTAATATCACATCGAAAGTTTCAGTTTTGTTATCGTGAGGTAACAGCTGTAAAATTGGCAGATATTAGAAAAATTATATCTATAAGTATGCACGTAAACCGCTTATCTCATCAGAGAGGAATCTTTCGGATGATATTTGAGAGAATAAATACAAAGTTCGAGAATTATGTCTGGAGATGGAACAGACCGAGTATATTTAACAGTCACGTGGTTTGCAAGATAACTACGATTCAAAATAATTTTTTTCTGAAATCGATAGGCAATGTCTACATTTTCGGTGCGATTTCAGATCGAAAAATGAACAATTCTAGTATTTTAGTCCGTTGCTAAGAAACTGTCAGAAAACAGACCGGAAAAGATCCTTTACCAAGCAACGATCAACAAAACCGTACGGGAATGTTACTTTCCCGGCCTAGACCGGGAAAGTAACATTCCCGTACGGTTTTTTTATTTATATTTTAGACAGTAAATAAATGCACGCAGACAAACCAACTCACATTAAAATTAAAATTGCATTTATTAGTAAGTAGTTAGATTGTAATGAAGAAATGTTATGCATTAATACAAATTCCTTAATTTATAATAATATTGATTGTGATTTCAGAAAAAATAGTATGTGTATTGCTTTCACACCTAAATACACAATATACCTACTATTATCGGAAATCAGGATAATAGGAAATCAGATTGATTTATTAGTACTTGCACTTATTTATTTTTTTTAGTAAAGTTTATTGATCTATTTGTATTTGTATCTGTATTTGTATTTTGTATTTATATTTTCTTTTTTCGTAAATATACTATTATTATTATTATTATTATTATTATTATTATTATTATCAAATCAACGCCGCTCAATGACATGTGCCTCGTGACACTATTGACAGTTCAATTCATCGCTATCCTCCTTTCCCGGCTGAGGTACAGTATCAGTTCACGCCGGTCTAGGTCGGCGTATAGTTATTGTTTTAATGTCAAAAGTGACAAATCGGCGAAATATTTGTCATCACTAATCTTGTCATAAAAAGTACAACATAAATAAAAGTATAAATGCATTTCGAATTTTGTATCGGAAATTTTCTGAACTAAAAATTTAAGAGGATATTCTCAAATATGATTGAAATGATAATCCGAAAAGTTTACCGACTGCGGTTTAACCCCTGTACAATTTTGTTTATTTAACAGATAAACTGAACAAATATGTTTCTTTGTAAGTAACTTTGTTAGTTTGAGTTTTTTCTGAAAATGATAACAGGGCAATAAAATTAAATGTAAAAACAATTTTTTAAAAACAAGTTTTTATTATTAGTAGGGATGCTTTTAGAGGGCTGAATATTTACTAGTGAAATATTTTGTCGTTTCCTTAAATATATAAGGAATAAAAACCAGACTGCAACCAACAGCTAGCCGCGTTAAGTGCAATAACTGTGTATTGCCACAAAACGCTAAAGTTTCGATTTTAATAGACACCAGCCGAAAGACTTATTCCTACTTAAAGGAGCTCTCGTGCCAGCCACCCCATACCACTTGCAGACTGCAGTTTCGAGCTATTGGCTCTCATCAGTGCAAGGTAGGTCTGAGATGGCTGGAACGAGGCATTTGTTCACTCTTGTTGTTACATTTAATTTTACTTTTACTTATTAGTTACATCTTAATTATTTTATTTTATATTCATACAATAGTACCGAATCCTTACGCGTCCGTACTTAAAACCGAATCCTTCATCATTTCTTAGAATATCTTAGAATACAACGTCCAGTAAATCCAACATGCGATCAAGAAAACTAAAAATTATAGTGTTAAAACTATAAAACACACCTTTTGGTACCATATTATTGTATTGTCACCAGAACTACACGTGTGTGCAAAAATTTAACTCAAATGGACGTTGCGTCGTTAAGTGGTTCAAAACGCAAGACTTGCAACTTGCAACTTGCAAGTTTTGACCTAAACACAAGATTTGGACTAAATATTCTTAACATACATACATACATACATACATACATATATACAAAGCAAATTAAATAAAAGCTTGTAAACAGAAAGAAGAGAAAATTGTATTAAAAAAATGTATTTTTTTCACTTGAGCAAAACTATCATAGCTAGAAATTTTGCAACTAACGCTAGTGACTGAGCTCAGCGATACAGTACTCGAGCGCACTCTACATAAGAAGTATTATAATTATTACTTCCACATCGTAGAAGTACAGTAATTGTAAAAAAAAATTGCTTAAATAGGCTTAAAATGTCATTAAACGTCGAGATTTTAAATTTGGGAAAAGAAATTGTGTCTCTCTGTCGATCTGTCTGTAACTTTTTGTGGGTGCACGGTTGCTCTGGAACGGTTAAAGGAATTGAAATTTGGTATTACAGCGAGGTCTGGAACTAGATTATATTTTGATCTTATTCCATAGAAGGGTTGGGGGTAAATGGGGGTAAATAGGTAAAACTGACAAGTAAGGGTTCATATAATTGGGATTTAGTGTATGTACAAGAAGTCAAAGCCTCCAAATTTTTTTGAAATTTGCCACCCCCATTACCACCCCCACCCTATTATTGAAAGGGGTGAAAAAATAAAGCTGTATATTAATGTGTGCATAAAAGTTAAAGGCTTCTATATTTTTTTTCGACATCAGCCACCCCCAACCTATTAGTAAAGGGAATGAAAAAATAAAATTGTGAGTTAGTGTGTGAACAAGAACCAAAGGCTTCAAAATTTGTTTTGACATCAGCCACTCCCATTATCACCCCCACCCTAAACTAAAAGGGGTATAAATAAAATTGTGATCTAGTGTGTGTGTACAGGAACCAAAGGGCTCAAAATTTTTTTCATCATCAGCAGCTGTAATTCGTTAAATTTTTCTTAACTGACCTCATATTATAGATTCGCACTCTGAAAATATAAAATTTTGAGATGTATGGAATGACAAATAATTACAAAAAAATGTTTTGCAAAATACAGTTTGATAATCAACAATTTTTGAAAAAATCATTTCTGCTTCTCATGTCAACTGTCAAATGGTGTTAACTTGGTTAATAAATAAAATATCGTCAATAATTACTTTGAGATGTTAAATCTGGTCTTTTTTTATAAAAATAATAATTTACTGATTATTTTCACGTTTGAGAAAGAAATCGAAAGTGTCGAAAATCAAATGCGCTAAATTTATAAATATTTAAATAGACAAACATTTCAAATGTTTTTTCAATGCCAGGATCTTGTAGCTGAAGGAGTTCTCTTTCAAAATCTATATTATTTTGTTTATATAACTCAATATGGCATAAGAGTGCCGATACTTGACATTTTCTAATAGTACTAATAAACTTTATCCGTCGAATAACTATCCGATGGATAAGATAACCGGAACTTGCTCTCTGTAGGATAACTAATAATAATACTAGAATAATTAGGTACTAAACTCCAGTCATCCTATCCATCGGATAGTTATTCGGCGTATAAAGTTTATGTATACTTGAGTGAAAGGACCGGGCCTAAAGAGTTAACTAACGGTGCCACAAATATACCGTTGATAAAGTTTTTGTGCAAAATTTTATGCCCTAAAGAAAAAGATTCTATAAATTATCAAATTGGTAAATAGTATGAAGTAAGCAGATAATGCAGTGCTATATCTCTTAATAAAAAGTCATAGTGCACATATATTTAATTTGTTTTTACCAGATTATACCTAAGAACTGAAACTAAATTTAAAATGTATTGAAATAATTAGGAAGTTTCCTATTTTAGAAATATCATGTAGATTCAACCTTATTTAGTAGTCTCTCAGTTAACTAGTCAAACAAAAAAAAATCATCTCTCCGATTAAAGAACTTATATCTAGATACATAATGGCATTGATTTATTTGTCGCTGAAAGACTCACAATCTAAGGCACTTCTTCCCATAAGTTGCTGATTGGCCCATCGGCGTATTCGCGGCCGCTCGTGCACGATCGGCTTCAGTTCGATTATCATAATCTCAATTGACAGTTCGGCCATTAATGTCAATAAATGTTTTTCGTGTTCTCCGACCAAAAACTGGTGAAAAAGTAATTTTATTTTAAGCTGTAATTTGCTTAATACCTAAATAATATTCTCTATTCATATTTACAGAGTTTAGTGACAATATATTTTGTGCAAATAAATAGTGTAGTGCTGTGCCGTTTGCAGAAAGCAGTTTAGAAAAGAAGAAAATCGATCGTTCCATAGTCGTAACATGATGAAGTTCAGTTTACAGTTATAAAGTAAATAGCAATTAAATTTGAATATCCTTTCAATACATATTTATCTTGCTGTTTTATCTTACTGAAATATCATATGCCTACATCACGTTATATAAAGAGCCGGTAATGCAGGAATTGCAATAATTCATTTTAATGAAAATATTTACCATTCTACACATTTTCTACACACACAACGCCACTGTTGCCTATGGGATGTGATCATCATCTATTCTTTTTAATGGACATATAATGTGACTATGTTAGGAGCAAACAAGGTATATAGTGAAAAGATAGCCTGTTATGTATCTAGATATAAGTTCTTTAATCGGAGAATCATCTCGATATCTGAAAAACTCACGTACTTATTTAATTTCTTATTTGAATAGTTCGCGCTAGACTGTGACGTCACAGTACACAACTCGTTATTTTAGGCATAATTACTTCTTCAAACGATTAAAACGTTAAACAAGCCCAACTACAAAAATATCTTACACTGTGTCCGGTAAAAATAACACTGAATGAACTAAACTTCCGGTGGCCGCGCCCTCATGTACTGTGACGTCATCGAGCCTCAGGCCAGATGAGCGTTAACTTTTTTATTTATAGAGATAATTTAAAAAAATTACAGATATTTTTTAGATTTTTACGACTATTTATTACGAGAAAATGAGAAAAATGGAAACTTCTTAATTGACTTAAATTGAATGATCTTGATTATATATTTATAAAGATATAGCTGAAGTTTAGTTTAGATTGCTTTGATCCTAACAACTGGTTAAAATTAATAACTATAAGTAGAAGTATACAGTAGTTTTACTTTCCTAATGATTGATACACTTAATAAATCATTATAATTTAACTCTTTATAAAAAATCTCCAAAATGTGCCAGTAGTTATCTATTTAATAAACTGCCTTATGAATTAAAATTAATAAATAACATAAGACAATTTAAATCTAAATTACTCAGATTTCTATGCGATAACTGCTTTTACTCTCTGACCGAATTTATAAATCATAATTAACACAATGCATACATTATTTTTCTTACATGTTATATTTTAATTAGGTACATATAAATCATATTATGCTGTATGTTTGTATTGTTTTTTATTTTACACTTAGTTCATTGTTGTATATTTATTTGTAACTGTATTTTGTATATTTTTGGATATTGACCTATTCTATCCAATTTTTGTAATTGGCATACAGAATTAATAAATCTATATATCTATCTATCTATCTAATAAGGATTCTATCCGTAGATGTAGGACATTCTTTGACAAACCAAGACTTAATATAATACTACGTGGAAATCTATCGACAACTTTTCTATTGCTAGGAACCGTTCTGCTGAATCAGCTTATATATATAACGCTGTCATTTTGTTGCAGTGAATTGGACCAGTTTTCTTTTGCAAGTCAGCAAGTAAAGCTTAGTGAAATCTCTCCTTTAGAAAATCCGGAACTTTTATATTCCATAAAAGTGTCGTTAAAATAGTGACTGGCGGCACATATAACCTTGTGTTTTCCGCGAAAAGTTTAGCCTAGTAGCATGTTGAAAAGTCCATAAGTTGGAAACCTAATATTCAATTTTATCAACACTTCCTGTAAAGTTGCAAACTGTGTAACATTAACACTCTAAATAATAGAAATAACTAAGCTGCAATGGGCAAGTAGACAATTTTTTTTATTATTATTTTAATAATATCTACCATAATTGTTGCATTCATTGTGCGAACAGTGAAACGAGTGATACGTTGCCATACTTCGATAAATAATGTAAGATAGTCCGTACTGTTATACGGAATCCTCTGTAATATTAAGCCGCGTTCTCACTATGCAACATATTTATAAAACCAGGGCCGGATTAAGGATTGGCGCGCCCCTAGGCTACTCATGTACTTGCGCCCTCTTATTCATAATGAAAAAAAAATTGATAAGCGGGAGGGTTGTACCGGTTTCAAAATTGATGAGGGGGAATCTGAAAAAACATTTTTTATCCAGATTCAAAATTGATGAGCTGGGGGAAAAATTTGAAAAAAAAATTGTTTTGTCCAGATTCAAAATTGACGAGGGGGGGGGGATGAAAAAACCGATGAGCGGAGGGGAGAAATCTGGAAAAAACATTTTTCTGTCCAAATTCAAAATTTACGAGCGGGGGAGGGGAGAAATATGAAAAAAATATTTTTTCGTCCGGGTTTCAAAATTGATGAACGAGAGGGGAGGGGAGGCTTGTGGCTAAAGAAAAATTTAAACCAAACTTGATAAGACGCCCATCATGCCCTAGTGCGCGCCCCTTCACGCATTGTGGTTCCTAGGAGCCTAGTTAGCTTTATGGATAATCCAGCCCTGCGTGCCTGCTTTCCCCACCACATGTGCGTGGACAGCTCTGTCTGCGGAATTTCAATTTGTTCCCGCCTTGATGCTTGATGATTCGTGTCACTATTTGCCCCTCTGCTGGAGCACTGGTAGACGCCTTTATTGTGGACGGTCGGTTAAGTCGTTGAAACTATGCAACGCCTAAGCCAGGACTTTCCGATACTGTATAAGAGATGTATACATTTCTTTAATTGGCACAAAAAGTTGAGCTGGCGCATGCCGGTCAAATTGCAGCGTTTCTTGCTTTCGCGGTTTCGGATGAACAACGACGCCGGCACGGAAGGTATGAAAAGGTGTACAGACACGATCCAACCACACAACTAACCAACCTTCTCGGTACACTTTGAAAATTGCCATGATAACTCGTAAAAGTGAGCTGGTCTGCTGGAATTCCAGCGTCTTCAAAGCTTACCGACAATGTTGGCTCCAGCAGACCAGCTCACTTTTACGAGTTCTCATGACAATATTCAGTGTGTACCTAGAAGGTCGGTTGGATCGTCTGTAGACTCATATATAAAGTGCAGCGCACGTCGGGTGTTTCTCTGTATCCACGGGTTTAGGTAAACATCCTCTTCGCTGAACTATAGTACAATACTTCAGAGGTAATAAATTCGACAATTTATCAAGATAAAATAAACAACAAATAAATAATTTTCTTGTATAAAAAAAAGTACCGATATAAGGAAGACCTCAGTCTATACCCGGAAGGATTACGGCAATAAAAATTCCAGATATCGATAATTACTTTGAACGTATGAACAGGACTATACTTAAAATTATATTTTCTATTTTTTTTTTAATGCCTTTATTTATATTAACATCTTGGCGAAGTTTAGCTAATGCTACTCTACCACTTAACCAGGACGGCGAGATGAGATACGGTCACCGGTCCAAGTGATAGACTCGGCCCGGCGTGCTTAACTTCGCCGATCGAGGTCCACTCACTGAAACCGGTACCGTACCTCACCTCGCTATTATTTACTTCTCTCTCAAATCTTGACCTGATACCTCTGAAAATTAAATATAACTAATTGAATAGTTAGGTATTTTGGAGTTTATAATTCTTAATATGGATATAATTACTAATTTCGGCCAAGATAAGGCGGCAGGTACGACTTTTTATGCTTGTCTTTCCTTAAACAAACAATTTTTTACGCTTATCCCAACTCGATTTTGTGGCTGTTCTTTTCGCCACATGCATTATATGACGCTACAATACATTTTATTTTCCAAAGGTCAATGGTAAACAGTAAATGTCATCCGTCGGCCGTCGGGAGATAAAATTAGTTAGTTTTGACTTGCCGAAGCGCCCCCTAGCGCTTCGGCGCCCCTAGGCTATAGCCTATTTAGCCTTATAGATAATCCGGCCCTGTATAAAACATTTGTTTTAAAACAATCGTTTTGAAACGCCAGGGTTTCAAAACATGTTTAATAACATTTGGTTTCAAAACATTTCAAAAGCACTACCAAACTATGTTTGATAACATTTAGTCATCATGGCGTCTCCAGGGAAGATGGTTTTATTACAGATGCAATTTGTATAGTGTTTAGTTCCAGCAATAAAAAAAACCGCTGCCCAAGGAATCACTGCTTCCACATCCAGATTTTCTATCCAAGTCTCTCACAACGAAAAAATTTTGTATGTGGAAATAATTGTTTATGGAACTTTAATAATATAATACTTGAAATTCTCTACCCCAAAAACCCATAAAACGATACCCCACATCGGTAGTGGGGTGGGGGTGGTGATAGGGGGCAGAGGGGGGTGGATGAAGTAAAAAATATGTTGAGGTTTTTGGTTCCTGTACACAGTACACACACTAAATCACAATCTTTTTTCATCCCCTTTAATAATGGGGTGGAGGTGGTAATGGGGGTGGCTAATGCCAAAATTTTTTTTGAGACTTTAGCTTCTCTTGTATATACTAAATATCAATTTTATGGACTCTTCAACTGCTTCATTTTCCTATTTATCCCTATTTACCCCAATTTACCCCCCAACCCTTCGACGGAACAAGATGAAAATATAATCTAGTTCCAGATCTCGTTAAAGTAGGTACATACGTGTACCAAATTTCAAGTCAATATCTTAAACGGTTCCAGAGTAAACATACGCACAAAAAAAGTTACAGACAGACCGACAGACAGAAATTTTTTTTACTCAAACTTAAAATCTCGACGTTTCATGGCATTCTAAGCCTATTTGAACAATAAAAAATTTTATTTTTTTTTTGTCGTTACTATACTTCCACTGGACGAGGAAGTAAAATGGCGAAAAAGAGACGTTCGTCGTTACAGGCCAGGAAGTAGTATAGCGGCAGTGACTTCTTGAGTGATCTTCAACGTGCTGACCGAGATCTGTTAGCTGGAGAACTTAAAACTGATGGTAGTTTTAAAAACTTTCTTAGAATGACAAGTCAGGATTTTGAGAATCTGATTACTTCCATTGGTAGGCGTGTTGAAAGAAAAGACAGCTTTTAGAGATGCCATTCCGGTAAAAGAAAGACTAGCCACTCGTCCTACTCACACCACATATGCTTTTTATTCCTATTTTTGTAATTTTCTTTCGTCGGGTCCCACAACAAGTCCATAGACATCAGACTGTCTCCTCTCCATAGTAAATTGCACTGAATAGATTACAGTGACTGAATGCAGACGACGAAAATGACGGGTGGCAGCAGCCTCGTCAGTGTTGTATAACATGTTACAGTTTCCAAACAGAATTACAACTTTTTTTTAAAACAAGTTACCGATTTTTTTTTATATTTACCGACACAGGACGGGAACAGTGCAACCTGTTACAAAACACGAAAATTATTTTAAAACGTGTCTGTTTTAAAACATTTTCCCTTTGAATTTGTAATAAGTTATAAAACTCTGTTTTAAAACAAATGTTTTATAAACATGTTGCATAGTGGGAACGCGACTTTACAATTCTGTATTAGCAAGTTAACAACCAACCTTAAAAATATATAGAATGTTTACTTGCTCCGTATTTGAAACCGAGCTAAAAAGTAATATAAAAGTTATTTCAGACAATGTACTGTACATTCTAGTTTAGAAATATGGCAATGGTTACTTTACTAAGTGCACGGGCACTTAGGGCGGGCTCCCTAGTATAATAGTTCCCAGAAAAAAGAGTTACATTGTTTGAGAAGGTTCATATAGATTCTTTGAGTCTAACCTGACACTGTGCAAAAACGAGAAAATGTATGTGTAAGTTTAAACAGAAGAGGAGAGAGAGAGAGAGAGAGAGAGAGAGAGAGAGAGAGAGAGAGAGAGAGAGAGAGAGAGAGAGAGAGAGAGAGAGAGAGTACATCAAGAGCATATTGAATATTACAGTTAACAAGATAGTTGTATAATCTGTCACTTGCTGCTCGATATTTAAAACACTATAGAAAAAATATGATCCAGGTCACCTTTAATATATCAAGTATCACGATTCTCTGAAAGCAGTCCTTTTATTTTATACAGATATGCTGGAAAACAGGCATGTCAAAATTTGAGACATATTAATTCTACACTCAAAGAAGTAGTATGGGTAAATTCAACAAAAAAATATGGTTATCTAACAATATCGTTAATTTTGTTAAACCAAACTATATTGATGGTATTTTTAAACAAGAGGTGATTGTTATTTTAATTAATAAAAAATTGTCGTACAACAAAACAAACATTAACTTAAAAAGTAGATGAATAAGACTATTATTTTGTTCGTCTGGCTATTATTTTGTTGAATTCTGTCAAATTAAACTAGATAATAGTATATTTTATTTTTAACTATTATCGAAATGTAATTCTAACCCAGTATTAGTTCGCTGTACTATTGTACTTGGTAGACAAACCAATATTATTGTCGTCTTCTAGTAGTTCTAAAAGAATTACCATAAAATTTGCTTGCTTACCACGTAGTCTATTACAGAAATTATTCCCAGATGACGCCACATACAAATAACTGACAATAATCAATCATGCATTATCTTACACTCTTATGAATTTATAGAAAATTAATAACATGATTGCAGTGTTCAAATTCTCTCAGGGATCATCGATATATTTGGATGGATCTTATAAACGATCTCTAATCTTTGGTTTGGGTGGTCTGATGTCTCAATACTGAGATTTTGGCTAACCAAAAAAAACTTCATCATACAATAAAGTGTAGATCAACCTAAAAATTAGTTGGTGAACAAAAAACAAAGTCGTTGTACTATTTAATTGTCCTGTAAGGTTGAGCTACCTACCGGGCGCGTCCCCAGGTGGCGGATAGGGGTACGCCATGGAGCCCTTACAGGCTTCGTGGCAAGGAGTGCCATAAGCGGACTCCCTGGGACTAACATCCTGGTCGGACTATGCGAAAACACTCCCGCGGACCAGCTCCCACGTGTTTGTGCCGTGCGTGGCGACCCGTGTCGTCGGACGAAGGGTGCCTGGTGATTGAGCGGGCCGTGCCCGCAACACATCACTTCGGTCCGGAGTTCGGCTAGACGGGCGGTTGAGAACTAACCCACTCTCGATCAATCGGCTGTGTCGTCCCGTCAGATGGCCGGCAGGGTGAGTCCTTTTGGGGCAGGGGGCGCGTAGGGGGCTGCAGACCCGGATGATGATTGGCGTCGTCATTCGGGGATGCATAACCTTCTCACGACGTTGCCTGTCTCTGGGGGCTATATCCGCTTAGTAGCCCTGATGATCACATGGGCTTGCCGTGCGACATCCCCGATGTGGGGCTCCGCGGTGGGTGGGGAGCTAAGCGGAAGAATAAAAACAATAACCAAATGGATAACAATAATGCCAAAGAAAACCCTGTGGCAGAGCGGCAACGCTCGCCACAAAAACCAGCGGATGGGCAATCACGCTCACCGCAACACAATGCGGCTGAGCCACAAGGCTCGCTGCAAACAATCCCCCCACAGGGAGGATGGAAAAAGCCTCGTAGAGGCAAAAGGATATGTGGCGCTGAAGCCAAAAGGAGGAGGAAAGCCCGCGAGGAGGAGGAACGCGCTGCTGCTGCAGCCCACCTCTCCGGCCGAGCACCTCCCCCGGCACAGCCCTTACCGGTGTGCCAGCCACCACAAGGGACTCAAATCCCCCAAGGAAGGCTGGACACCCCAAGGGCACCCCGGAAAACAGGAAGGCTGAGCACCCGCAAGGTGTGCCACCTTCCAAGAAGAGAAACCGGTCGGGAACCTCCTCTGATTCTGCTCCGAGGGGGTACAAGAGGGCCAGACAGATCCCCGGATCTGCAGCTGCTCCCCCGACCAGCTACAAGGACGCTGCCTTAAGTCACCTTAAGGTAGCGATAATTGACAAGGACAACCCCTATGGGAAAATCCCAAAGGATAAGGAGGTCCTTGTCAAGAAAATGCTGAGGGGAGAGCTGGACAAAACTATTCTGTCCACCCCCGGAACAAGCACAATGCAGCCACCCATGTTTCGCTCGTGGACACATTCTGGTGAAATCATCAGGATTGTCTGCGAAGACGATAACACACTGGGCTGGCTAGTGAGTTCGGTGGAAAACCTGAGGCCGTGGGAAAACGCGACACTTGCCGTCGTTCGCGTTGACCAACTGCCAAGGCTGACCAAGGCCACCCTCTGGATCCCCGTGGAAGCCGAAAGCGACCACGAGGAAAAAGAGGTCGTGATCGGTCGCCTGGCAGGCCAAAACCCAGCGCTGAGCGTCCGCAAGTGGTGCCTTTTCCATCACGAGGCCAGAGAAGAACCGAAAGGACTCCTGCTCGTCTTCGGCATCGGAGACGAGGACATTAAAACCCTGGGGGCGAGATCGATGAGGGTACATTACCTTTTTCAATCTCTCGCCCTAAGGGTAAAGGCCGAAAAACAGGAGGCGGAACCAGAAGCCCCCCAACCCCAAAAGAAGATGGAAGTGGAGGTTGGAGAGGATGAGCTATCCGGTAAGACGGATGCCACCACTCCAACTCCCAGCACATCCAGGATGGAAGTCGTCTCCCCTCTAACGGAAGAGGAGGGAACGACCAATTAACTCTCCTTTTATATCCCACGATGGCTGGGACACTAAATAAGGTAAGTGAGGTAAGCATAGTGCAGTGTAACCTGCAACACAGCAGGGCGGCAACGGCAACACTGTGCCGACGCCTGGATGAGGAGCAGGATACACTGGCACTAATCCAGGAACCCTGGATAGTTCAAACTAAAATAACAGGGCTGTCAAGACTAAGTGGACTCATTTTCAGCTCACCAACAACAGACAGACCGAGGACAGCCATCTACGTCCCTCGGCATATCAAAACCCAGTCACTTCAACACCTCTCAACATCTGATCTAACGGCCGTTAAGGTGGAATGTCTGGTGGCAAACAAACTAACAACTGTTGTCTTAGCATCAGTATACCTCCCCCAGGACTCGGCCACTCTTCCACCATCAAAAGAAATGGAGGAACTGGTAGCACACTGCCGCAATCAAAACTGGGAACTAATCATGGGCTGTGACGCCAATGCACACCATGTGACCTGGGGCAGTGAAGACAACAATGCAAGGGGTAAGTCACTTTATGATTATATAACTGGTAACAACCTTATTGTAAGCAACAGGGGCTGTACACCAACATTTATAAACTCCAGAAGTCAAACCATAATAGATATAACACTAACAACGTGGCATATATCCAGCCTAATCCAAAACTGGCATGTGTCTGACTGCGTAACACTATCAGACCACCAATGGATAAACTTTGAAATCAACCTTATTAAGACACCGAAAAAACTCTTCCGAGATCCCCGGAGGACTGACAAAGACGTATATCGATGTCAACTCAGGGAGAACCTGGAAGGAGTTAGCGTAAGGACACCCGGAAGTAGTGGTGAAATATGTTAAAATATTGCAAACAGCAATGAGACAAGCTTTTGAGACATCCTGCCCCTTGAGGTCCTCGCAACAGTCCAACGAGGCCACCAAGTGGTGGTGTCAGGGGCTGACTGACCTCAAGAAGAAGGCTAGGGCCTCGTTCAACAAAGCAAAATTAACTAGACAGGAATCAGATTGGGAGTCATACAAAACCAACCTGAAAGAGTTTAAGAAACTAGTCAGACAAAGACAAAGAGAAGCGTGGAGAACCTACTGTGAGGAAATCGAAGACTACTCACAGACCGCTAGGCTTTGCAAAATCCTCGCCAAAGATAAAGACCATGACCTTTGCCTACTAAAAAAGGACGATGGCACAAGAACTACCGACCTTCGTGGAAGCCTAGAGTTACTTATGGAAACTCACTTCCCGGAATCTGTGATAACAGAACGGAAGGAATGGCCAAACGAAGTCGACACTCAGCCCTCAGACCTGGATTGGCAAATGGCCAACCAAGTAGTGAGCGAAGACAGGATAAGATGGGCAATACAGAGCTTCTCTCCTTTCAAATCACCAGGCATTGACGGCATCTGTCCCGCTCTACTGCAATGGGGACTGGATGAACTATTGCCGCACCTGGTCGGAGTATTTAGGGCGAGCTTGGCGCACCCTCATATTCCAGAGATATGGAGAGAAGTGAAAGTTGTGTTCATTCCAAAGACAGGGCGGATGGATTATACCACCCAAAAAGCATATAGGCCTGTCAGCCTAACCTCGTTTCTCCTCAAGACGATGGAGAAGCTATGTGAACGATACATAAGGGATGTCGTAGTGAAAGACAACCCTTTGCATCCCAACCAACACGCATACACATTGGGAAGATCCACCGACACTGCCCTCCATGCGGTCGCGAGTCGGATTGAGAAATCCTTGGACAATAAAGAGTCCACCCTAGGTGTATTCATAGACATAGAAGGTGCGTTTGATAAAACCACCTTCCCAAAAATCACGGCAGCCCTAGTGGAGAAAAACGTCCCCACGATTATGGGAAGCTGGATATCCAACATGCTCTCCAAAAGAGCTGTACAAATCAGTGTGGGAGACGCTTCTGTGCGAGGAATGGTCGCGAGAGGCTGCCCGCAGGGAGGTGTAATATCACCACTGCTATGGAACTTAGTTCTCGACAGTCTCTTGCGCCACCTCAACTCGGAGGATTTCCACACAATCGCCTACGCAGATGATGTAACAATACTGCTCAACGGAAAATTTGAAGGAGTCCTCTGTGAAAGGATGCAGGGGGCTCTAAGAATAATTGAAAAATGGTGCAGAGAACACTCGCTGTCTGTTAATCCCAGGAAGACGGAGATGGTTCTCTTCACAAGAAAAAGGAAACCAGGAGCACTGAAAGCACCAGTTCTCCTGGACACAACACTAAGTTTCGCATCAGAAGTGAAATACCTTGGGGTAACCTTCGACGCCAAACTAACATGGAATCTTCACTTAGACAGAAGACTAAAAAAGGCTTACATCTCTTATGAGCAGTGCCGCAGGACCGTGGGGAAAACCTGGGGAATGAAACCCAAAGTGGTCATGTGGATATACACTGCCATCATAAGACCAATGATAACCTATGGAGCTGTGGTCTGGTGGCCTAAGAGTAAACAGACTACAGCGAGAGCCAAGCTCAGCCAAGTGCAGAGAGTTGCCTGCCTAAGCATAACAGGAGCTATGCGAACAACGCCAACGAGAGCAATGGAGGTAATGCTGTGTTTGCCACCACTGGATTTACATCTAGGAGAAGTGGCCTTAATAACAATGGCACGCCTCAAGTCCGTTGGCCTACAACCAAATGTAGGCTGTGGGGAGACCAGAAGTCGCCTGTGGAACGAGGCTGTCAGGAAGACGCCTCTTCTACAGGCATGCACAGATGGCATCTCTCCCCGATTTGTCTTTGATAGACCCTACACAATACAGACAAACAGTGAAAACGAGACCGCTGGTGAAGGTGTGATTAACATTTTCACAGACGGATCAAGGAAGAAGGAGGGGGCAGGATGTGGAATATATTCCAGAAGCCTGCAAATCCAATATAAATGGACTATGGATGAGCGAGCCAGCATAGTACAAACTGAACTGGCGGGCATAACCATAGCCGCAAAAGAGATTGTCCGCAGACAAACTACGGGCAAAACAATCAGGATCTACACAGACTGTAGACAATCACTACTAGCCCTGAGAAGTTACAAAATAACCACAGGAGCAGTATGGGAATGTCATCAAGCACTTGTGGGTGCCTCCAGTACGAACAACATCTCGGTATGCTGGGTGAAAGGACACGCACAGTGCAGTGGCAACAAAAAAGCCGACAAACTGGCCAAGAAGGCAGCAGGCCAACTTATTTTTGGACCAGGCCCGGCCAGTCTGTTACCGATTACGGCGATAATACAATTAATTAAGGAGAACACCCACAACGAATTTAAGAAGCTGTGGGATGAAACAAGCAGCTGTCAGCTTGCTAGGGAACTACTCACGTATCCCAACAAGAAAACAGCAATGGACTACCTGGCAATGACCAGAAGGAATCTACGTTTTATAACAGGAATCCAGACTGGACACTGTCCGCTAAGGAAACATCTATACAATATGAGATTAAGTGAAACACCTCTTTGCAGAGGTTGTGAACAAGAAGATGAGACGGTTCAACACGTACTCTGCGACTGTTCAGCCGTCTCATCAATTAGAGAATCCATCTTGGGAGAGCGTTGGCCTACCTTGGCCAATGTAAGGGAGATGCCCCTAGGCAACATCACCACCTACTTCGAAAGAATAGGTTGGCTGGAGGCCTAGGCGAGTGTCTGCCTAGAGGGAGGATGTACAAGGGGTCCAATGGGGCCTAAGTGCTGTGGTTTTTGACCACCCTCCTGCTAATTCCATACTATTTAATTGTAGACCAAATTGAAAATGGTTAGTGAACATAAAAAAATGTCATTGTACTATTTAATTTGTTACAAGAAGATATGATTATTAAACTACTATTTGTTTACGAAAACAAATAAAGTTGTATGACTATTCTTTACTGATTGATTTAACTATGAAACTAGATAGACGCGATTTCATATGCTCTTTTTGGTTGAATTTACCTATCATTTTCTTTGAGTGTATAAAAATTCACCTTTGTATGCAGGATCTTGTTCTTTTCATGCGCTTCCTGTAGACATTCGAAACACGGTCTTTAATTATTTTGAGGAAAAACCCAAAAGAACTCATTACTGAACTAAAACTTTACTGAATTACATTGTACTATTTAATTTGTTACAAGAAGATATGATTATTAAACTACTATTTGTTTACGAAAACAAATAAAGTTGTATGACTATTCTTTACTGATTGATTTAACTATGAAACTAGATAGACGCGATTTCATATGCTCTTTTTGGTTGAATTTACCTATCATTTTCTTTGAGTGTATAAAAATTCACCTTTGTATGCAGGATCTTGTTCTTTTCATGCGCTTCCTGTAGACATTCGAAACACGGTCTTTAATTATTTTGAGGAAAAACCCAAAAGAACTCATTACTGAACTAAAACTTTACTGAATTAAAAAAGAAGTATATTTATTTACTTTATTTATTATGTCTCTAGAATGTTGTTTGTTATACAGTACAGTTATAAGCATTCTAAATAGAATTATTTGTAATATACTAAAGTAGTATACTCAATAAAGTTATTATAGACTTAGCAGCGACACACTTTCTCTGCCGTAGCTGAAAACTATTCACCAATCCTTCGTGCACGACTGGAATTCGGCTCTGTTTAAGCCCGTTCCACATTTTTGGGCCCTTCAGGCGACGTTTGTGATGTCCGCTACAACAGCTCAGAGTCCAGATCCCAACAAGAGATCACAAAGACTCTTACTAGAAGACTTTTCTTAAAATATGCGCTGCTCCCAATAGTGCGATCTTCGACATTTCTTTGCGCTCGGTTGACCAGGCGCACAGTGGCCCCAAAGTGACTTATTTTTTAAAAATCAGTCTGCAGGTCTTAATACTTAAGCAAGCGGAAAGTTTTTTAAATTTTCATTTTTTAATTGGCTATCGATCTATCAAGCCAGATTTTCGGTAGTAGCTCTAAATATGAAATATGTGAAATAAAATAATAAAATAAATGGTACTTTCTCGCGTGATTTAAAAATTTTCATCAGTCATTATGTGAATTTTCCGGGAAAAACCACTAATGACATATTGTTAAGTATGGTTCCTAATAAACATTTATAGTCAGAATTACCTCAATTCGACCAAATATTAGGTCAGAATATTTAGTCACAATACAAGTGGAAACCAAAACATACCTTCTGCCTTTGCAGACTAACGAAGATTACTATATTTCTTAATAAATTTTTAATGGTAATGGACTTATATAGTGTACATGTTGCGTATTTGTCTAATATTTTCTAAAGTGCTAATCTGCGACTTCGTTTGAGTTTTAATATGGTAGAATTAAGTAATTTACAACCTCCGAGATTACTCATTTAGTTCATGACTAAGAGGTCTTTGTTATAATCAATATTAGTAAAAAAAAAGCCCAATAAGCTCGTGGACTAAGGCATTTTTCTAAGTAAAACTTGTGTTAATTTGGATTTGTAAAATAACTTAATATGTTTACGACATATTAAGATATCTTCTAAGGAAGTTTTAGGTAATTTTGAACACAGCAAAATAACGCACAAGGCCATTGTAGTTTGAGGATATCTTATAGATAACAAATAAGTCCTTTATAAATTAAGTATATAATTTCCAGTAGTTATGACTACATAGTCAACTATTTAAACGAAATTAAGTAATTTTCGACTTCACGAAATTATTTTTTCCTTATGGCTACTACCGGAACAAATTACAAAAAAAAAGGATAATAAACAGAAATAGTACAATTAAATATTATCTTACCTGCGAACAGCAAGAGTTTGGCACATTTATTTCTTCCTTGCAAAGCAGCTTTCATAAGTGGAGTAAAGCCTAAGTTATTTCTGGCATCTATTTCTATTCCTCTACACCGGCTCAACATGCAATTTAGGCATTCTATTTGACCTGCAATAGAAAAACATTGTTCACTGTATTTGCCTATAGGCGTCTGAATTTAAGATGCCAGCGTCAAAGTGGAGAACTCGTGAACTACTTATAGGCTTTTTGTTTGTTTATATGACGAATACATTATTGATTTTGTTCTGTTTATTGTTGTTTTTGGCGTTAAAAATAATAACATTAATAATATATGACCTAAAGGTTTGCAAGATTTTGTTGTAAGCGATTTGCAAGATATTAATGGCATTATTCAGCAAAATTCATATTTTTTTAGGTTATCTAGTTTTTCCCTTGAAAACTACAGTTTCTTCGACATGAACGGTGTCTGGCTAGTTAAATATTAATAAACTTAAATATTTCTCTAAATTTATCTACAGTTGTAGTTTAAATCACTTTTTTTTTCAGGAAACATGAGTGACATTTAGGTTAAGCATATTGCAATGTATGGAACATTTGTGGAGCACTAAAAATGTAAAAATTGTGTGTATGAAGGGGAATATGTTTTAAATGCAGGACATATTATTTTGTGTGGTATTCATATTCAACACAAAACTTAAAAATGTTTATGCTCTATATGTTTACAAACAAGTGTATCAGATTCAAATACCCATGAAATTAGTGGTACATTGAATATAAGTGAAAAGATATTTATTAATTCTTTAAGTAAAATAAATGAAACAGTATTTTGTAAAATATGAAACAGAAATATTCAGAGGTAAGACATAATAGTGCATGGTGCAATAGTATATATTACTTTTAAATATACTGGAATTACATATATTTACTTATTTCAAAAATTTCACTTACAATGTGTGATTGTCTAGGACATTATTATTGCTACTCGGGCCACGGTTATTTGCACCAGCTTTTCCTCTTTCAATGCCTGGTTAAAGGTGTCTACATTAAAGAAAAGGTATGGTTTGAACATTGCAGTACAACTCAACTTTCACGAGTTGTCCCTGCAATCTACAAAGGATACCGACTAGGTTGGCCCCAGCCAATTGTAGCCCCTTTAAACGCTATCATCTTTTTAATAACTTAGCATCTCAGTTTATCATTTTCTTATTGTTGATATCATCGTACACTAAAGAGACAATGACAGAAAAGCCCATAATTAGTTTGACTATAGACCACCAGGTGGCGTACTCCTTATTTTCAGACGCCTATTGCAGTACTGACATTATTTATACAAAGTAAGCTCAATGATTTGACAAATCTTATCGTTGTAACATTAAGATTTATTTCGTCTTTCTAATACAAAAACATTTTATTAAAGAATCTGTAAGTATTTACACAAAACTTCCCTCTCTGTCTAGCACCTTTCATTTATTTAGGCAACAGTGACAACTACATTCTAAATATTACTTTCTTCTGCCGTTCCATCATTAGCTATATTTTGAGAGTGACCATCCTGTATACTATTCACTAAAAGTATGTCAGGTTCCACCTCGGTAATTGTGTAATTGATCAACTACAGTCAAATATTATTTTCAACATAATTAGGAAGTTTCCATTTTTCTCATTTTCTCGTAATAAATAGTCGTAAAAATCTAAAAAATATCTGTAATTTTTTTTTAAATTATCTATAAATAAAAAAGTTATGGTCCTTTCAAGTTTAAAATGCCGCGATCATCTGGGCTGAGCTCGATTACGTCACAATACATGATTCCGCCAACAGCAAGAGGGCGCGGGCACCTTTATACTCGCTGGCAGGCACAGGAAGTTTATAGCCAGCTTGCATTTGAGAGCCGAAAAAATTGCTAAAACATGAAATTTTGGCACGTTCATATTTTTGAATAACACCATTGGGACGGCCGTATGATGTCGCGACGTAAAGAGGAAGTCTTTCAGATAAACCTGATCGTAAATTGCACGGCGAAATTCGAAAATTCGGCTCGGCACGAACGAATCAAAAGTGACATTTTGTGACATTTCAGAAAATCGAGCACATACACTAAATAAAGGGAACATACAGCGCGCCGCCGGCATGGCAAGTCAGCGCGTTGTTTATTGTGACGTCACGGTGGACTTCAGCCGAGGCGAAGTATTCAAATAAGAAATTGAATAAGTTCGTGAGTTTTTCAGATATCGAGATAATTTTTTTTTGTTTGACTAGTTATCTGAAAGACTTAAATGAGGTTGAATGTACATAATATTTCTAAAATAGGAAACTTCCTAATTATTTTTTATAGTGACTATCATTAAATCACTGTCCAATTCTTCAATAACTCTATCCTACTTGAATAAATATTATTGTTTGAGCACATTCTTCACCAGTAAGATTTCGTGTTTCACGTTCCACATTGACAAAAATATTGAAAAAAAAAAACACCACGACAAACACATTGCGTTCACATATGCTTTTTGACATTTACTTACACGTCTCTTTTCCATAGCATGCCACTTACTTCTATTTTTCTAAAATGAAATCAAAGAAATTGTGTTTTTCTGGTACTAATAAAGATAATAAAGTTAATAAAAAAAAGAATGTTAAGAAAAAATGAGGCAAAGTACGACATGAATTCCAAACTTGCTGGTGTAACTGTTGAACTTCACAGGGCGTTACAAATTTTATGGAAAAAACACGACGCAAATTTTACACCCTGTAATCAATAAAAAAAAATGAAAAAACAATAGTACATTTACATTCTTGAGTAAAGAGCCTATTATACAAAAAAAAATATCGAAATCGGACAAGAGGTTTAGACAAAAATTAACTCCAGGCTATTGGTTGTTTTTTGGTGGTGCGTTAATTTCTTGGAGAAGTGTATTTAGGATATAGGTTTTAACTGACCTCCTCTATTACCACCTTAAAGCTTTCTGTCGATATACCAAATACCTAGTAGGTATATTAGATTAGTTATTTCGTAAATAAATTTATTTTGTTCTTAAATCGAAAAATACAAAGATTGAAAATTTTTTATATTTCAAAAGATAGATTATAATTTATCATAAATGCCACAAATTATACATTTCTGTTTAAAAGGTCCTAAGATAATATTTAAATAATCGATTCGATTTTTACTAAAGTTAATCTAATTTTTAAAACTATCTCTAGTTACTTCAAATAATAATGATTAATTCTCCAAAAGTTGAAGCTGAAAGCACCTGTTACATGATGTTCAAAGTTACACAGAGTTGAAATTCAATCGAAAAGTTTTCATGTTCGACATCACCAGTGATGGCAGTCTCAAATACCACATGCCACAGCACAGACATTTGTACTTATTGACGCTGTATAAGGCAACTACTCTTACATAGTTTGAGACTAAAATGCTATAATAAATAGCATCTATATGTCCACTTTTATTGCGGAGCGGGGTGCAAAGTGTGCTCTGACTAGTGTGCTTATTACACCTATTTGATTTACTGAAATATATATATTATAACCCGACAAAATTTTTAATAATCATGATAGAAATATTTTTTACAGAAATCCGCTTCATAACACACTAAACTCAAATATCAAATAATAACAAAAACAGACTTTATATGTGAATATATGTGTCTAGATCGTTTCTTCTAAACGATAATTTCTGTTAGACTTAAAATGTTTAATTAAACGAAACAGATACCACACAGGCGAATTTTCAAAAAATCGTGGTCAAAATACAAATATATAAAGGTCGGGTAAATAATGGTAAATAATGATATTGTGATGTGTCGCAACCCCTAGAATGTAGGCAACACAGAATTCAATTAGTTCGGATGTCTGAATGTAGAGATTTGCACCTACTAGAGAAAGAACCTACTAGAAGCTCTAGAATGATGACATCTGGAACTATCTAGAGAATGGTGACGTCATACAGAAAATTCGGGATCCCTCATCTTTAGGTATATAAGGCATGGAGTAAACCAGAAGTTAAGTTAGTACAGTTCTAATGGTCAGTTGAGATGGTCAGAGAGTAAGGAGTAAACACAGTGATAAAGTGACTGAATAATTGAATTGTAGTACACAGCGTATTATTAGCCAAGTAATTATTATTGTTGTAATTAGTAAGTTAATAAATTAGTGTTAGTGTTACCCTGGCGTAATAATTTCCGAACCTACGATACAGGGCGTTTACAAAAAGGGTGTAAGCACGTCACAAATGATGTCAGAAGGGGAATTATAACAGAAGATTTCTGGACTGTTCGAGAAGGTTTCTACAGTGTTCCGCCCGAAAATTAGTGGTGACACGGAGAGTTGACTTACGGGACATTGTTTAAGGACTATTTTTGGACTCAAAACTGTGAAAAGTGCGTTTTCGGGAAAGTGACAGAGACACTGAAAAAGACTCATTCGTGTTAGTGCGTGAAAATTTCTAGAACTTTTCTATTTGGACATTAGTGGAGATTATTAAATTCTCTGAACTGGATAGTGACAAAGGACTCTGGGTAAGACTTTTTCGTGCTGTTTAGAGATTTCACCAGAAAGTTCCATTGAAAATATTGACGAGATATCTGAATTTTCTTAATGCTATTGTGCAAACAAACTTGGTTAACGTAATCTTATGCCCATAGAAACAAGAAGTATGACAGGAGAGAAACAAATGAAGGACCTACTTGCGGAATTTAAGAAGATGATGGACAAGCGACGTCAAGAAGAAAAAGAAGAGCAGAAAAGAAGACGGCAAGAGGAAGAAAAGCGGCATCAAGAAGAAAAAGAAGAACAAGAAAGGCAACGTCAAGAGCAAAAAGACGAACTCAGAAAAATAATGGAAGACTTGGAAGAAAGACGCCAGGACGAATTAAGGAAAATCCTGAGCGATCAAATAAAAATACAACAGGACGCAATTATTTCTGTCAAGAAATAAGTTAAAGAAGAGATAAACAAGGTCGAAGACAAAGTAGGTGAAGTCAAGACAGAAGTCAGTCAAGTAAAAGGGGAAGTAACTGACATCAGAGGAAAAATGAGCGAGGTCGAAGTAGAAGTAGAACGCCTTAAACGACAGTTGAGAGACAAAGGGAGGCAGCTAGTAGCATCATCAGGCCCTCGATTAAAACCTCCCTCCTTTGACGGCCAAAGCTCATAGACGATCTATAAAAGACAATTCGAGACAGCTGCGTCTGCGAATAACTGGGATAATGAGGAAAAGGCCATGGCGTTAGTTTTAGCACTAAGGGGCCAAGCATCGGAGTTATTTCAAACTATCCCAGTAGAGAAATAACGGGACTTTAAAGTCTTAGAAGCTGCATTAGACTTGAGATATGGCGACCAACACCTTGCCCAAGTATACCAGACTCAGCTAAAATCGCGGACACAAAAGGCTGGGGAAAGTTTCTGAGAATTCGAAGCTGCAATAGAAAGACTGGCACACCTGGCGTATCGAAGTGCACCCAGAGAATTCCAAGAACAATTAGCCTTTTTAGATGGCATAAGGGACGAATAGGTCAGGCGAGTTCTTAGGTTAACTCGACATCAAAGTATTAGCGAGGCTTTGGTGCGTGCCCTTGAAGTAGAGGCTGCCTTTAAAGTCACCCCGCGGTCAGAAGTGCGTGCTGTGACAATCGAAGAAGCACATTCAGATAAAAAGAATCTGGACACTAAGGGCGTGCTTGAAATGTTCAGTAAATTATTGGACAAACTAGATTCTCTGGGGAAACAGGACAAACAAGAAGGTGGAGAGAAACTGAATGGAAGCATCAGATGTTATCAGTGCGGCAAGTTAGTTAGGGCATATTAACCGAGATTGTCGACAGCGAAGCCTTGAGGAGGTAAATACCGCACTTGTCGAAGAATCATGTTGGGATAAAAAGAACCTGGATACTATGGACATGCATGCAATGTTCAGTAAATTACTGGCCAAACTGGATTCTCTGGTAATGCAGGTTAAGCAACAAAGCGGGGGTATTCGATGTTATAGCTGCGGAAAACTAGACCATGTTAGACGAGATTGTCGATAGTGGAACCCTGAGAGGGTACAGGCCACTGGAGCGGTGCCAGCTAGAGATAGCGATGTCCCCAGAGAAATAAAGGTTTGCCAGCTTCAAATAACCCCGAGCAGTTTACCATTACCAGACTGTGAAAGCGAAAGGAAAGAGATTCCTAAGAATTGGACAAAGGAAGTTTTAAGGCAAGAACAATTGGGTGATGTAGAAATTGGACCCATGTTGGGAGCAAAAGAAGAGGGGACACGTCCAGCGTGGAAGGCTGTTTCAGACAAAGGAGTGGGGCTGAAGTCTTTATGGTCGCAATGGGATTCACTTCATATCGTAGACGGGCTGTTGAGGAGAGCATGGGAAAGCCCGGATGGGAAGCAGGTTACCATGCGTCTAGTGATTCCCAGGTGTCGTGTACCAGAAGTACTCCAGGAAGCGCATAGTGGAACGTCCGGTGGACACTTTGGCGTAAACAAGATGTTGGGTAAAGTTCGGGAACGATTCTATTGGGTTAATAGTCGCCAAGATGTGGAGGCTTGGTGTCGCAAATGTAAGAATTGTGCTGCCAATGGGAAACCACTTTCCGGGAGCAACTATGTGAATGAAAGTCGAGAACAGCCGAAGAATGTCCAAGAGCATATCACCAAGGCTGGTAACCGAATGAAGGCCCGTTATGATCGGAATGCCAGTACAGGGGGATTCAAGGTGGGAGATCGGGCTTGGCTGTACAACACACAGAGGAAAGAATGGAAGTCCCCGAAGCTTCAACCATCTTGGGAAGGACCGTATTCAGTCATCACCTGGATCAGTGACGTTGTGTATCGGATTCAAAGAAGTAAAAAGTCGAAGATGAAAATCGTACACTTGGATAGATTGGCGAAGTATGTGAAAGAGGATGAATTGTCTGACCGGGAGGTTCAGGCTTAAGGAGGGGGCAGGGTGATGTTTTGCAATCCTTAGAATGTAGGCAACACAGAATTCAATTAGTTCGGATGTCTGAATGTAGAGATTTGCACCTACTAGAGAAAGAACCTACTAGAAGCTCTAGAATGATGACATCTGGAACTATCTAGAGAATGGTGACGTCATACAGAAAATTCGGGATCCCTCATCTTTAGGTATATAAGGCATGGAGTAAACCAGAAGTTAAGTTAGTACAGTTCTAATGGTAAGGAGTAAACACAGTGATAAAGTGACTGAATAATTGAATTATAGTACACAGTGTATTATTAACCAAGTAATTATTATTGTTGTAATTAGTAAGTTAATAAATTAGTGTTAGTGTTATCCTGGTGTTATATTTTCCGAACCCACGATACAGGGTGTTTACAAAAAGGGTGTAAGCACGTCACAGTATAATTATTATGTCCAATTACTTTATTTGTTACCTGGGTACAATAAACAACCCTTTTTGTAAATCGGGTAGTATCACTTTTGAAATTCTTTCAGTCTAAACTTGATGTTTGTGGCAGGTGGTTATTGTTGACTATAGTGTGCGTTATTAGTAAATATCTTGTGTAATTTATTTTTGAAGTTTTGGGGTGAACTATTCATTTAAATTGATATGGAGACTATAGCTGCAGGTAAGTAGAATATTTTCATATTATATATACACAGATTTTCTCAATTCGCAGTAGCTGTTGAAGCTGTTGTAAATAGGCGCCTTTTAAATTATCAATAATAAATGTCTCTCTTGTTTTCCTAAGCAAAAACTTATCCATAAAGTTTGATAAAACAGCAAATTTTTGCTTAAATTATACATTAGAGTTTACGGAATTGGTTTTTGAAAAAAATAAAAATAGGTGCGGTAATTTGCGAATTTGTCAAATTTTCTTTTTTATATTGTAAAATGTATTCTCATTTAAAATACACATCCAAGTAAATTTACTTTTTTTAAGCGAGACTTCTATGAGCGTAGACGATAAATAATGGTATAATTTTAATAGTATATATGGGTGGTTCAAAAAGCACTAAGGGGAGTTTAAGATTTAGTTAGTATTGTCACAAAAGACCACATGCCGCTTACTTATTTTACACTTTTAAAAGCATGCACTGATTAACTGGCATAACACTGAACAACAGATTTGCATTCTGATATACTATTAATGATCCTAGTGGCTTTTTTGGACACTCATCCTTACAAGCATTTTCTATGCGCTGATTAATTCTATCGAACTTAAATAACGACAAAATAGACTTCTGGCATATGTCAGCCCGTCGAGTTGGCCATGGTTCAAGATATAAAAATCAGTGAAATTATATCATCGTGACAAAGCCAATTTTTTTTGTGTGTACACATTTTATGTTTAGAAATAAAATAAGATCGCCAGAAATTGTGGGCCATCAGGGGCGTAACCAGAAAGGTCAAAGAGTTATATAACATCATCGTTACAAACTTTTTTAAAGTTGAGCATTTTTATTTAAATGTTTTGAATACAAAAAAAAAATTCCCAGAAAGAAGCTCCCGTCAATAAGGCTAGCTAGAAAGAAAATGTTTAGGATTTTTGAAGAAAATTGAATTTTTTTTCGCATATTTCATCTCAGAACTTTAAACTCATCGTTACAAGTTCTGGCTCCTTTTTAAAACGTAAATATAAGCTCCTTCAACAATAGAATAGCCTCCCCGTAAAGTTCTTAGTGTCAAAAAAAGTACCATAGGCTCTTAAATATACAGGAATTTCACACTTTCGGCTAACTTGACTCCATACCGTGCCTCAGATGTATTGTATCATTATTACCTTTCTGGCTGCGCCTCCTGATGGCCCACACTTTCTGGCGATCATATTTTATTCATTCTAAACATAAAATGTGTACACACAAAAAAAATGAGCCTTGTAATGATGACATGATTTCACTGATTTTTAAACAGTGTTCGTGACGCTCCTGACAGGAGGTGCCCCGTCAGAAGTCGATTTTATGAATCGTTAACATCCATTTAACCATAAAAATATCTCAAAGTTAATAAAACGATGAGCTGCCGAAAAAGCCACCTAGCTCCCGCTCTATAGTAACTACATATATGTGTTTTTAGAGAATTTTCAAGACAACAAAATTCGGAGGATATTTATCATAATCTTTTGGTATCTTCAGATTTCTACACCAAGAAAGAAGAAGAAAATTAAAAAAATACCCTTCTGAAAATCTCCATTTTTTGGAAGAGCCTGAAATAGACTAAAAAGCATTGGAATTATCCGACGACGAATTCGATGATTCTGATTTTAAAAAATTTATTGATTTATTATTTTATTACTATTTGTACGTTTTACAATTTATACAAACTTAAAATAAATTAATTTCTTATTGTAATAATTTTCTTGTGTCATTTCAAAAATGTATTTTAAAACAATGCGAAATGTTGACAAATGTGTTATTATATTTTTGCATTATGTTGAGAAATGAGTACAAAAAAATAACAAAAACTAAATATGTATATACCTACATATGAGTACCATATCTTCTATAAAAAAAAAATTTGAAAATATGCTTTTGAATGGAATTAAATATATTTTGTCCACGATTTCTTGAAACTTCGCCTGTGTGAGATGATTTGTTCCGCTTAACTAAAAACTGACTTTAACGCGTAAAAATACTTCAGAGAAGTTAGATGAGTATCTTATAACAAGACCTTTTTTGCGCTTTTTAGGGAATAAGAGTGGTAGAAGAAAATTGGAACGAGAGAAATTTTTTTGTTCAAAATTGGCTTCAGTTCAGAAAATTTGGATGAGAACCTTAGGAAAAGGCCTTTTTTATAAAAATAAAAATTTGACAAAATACGTAATTTTCGTTCTAAAAGGTTATTTCTAGGGAGTTTTGAGGTTGCTGATTTTAAATTTTAACATGCCAAAAGCCAAAACTTGATTCTTAGGCTGAGATCCGAGTAGAATGGGGGTCGAAAGGGGTATAAAAATGAAAATTTGACAGAATACGTAATATTCATTCTAAACTTATATTTCTAGGGGTTTTTGAGGTTGATGATTTCAAATTTCAACATGCCAGAAGCCAAAAATTTATTCTTTGGGTGAAAATCGAGTAAAATAGGGATTAAATGGGGTGAAAAATTAAAATTTGACAAAATACATAATTTTCATTCCAAAAGTATATTTCTAGGGGTTTTTAAATTTTAGCATGCCAATGGAGTAAATTAGTGGTTGAAAGGGGTGAAATAAAAAGTTGAAAGAATACGTAATTTAGATTCTGAAATTATATTTTTAGGGGTTTTCAAATTATTATAAAATATGGAAAATGTACAAGTTCTTGATTTTTAAATTTTTGAATAGAAACTAAAGTCATTTTAAGCACTCTCATGAACTTTATTTTTTTTATATTAGGATGGTTCTCCTCTATCTAGGGGTTGCTTAACCATCTCAGAGTAGAAAGTCCTTTGCGATATACCAAAAATCTCTATTAAAATACAATAATTTTGCGCTTGTCAACTACTTTTTGCATGTATTTATTGTTACCACAAATCAGGGATGATTTACCTTATTTTAGGATTGTTTATTCACTAAAGGCTCAAAATTTTGAGGGCACATGTGCTTTTCTGAGATCGGATTCGACCTTGAACTCAAAAAGTTCAAAAAAATATAATTTCAGAATCTAAATTACGTGTTTTTTCAACTTTTTATTTCTACACCTTTCAAACACTGATTTACTCTATTGGCATGCTGAATTCAGCAACCTCAAAAACCCCTAGAAATACACTTTTTTAATGAAAATTACGTAGGTATTTTGTCCAGTTTTCATTTTTCACCTCTTTCAACCCCCACTTTACTCGATTTTCACCCTAGAGAATAAATTTTTGGTTTCTGGCATGTTGAGATTTGAAATCATCAACCCCAAAAACACCTAGAAGTATAAGTTTAAAATGAAAATTATGTATTTTATCAAATTTTCATTTTTACACCCCTTTCAACCTTTTACCCGATTTTCACCCTAAAGACAATTTTTGGCTTTTGGCGTGTTGAAATTTGAAATCAGCAACCTCAAAAACTCTAGGATTATGCATTAGGAGTATTTTACCCTATTCTAAGGGTGTTTTTTCGCTGTAGATCAAAATTTTGAGGGTGTTTGGGATTTTCTGAGGTCGGATTCGAATTCAGCGTCGAAAAATCGGGTCGAGTTCCAGGATCAGGACTTTTTTGTTTACTTCTTCTGACCCTAATTTTGAAAAAAAAAATTTTGCAGCAAAACTGAATTTAGCATATCCAAATACTTAACTCTACCAAGTTTCGTAAATTTATATCGAAAATTTGCTAGGTTACCGATTTTTGACGCCTGTTTTCAATAAGAGCACCACTGTGAGTGGCCCCAAAGTGACTTTTTTTTTCAAATCAGTCTGTAGGTCTTAATACTTAGGCAATCGGGAAGTTGTTTTTTTAATCTTCGTGTTTTCATTGCCTATCGATCTGTCGATCTAGATTTTCGATTTTTGTCCCTGATATTTCAAAATTTTTCAAAGAAGTTTGAATTTGCATAAAAAATTTTGACAAAAATGGACAATCTGGCTTAACAGATCGAAAGGCAATTAAAAAACGAAGATTTAAGAAAAAAAATTTTTCGATTACTTAAGTATTAAGACCTGCAGACTGATTTGAAAAAAAACAGCTGCCCACTACTTCCACATCCAGATTTTCTATCCAAGTCTCTCACAATGAAAAAATTTTATATGTGGAAATTATTGTTTATGGAACTTTAATAATATAATATTTGAAATCCCATAAATCGATATCCCACATCAGTAGTGGGGTGGGGGGTGCTAGTGGGAGTGGATGAAGTAAAAAAATATTTGAGGATTTTGGTTCTTGTACACACACTAAATCACAATTTTCTTTCATCCCTTTAATAATGGGTTGGGGGGTAGTAATGGAGGTGGCTAATTCCAAAAAATTATTTGAGACCTTAGCTTCTCTTGTATATACTAAATACTAATTTTATGGACTCTCACCTACTTGATTTACCCATTTACCCCAAATTTCCCCCCCCCCCCCCCCAACCTTTCGACGGAATAAGATGAAAATATAATCTAGTTCCAGATCCCGTTAAAGTACATACGTGTAACAAATTTCAAGTCAGTATCTTAAACGGTTCCAGAGCAATTGTGCGCACAAAAAAGTCACAGGCAGACCGACAGACAGAAAATTTTTTTCGCTCAAACTTAAAATCTCGACGTTTCATGACATTCTAAGCCTATTTGAAATTTTCAAAAATGTTTTGTCGTTACTATACTTCCACGGGATTGGAAGTAATAAAGTCTCTTTGTGACTTTGTCATCAGTCTGTAGGTCTTAATACTAATACTTCGTACTTTCGTTCCTAGCGTACGCTGTAGTGTACGGCGATTCAAATTTATTTTAAAACAAAATTTGATACGATTTGGACCCTTGCATCCCATAGTACACTTCAGTGTACACCATATTAAAGTTTCAGTACGCCTGCTGCCATCTATGGGTTAAAAAATGAAAACACATCTGTTATTGTTATGGCGAGTGTGTTTCGAGCAGAATTGACGGCCACTGATTTTATTGCTGTTTGTTTTTTTTTGTGTGTAAAGTTGAAGTGCAGCGGTACATATTTTTTTAGTTATAAACAAGAGTTATAATTAACCGTCTATTATATTATTTAGTGCATTAGCGAAAACATTTTTGATCTTTGGTCAATTAAATACACGTACCCCAGCAAGCATTTTTGTTAAAATTAGTTCCAATTCGATTCAGTAAAAGAGGAATTTATTTGTTAGGGTAATTATGACGTAAAATTGACTAGAAAAATACACTTTTGATAAAAAATTACCAATTGATCTTATTTTAGATTTCAGTTTACGTAAATAATGCCAGTTAATCTGCCTCAAACACAATTTTCCTTGAAAGTAAATGGTCTCGCCGGTTAAGTATATGGAATTGGGCCCAGTGGCTTATTGGGCTATTCATTCACATGAATGTTGCATATGACTAGGAATGCTCAATAATATATATAATAAACCTTTATATTAGCAGCAACTTTAAAATTAATTTTTTTCAAAACTATTGAAGATAATTAATTGAAAGTTGTTCCGTTCAGAGGGGAGCATCTTTTGGGTAGAATAATTTTCCACCTCCCACCCCTGATGAGCTTGGGGTGGGGGTAACTTTTGAATTTTTAATGGCACACTCCACTTAACCCCATAACTCTGCTAATATAGGGGATAGAGGTTTATTATATATTTTATTGAGCATTTCTAGTCATAACCAACATTCATATGAATGAATAGCCCAATAAGCCACTGGGCCCAATTCCATATACTTAACCGGCGAGACCTTTTAACGAAAGCAGCAGGTGAAATACTACTAAAATGATCTACCAAAAATGACCTGAAAGATAAATTTCCATTAGGGTCGAAATAGGTAATATAATTAGGTAGTATTTACCTTTTTAACGACTAAAAATATTCCTGATAGTCAATTATCTTACTAGGTAGATTTTGCTGTAAATCCTACGTAATGTATACCGAAATAGCAACTTCTTTGTTCTCTTTTATTATACGCCATTGAAGTAACATTAGGTCGACAAAGTCGATAAATTCTACCTAGCTTGTGCACCTGATTTCAACCATTAAGTCAATTATCTTTTGCAGTTGCATTTTCAGTCAGTTAATTTTAAGGTTAAATTAGCTCAAGACGCCATATTTGCTTAGCACAGTTGAAGTATGATTCCAAATTAGAATTTTAAAAATGAGTGTGTATGGAAACAAACGTAAAAGGTAAAAACAATACATAATTATACCTGTAATCTCATATTTAACAAATATATCACACTTTCGGCTCAAATTATTACTATAAATTTTTTATTTGGAAATAGAAATTTCCTTACAGATGAATATTTTGGAGGCGCATTGTCATTTTACGAAGTACAGCTGCTATTATACACAGAAAAAATTTTCGTCGCATTGACTTCAACAGGCGAGAACTGCAAATACTTTTAAATTGGATTTATTTTAGTTACCTACATTCATCTTGTATGGTTATTGTGAGTTAGGTATCTATTCAAATTTGACAAAAATATTTCGACTATTTATAGAGAAAACTACCAAATAAATATAAAAATCTTATTTTTTTCCTCTTGGTGTCATTTTCCAGTTTCACATACTTTCGTAAATTCTACCTAAAGCTAGTCAACTCGATGTCGAATTGACGTCGAATTTAAGTAAAATTCACCTAAAGAAGTATTAGTAACCAATTATATTGTGCGAGTACAAGTACGATTTATGTGTAATTTTACCTGTTTTAGTCGATATAACCTAATTCGACTTCGTCTTATTCTCCACTTATGTCAATTCCACGTAGCGTCAACGTAAATTTTACCAAAACATGGTTAATTCTAAT